>KZ061564.1:155035-209578 GCA_002091835.1 Anopheles maculatus | reverse complement strand
CCGATCGGTACACCTTCTCTCGGTTTGCTAGCGACACCGGGACGGGACGACACGCATGTCATCGTTTTCTCGTGTGATGGGAGTCTTAACCTCTTTTGCCCGCCCCGGAAGAGCACCATGACACGGAAACTCCGAGCTATTGCTGCTGCTGCTGCCGTCGCACATGATGATGGTGATGATGATGCGTTACGGTTGTCGCGCCTTTTTCTGCCCAGTTTTGCAGCCAGGATGCGATTACGAACGAAATCATACGGTTTGGTTGGTGTTGCGCTGCGGTGTTTGGGAATTATGAGCCAAATTAGAGGGTTTTCGACGCCAGCTGAAGCCCCATGGCAGCAGCAGCAGCAGAATAATAACGGAAGTAGACAGTGCCGTGTGTACCACGTGAGTGTGACAACGATTTGGAGCGATGCTGGCCATTTGTTTGTTTGTGTCAACGTGGACAACGATTTCTTGAGCGTGTTGATTCGATTTCATTCCACTTCCTTCTACTTTATCGTGTGACAGCGAATGTCACTTTGGTGGTGGTGGTGGTGAAGAGGACGTTTTGGGGGGAGAACATGATTGATGATTTCATTAGCCCGTTGTGTTGTGGGTAAATCGTTTCTCGAAATGCCCATTATTATTGACGCAATCGGACGTGTGTATGCGTATGTTTGTTTGTTGGGAATGGAGGAATAGTAATTTAATCCCATGCCGCTAATATCTCTGGACGCGGTATCATGTAACTGCAAGCAAAAACTGCAAAATTTAAACAACTTTATTTAATCTGACATTTAAAACAGCAAACAGAACCCCTTTTTTATTTATAAATACATTATAAATAGCGTAGCTAAAGGGTAAACTGTAAGACGGATACAGGACGGTGCAAGTCTTGTCTATAACTTTAGCACCGGCAAAAACCGCCTTAAGCAGACAAGCATCTATATCGTAAGGAATTGTGGACAATATCGTAAGTTGTACGGTGATTGTTTCTCAGGAATTTGTGTGAATGTCTTCAAAATTTCATAGCCAAGCGGAGATAATTCTCCAGCTCCATTACTTCTAAACGATTCAAAACTCGACAACTTAAATATGCTTAATGCTGGGATGTGCAAGCTGTTGGAGTTCAACAGCTCCAAGAAGAACCATAATTTCCCTGAAAGGTGACGATAAGATGTCCTAAAATCAGGAAGAATGTTTTTCTGAGCTGAATAATAGTCATAATTTCTCACCAGAAATGATTAAAAGCATAAATTACCTGCTTGCAACTTCGGGTAATACAGACTTACTTCAGAAAAATACAGGCTAACCACATCCAGAGCTGTGTATCGATCCACTTGTATGCAAATGCATTAACTGCAATCGATACAGTACACACGTGGTGCAAAGCTGCTGCATCAGCTTCACCAGCATACAACTTCAACACCATTTCCCTACCATGTTTTCCCTACCTCATTTCCATGCTCTCCATACTATTTCCCACCTTCCCGTAATTCTCCCACACCGACAAACTCACCGCAATATCGTGAACGCGATCTTAATAGGATCATTATTTTATTAGCTAACGTTAGCATAAAAACGACCCGTGCCAAAATCCGCATACACCACCATCTGCCATGTCCAGTGACGCGATGTTACATCATTACTCACTCGCAGCTGCCCGGTAGAGAACTGTCGGCTGGTCCAGCCAGCACGGCATGTGCATTGTGTCGGTGTGCTCTGTTGCAAGTGTGTCTCGCCTCCCGGTGATGCTGATGAATGGATCCGTAAAGATCGCGCGGATAAGGGAGCCCCTGTGTGGGAGCATGCAAAAACAAATTCTACAACGCGCGCCCAACACCCGTTTCCCGGGGGCCTCTAGTGTGTGTGTTTGTGTTTATTTCTTTTGATTTTAAATTTGCCTAGTCTCCACCGAAAAACACAACGAGCTTATCCGGTGGTAAAAAAAATGGTCCCAGTCTCCCCCATTACGCTAACGTAATAAATAGGAAAACTTTGATCGCATCTGGTTGAGAGTTTTTTTTTTCCATGGAGTTGTTGCGGTGCCTAATTCGTCCAAATTTGACCCCATCCCGGTTAGTTACATTACGCGACCTAGAGCTCGGATGGTACCACAACCAGCTGTCTGGTGGCTCTTCACAGCATGTCAAGACGTTTAGGCTTAGCTTCTTAACTGTCCATATCTCAATCAGTGCGAAGTTATGTGATGCTCTGCCGTCCGTTTTGCCACGTAACACAACAGACATGCTGTGACTTAAATTGTTGTTCTACAAATGTGGTCCATACGGTCAACTTAGGAAGAAAAAACATGACAAATTGTAGTAACCCTCTTTGTTTGTCGTTCGATGCACTTTTCTCACCACTAAACCCTAAACAATGCTTCTTCGTATTATTTGGATTCGTTGCGGTAATGGTGACCTGTAGCTTTGAATTCGATTTTCCTTCAGCAGCTTTCGAGGTGAGTTTTGTAAACCAAAAAAAAAAAAACTACATAATTACGGACCCCGTTAATGACAAGAATGAAAAATAACTTCATTGTAATGAACATGTTAACTCTGGTTGATCCACAACAATTGTTTCGCTGTTGTTATTTATCACATTCTTGGCTACGCGCTGTCCAAAACAAACACCGACATTAGTAATGCATTCTTTTCGTTGTGGTGCTTCAAATGTTGTCGAAATTAGTTGTCACTAATTGGTAAACTAATTTGTGTGTCCGCAAGGGTAAACACATTATTTACTTAAGCTGTTTTTTAACGAACCTTCATACCGGTGAACAGCAATTAAAAAGCCGGGGTGTAACGTACACGGAAAACTGAGTGACACAAAATTTTTTGACAGCTCGATTCTGATTAACCCGCAAGTATAGCGGAAATTGACGCCAGAATTACTAGATATCGAACTCTTTTAAGTGACGGGCACGAAAATGCTTGAGCATTAGTTGTTATGAGAGTTGTTTTAACAGTTTGAACTGTCTTGTTGCATTCTCGCTCGTTGTTAGCCATGAAGAATTCTTCAAAGAATAAATTACTAACTATACTTTAAAACAAAACTAAATTTATCAAAAGTTTAGAGGGTTCTGCTATACATATAACATGCAATTGAATCTATATATCAACCTTATGTTAAAAAAATGATATTTTCAAACATATCAATAAATATAAATTTGTCTTTCTATTTCCAGACCAACACAACATTAAACGTAAGTATATTAAGCTGCAAAATCCATACAGAGTACGCGCTACGAAAAACAAAGCCATGCTTCTCATAATAATCATCAACCTTCAATCTACGTCATCGTCTCGATTTGACCTCAACTCAAAGGATGATCCTCGTTTGCATCGATATCTCGTATGTCTCGATCCCTCAATTTATTAAAAAAAGGGCCACGAGTCCACTGATTACCGTTGATATTTCATATCGTGTGCAAGAAAAAGTTGACGACAGCGTATAACGCTGCACAACATCTACAACAGGCAAAAACACATGTACAGGTCCATTCATTAAAACCCATTTTCTTCATCAAACACCTCCTCAATACCGAATGCACGGTGCGATAGCATCACCTTCACAGCAGTGCATCAATTCGTCTCAGGATCGATTATCGTTCATCTGCGACACAGGCAAAAAAGAAAGACACACACTGTTCACTCGTTAATGAACTCACGCACATCGGTTGACCGGGTGCGCTTGAAAAGATCAAACTTAACCACATTCGCACCATGATTTTCATCTTCACGCAAAATTATGCAACTTCAGCGCCTCATCGGTGCCACTGATCTTCGGAAATGAAAATGCTTTAACGCGAACACACCTTCAATCAAACATCACCCGATTGCGCAGCGTGTGAGCTTTATCTGGACGAACTTCGACTCGCTTGGATAGGTAAAGTTCGTTTCGGACACTGAGTTTCTCACCGATTCGGCAAGAACTTTGGTGAGTCCCGCCCCGGGGACTCTAAAATGTCAAGCTACTGCTCAAATGACAATCTTTACCGTTTGGAGAAGGTTAAGCTACCAGAAGGAAGATGCTAATTTCGCGTACGTACCTTTGGCAATCGCACCCTAAGTGCTCATTTGTCCGGCACGAGGTTTGTTGCCACATACGAACGGTTGGTTTCCACAGCATTTTATGGTGATGGTCTTTGCGTGTTTTTGTCGGTAAATGTGAAAACCCAAAAACGTGCAGTTAAGGTGCTCTGCGTGAAGTGAAAATATATTTGTACTAAAAATATTACAATTTCTGACCAAAGTTCGTGGTTTAAAATTAACTTTATAGCTAGTTTTTATAGCAAAGCAACTTCTTAAAAAACAAAACCTTTTCGCATTTATGGCTCTCGATTTGTTTACCAAACTTCAGCAGATCACCGTTCAACCTCACGAAAACTTAACACACCCTTTCTATCGCATCACATCATCGGTTTTACGACACCGGTGCGGTTGCCACTTTGATGTGGGCAATAAAATTAACACCCTTTCGCACCTCGCACGATGAGCTAGCGGTAGTACTGCGAAATCATCCGAAAAAGCATCCACCAAACCCTACGATAAGCGTGGAACCGCGCATGCTTGGTTCAATCGCTGACACCCGATGAACCTTTGCCAACGTTTCCCAACGTTTTGCACGATCGAACGCATCGGAACAGACGGACGGTTACAACAACAAAAAACCTAAAGCACAAACACACACACACACAATGTCCATTGTGAAGAGCCGGCCGTATATCCGTTCGGTGGAAATCGGACATTGGTTCGGTCACGATTTGCTGCTGCTCCGCGGGTACATATTGATGGTGGAAAATCTTTCAACCAGCAAACTAGACCCCGACTTTTCGAAGTCCACCATATCTGTTCGCCCCAATCCTTCCAAGGTTGTGGCAAACAACAGTAACACTGAGGTGCAAGCAAATATGCCGCAATAATGCAATCAGCATATCGTTTAAAGCACACCAAAACCAGACTTTTGCAGCAAAATTAAATATTGCACTTAAAGCTAGAAATATATTCACCGGCCAACGCCAGTTTCAACTTCCCTGTCCCGGTGAGCTAAATGTGTTGAAAACAACACGTGCAGCAGCAAAGTTCCTGCGGCGGCCGGTTCAACTAGACACGCTAATTATAAGCGCTGATAAGTTGATTAAAATTTATGTCAGCCGGGTGTTGAAAATGGTCATCAGGATTCAGGTGTGGGGAGGGAGCGGGCGCACGAACTGCACTTTTCGTTCGTCCAGTGGGAGATTAAATTCTGTCCGGATTCTCTAACACCGGATTGAAAATCCCACCTCCGGAGCTTCTCCGTCTTCCTTCAACTTGATGCCTTCCTTATTGGTGTACGAATGCAGCTTTCCATGAGTCCATGGTCCGTTGTTACTTTCGTTTGTGAACTGCCTGCATTATCCGGCAAAGCTTCCGATGTCCGCAAGGAAAACTGAAAACATTGGAGGCCACAACAACACAGAAAAACACTTCAAACAGATCTCTACACAGAGATTGCATGTCCAAGCGACGAACCCCGAACCGAGCTTAGTACACAGTGCTGCTACAGCGGCGCTCTTTCAGTACTTGGCTTCCAACACACACACACAACGGATCCGCATACCTCTTGCTCAACGCCTTCGCCACCATCAAGTAGTGAACGAAAAAAAACTGATTTATTTTTATGATTTATTTAAACACACCAACGGGCATTATTTATTGTTTGACAACCGCGAAACGAGCTTCCGAAACGTGGACGGAAGGACGCGATTCGAGGGAATGCAGTGAACGATACAGCTCAACTGCAGCTACGGTTTGTGTCCGAACAGTGCAGTTGATCCACGGTCGGGTACGGAAGGTGAAAAATGTTCAACACGTGCAATCGTAAGGGACAGCAGCACTGGTCGAGTGAGTTTAAGCGACGAACCCCTTTTTTATGAGCAGAAGGTGGATAGATCTTGTCTCGTCCGAGACCAAATAAAGCCTCTTCTCACGTTGTCCATCTCCGGGAAGAAAGTGAAATAAATTGAAATTGTCAAAAGATGTCACTGGAGCCATAAGAAATAAATTGAAATTGTCAAAAGATGTCACTGGAGCCATAAATCGTATCGCTTGATAGCAAACCACCAGTAAAGAATTACATCAGGATTGTAGTGTGAGATTTTACTCAACAGATTCAACGTACAATTGATGATAAAGCTTTCCTAGACTATGCTCCCAAGAAAATCAAAAAGGTTAAAGATCTCCTAGATTTGTTTTTCTATTCTTGATGGTTTTCTTCTTTCTCGTGCTGCTCACAATTAGCTCTCGTTTCATTTTATTTTCCACCAAGCAAATGATCTTTTTTTGAGCGTGCAAGGTGAATTAAATCATCGTACCACTTGCTCCAACGGGTCTCGATTACTTTTTTTGTCTATAACCTCTTTAAATCCTCCGGTATGTCAATTACTCGCCATCACAGTTCAGCGTAGCTTTAACCGCGTGCTTTGTTTAGCCGACCGACCATTTAAATGCTCATTAAACCTTACCTTGCGAGCTGGAATTGTTCTTCAACTCCTACGATCAGCCTCGAAACCCTCGAGCTGTCATCCCGAATGCATTTCCCGCACCGCTTAATGTACCGTGAAATTGCATAACTGCATCTCTTCGTATGACGTTTCGCCAGTTTGTTCGGCCGCAACTGTCATAAATCATATGCTCAATTTAACCACTCTATCGAGGGACCACCGGTCGGGGCGAGAGAACACGTACGGTGACAGACTCCCCCTAACCTATGCCCATCACCTGTGTGGTGAGTGAGGTCGGGCGACATTAAAGAAAATTAACTTCCAGCTCACTTACCGAGGCATTTTTCTCAGTGCGCACGAAACAACGCCACTGGTGGGAAGCCCCAACGTTGAACGATATCGAGCGTAACCTACTTTACTTCTTCACCTGCATGTGTGTACATATCCTTCACCTGTCTAGCAGAAAGAAGAAAAATAAAAGCAAACGGGAACCCTTTACAGTCGCGAAACAAAAAAGCGTAACCCACTCGAGCTGTACCTGGTGGTGAGTTATGATTGCAAATTCCACATCTCACACACATCTGGCCTGTGGTAGCTACATATTTGTTCGATTGTCAGATCAAATGCTGCATATTTCCCACACACCACGTAACACCGGTCTGTACCTAGGATTATTTCGATCGAATAGAAGATACATGGCACACGAAAAAAAAAATAGATCGCAATTTGCATACCCGATGACAGTTCGCAAGCTTACAATTTAATTTTTAACCCATTTCAAGTATCGTTTGAGAAATGGCGTCCATTCCTAGCTGGCAAGCCGCAAAGTGCCGACAAATGTAAAAAAAATCAACTCCGGTACGACCACTATCGAAGCGGCTAATGATGGATGATGAATGATGATCGGTCCCGCTACTGCGATAGCCGGCGTGTGAAAATGGTTCGCTCTCTAGGTCAGGTCCGGCTTGAAGCTCCCGCGATCGAGCTGACTAACGCACAATGGCTATCATTTGGATAGCATCGAGGACAAACGTATCGGGGTGAATGATTGTGCAAGCTGGTGGTTACTTTTTATCAATGTGCTAACCATAATGTTGAAAAGTCTGCTGCAATACCAGCTGTGTTCGTGCGCTTTTTGAGTAAACATAGCAAGACATTTTCTAAGTACAGTCACTTTATTTGCTGAACCTTAATTTGCCCGAAAGTTATTCCTCAATAATAAGCTGCTAATAATCTTATAGCTAAAAAGTTACAGCCACTCTAACTAAATATTAAACAGTGAACGTGAACGCCCTTTTGCCCTTCTTAAGCTTTATTTCCACAGAAACAAAAAACATAAACCCACACACACAGTCCAAAATCGGTGCATGCCTCGATGTTTAATGATTTTCTATTCAATAACCAGAAACAGTCATTGCTGGAGACATAAAATTTGGAGTACTCCACCCATTAAAGTAAAGGCACCCACCTTTCTGCTGTCGTGTATGCGCTTTTGCTCAATTTATTATGTTGCTTGCAGGTCAGCTACACGCTCACGTCCGTTCCGTAAAAACCCCCACACGAGCCTGGTAGTAGCATAATCTCCGGGTCGACCTTCCGATAGACCAAATAAATCTATCAACCCATCGAGTGCAAGCTCTGCATATCTGAAATCTTCTAACCAGCCTCCCAAAACCGAAAACCTGAATACGAAGTACGAAAGACTTCTATCAAGCAAGCGACGAACCTCCGCTCCCATATTGCTGGACCACTTTTTTTTTGCGCTCACCAACCGCCACACACGTGATCCGATTCTTAACCGATCCGTACCTTCGATCTGTGTTGTCCCACCTGCTACGAATGGGACAACTGTGAACGCATGTTGGGCAAGAATTTCGCATTCCTTGTGTGTCGGAGCGTGTGTGCACGCGAATTCACCGAAACCCCGGTGGCCTTTAAGCGTCCCGTGAAGTGCCACGGCATCCCACATGCATCAACCCGAAAAAAAAACTCTCCATCGGTCGATCCATCGATCGATCGGTCGCTCGGGCAAGTGGCAGCGCCGGGCTTCAGACTGCTGGATCAATAATTCGAATGTTTCGAACATGTTGCTGGGGTGGCGTTAACAGCTTCGTTCCACGCAATGTTCACCTACGTGTCACGGTAGTGGACCACCGCTAAGGTGGTGGTACCACGGTTGCTTGCAGGGCGCAGGTTTTCGTTGCAAAATAAGTTGCTCCGATGTGTAATTGAGTTAAAGCCGAGTGTTGTGGCTTGTGAGACACTGCATTCAACGGGATTACTTTGTACCGTTTGCGCTGATGTAGGGTGCTAATGGGAATCAAAGCTGTTTCGGTGTGTATCTCATTTATCTTGCATTTTGCTCACAAATTGTTACATGTTTTATTTAGCGTATAATTTCGAGAGTCAATATAATAAATGGTAAATCATTTAATTTCATTTTCAGTAGTTTAATTTGTCAGTTTGATAACCAAGGAATATTATTACACATTTAATAACACGTAAACTTTCAAGAAGCAGACTATACAAATATTATTTGCTAATTGGAGCTGCTTCATCCGCTTGATTAATGATTAATAGCACAGTTATTGAGCTTAATTCGCACAACAATCATTACCATCTCTTTCTGTATCAATTTCAATGCTCAATCGAAACGTTTCTTCTGCAAGCTTGAACGCCACTAAAATAGACGCTACACAAAGCCAATTGAACGCCACTTCAAACCAAAACGGTGTAACGTTAATGGTTTCAACCGAATCGGCAAACAACAATCACACCCAATCATCCTGCATTGATCATCAGCACAACACTGCCAAGCTAGTTCGCACGTGTGCAAATCACCACTGTTCCGAACTCTCTTTCGCGCTGTATCTGTTCGATTAGCATTTCGATTCGCCGTCTTCGTTTCGCTCGTCCGTGCCCCCGTGCACCTGCTAAAGACCACCCTGCTAGGAAAGGTATCAAATTTGCAGTTTCCTTTTCCATCCGCCCGACACGATGGCGCCTCTACCCGGTCACACTACTCATCCCGTTTTTGGCTTGATTGTGGTTCGGTTGCGATTTTTTCCCATGCATCCAACCAACGCACACCACACACAGGCGCTCAGAACCGTTCGGAAGCGTTTGTCATGCATGCAATGTCGCGCATGGATTCCGCGAGATGTGCAACGTGCACGCGGAAACGTGAGAGATTACAAAACAGGCGACGGGCCGGATGGTACTCGGTCCGCCCGTTCTATGGCCACCAGCTTTGACGCACAGCGCGCACGGTTTCGGTGTGTTTTTCCCTTCTGATTGACAGGTGACAAGCCGCCCGGATGATGGGCGTGCTTGTGTGTGTGTGTGCATGCGTGCGTGTTTGTGATGTGTGAGCATCACACTCGCGCCCTTCAGCAACCGATGCACAGGTGATGCGGAAAATGTAGGTTTTGCGCTACCCGTACTGCCTAATATAAACGGCACAAGGTTAGTGTGAATTGAAAACGGAAATTACTCACACGCTTAGCTTTTTCGTTTATGGGAAAAGCTATTGGGAGACGTACGATGGGATTAGGGATGATCGGTATCGGAGACTTATGCAATCTTACCTAGTGGCTTTTTTGTTGTTTTTTGCTTCCCATAGCTCTAGCAATGAGTGTACCAATCATAATTTTCTGATGGCTGATGGGTATGAATTATTCATTTGAAGATTAGTGAGCAAGTAGCTCTAAGTAGCTCATGTAGCTCTAAGTAGCTCGAGTTAGATGATGCATCGAAAAACTCATCCAAAACTACAATTGGTGTAATTTATTAAAATAAATCATAATCGCAATGCTATAAAACTAAACCACGAAGCTTCCAAAGCGTCCATAAACCTGCATCAATTTATTACTCCAACAACTCTTTTTCTCTCCCTACACTTTTCGCTCTCTTTTAGCTGCATTCTATACTGTCTCTCATCTTCATCGAAGTTTCCACCTTGTGCTACGGCGAGCCCTTGAGCTAAAGTATCGAATAAAACCACAAATTACCCACAGCTTTTAGCACGAACGCTCCAGTCAAGTGGCCCAAGTTAGGGCACTAGGTCAAACCGACTTCTGCAAGCGACAACCACCATCAGCAAAACAAAACTAGTGCCTTCGTAGTGCTGTTCAAGCGTTATCAGAAGCTGGTAGACCGAAACCACAAACACAGGATGGTTTGCTCTGTGTGTGGTTGCTTCTTGAACGATTCATAAATTACTATGTTTATTGCCACTATGGGTCATAGTGGTTTCGTCGGGTGGTTTTAATAAAAGTGCTAATCATAACCTAGATGAAGTGATCCGAGATCATGCGTTAAAGGTTTAAAATCATTCAATAACTTTGAATCATTTTATTTACATTCTGTTTAGTTTCAAACTCATGGAAAATACCACATATTAAGCTACGATATCACTCACAGAGCATGCTGATACGCAGATAGTGACAGATGCTCTCATTACTAAGAATTATCTCAAAAATCTTAAAGTTTATAGAACTTTATAATCTAGTATTTTTATAAAATTTTGTGTCCTACTTTAAAGACACCGAAGTCAGAGACTTGAGTTACCTTCTGTAGAATTTCTTTCTTAATTACGGGAGGTGGATGGACAGCTTTCGCCTTGGCGCGTTGCCTGCGCTCGTGGCTTTATTTATGATCCATCATTTTCACCGGCACATGTGTGTGGACCACGAAAACATTCCCGGGACATTCGCCATTTATTGCGACACAATTTGGAACACACCGGAAGCTGGACAGCACCAAAGATCGTACGCAACCGATTGGCCATTTTGAGAACGGATCCAATAGAGAGATACGTGGAGTTGGTAATCTGCCAACTGCCATCTGCATGTGTGTGTATGTGATTGTTTCAAAACTAATGGCTTGACTTCGTAATGAGAACAAGTCCTTTTTGTTTTTGGACTGTGGAGACATCGAATAAATTTTTTCTTAATTTAGTGTCACAGGAAATAAGAGCTCCATTTACGTAAGCAAATCCTGTTTTGGCTTTATGTGTAATCATATTCTCGTAAGAAAAATTGCTCCTCCACACGCTTATAATTTAAGCCGTAAAATTAATCTAATCTTTGGGGGCCTGATGCTTATGAAGTACAAACGATACTTAAAGCGAGTAAAGTGTTTTCCCGTATTACGTAGTTAATACGTCCTCTGATAAATAACTTTGGAAGACGACTCGATCTTAGCGTCGTTTATAGTCGTACAATGCTTTTACTACATGAACAATTAACCCATTCTTCAGACAACCTTACGACAAGAAGTAGACACCTGTGTAGCCGAGGCTGTGGTAGACATAAATTTTCACACATTTTAAGCCCTTTCTGGATCTTGACAATCAGAATTCACTTCGTCTAGTCCACATAAAAAAGGAGCTGAGAGACTCTCGAGCAGTTGTCCAGATATTTAACATCCTATATCAAGTATTCTGTCAGATGTGAGAGGTCGAACGCTTCAGGTCCTCAGATTCTGAGATACAACGAGATCGGGTGCCTGATCTCTAGCTCTTATTCAATATTCCGCTTTAGTCGATGGTCAGAATGAACCAAAAGATCTGAATAAAGAAGGAGATATAGCTTCAAGCAATAGTCTCAATGTCTTCAATTCAAATAAATTCATCGTGAGAATGGCATGATAGCTAAAAATTAACTCTTCTCAGCAAGCCCCTGTCCCAAATTCATTTTCTAGGATACTTTGATCGACTTCAGTTGCAAAAACAAATCCCATCACTAACAGCACTTTCCATTTGTGGCTAATTTATCAGACTTTTCTCCCAAAAGCAAAAAACCAAACCATACGCCCGTTAACGATGCTTTCCCAAAATACAAACCTACGGTACGATTAATACTAGCTTTGCCAAACACTGCGAAAACAGAAAAACGAGACACAATCGTTTCGGGAAAAGCGAGAATAATCGATATTGGAAAATTACCTCTCATTAGTTTGTGTTTTTTTGCCTACTCATCTTTTCCGATTTTACCTCGGTGTTGAGGTATTCTTCTCCGCCTGTCTGCCATGTTGCCATTTAAATGTTGCTAATTATAAGATCATCTTCTGCACAGTCGGTGCATTTTCCAACCGGTTCACAAGTTTTACTTGCCTCAAAAAACACACACACATTACCTTATAACATGCCAAAGTGCAATCAATGAAATCCTGGGGAATTTCTTAAGTAACGATAACCACTTCCATTTTGCTGCGGATAAGGTGCGCAACGAGTGCAGAACACTGTCAAGTGGTGTTTTAAAAATAAATTGCCACCACCTTGCACCACCACCCAAAGTGCAACAACTTAACGGCAAGGGCAACTTCGAAAACAATACCATACTTCCATTCGAACGTACAAACGACTCCTACGATTACCTGGTGTCTGTGTGTGTTTGTCTGTTTTGCCATTACTCGGCTGACATTTGGCGAGATCCAATTAATCACCGTAATCCGCCAATCCTGTAGGGGAGTAGCTTTCCCATGCCTGAGAAACAATGAGATAAATGCACGAAAGAGAGTGTGTAAAATGAAACTTTACAAGGCTAGTAAATGGGAGAGGAGAAAAAAAAAGTACGCCATAAAGATACGGACTCACATTTCACCGAAGGTTCTTTATGCCACGATTCACCAAAAAAAAAAACAAACTAGACAAAGGCAAACACAAAAGTGGAGCAAACAAGCGAAGGAAGGAAGGAAAACAAGCCATCCAACCACCCACTCTTGCACACACACACACAAAAAAGAACCACGGCAACCTTCTCACACTGTCTGGCATCTTACATGCAAGGCGCGCACATTATCCTCCCCAAAACACTTTCGTTCATAATCAACAAAATTATATAATTGTACAGCGCGCATACCTGAAACAGTGCACGGTTTCGAGATAAAGCTGAAGTAAGAAGAAAGCCGGTAAACTTCCCTAGAAGAGCGAGAAAAGAAATCCTCCATAAACGAATTATTAACTTGCTCTGTTGGCGAACGTGTGGCAAGCCACGTGCTTTTAAATACTTGGCGAACCCATTGTTCCGAGTGCGATTTAATGGAAGGTGTTTTTTGGAAGCTGAAGCCTCAAGTACGAGGAAATGAAGAAAGCCTGTGACTGAGGCTCTGTGGTGCCTTCTTACGTGATTCGCGCGATCCCCATGCAGTCCCTATCGAGAGCCACCCACACGATCGATCGAATTGCTAGACTTTCGACGATCGGAAGTCGTGATAAAGTAGCTCGATAAGGAGGCCACTCTTGCACACGCTGATAATAACTGGCCCTCGAATTGCTGTTCCACCAAAAACTAGCTAAAGCTCAAACCTAGCTAAAGACATCGGCAAGGGTTCAACCAGAGCACAACCCGACACAGCCGACCACCAGCGAAGGTGCTTCAATCATCGAACAAATCGTAATGATAATGGGGCTAATAATGTTGATTGAATTGATCGTAAACATTTGATAAAGCGATAATTTCTATTCAGGGACACCTGTGTAGCCGAGGCTGTGGTAGACATAAATTTTCACACATTTTAAGCCCTTTCTGGATCTTGACAATCAGAATTCACTTCGTCTAGTCCACATAAAAAAGGAGCTGAGAAACTCTCGAGCAGTTGTCCAGACATTTAACATCCTATATTTAGAAATCTGTCAGAGGTCGAAGGCTTCAGGTCCTCAGATTCTGAGATACAACGAGATCGGGTGCCTGATCTCTAGCTCTTATTCAATATTCCGCTTTAGTCGATGGTCAGAATGAACCAAAAGATCTGAAAACTTCTTTACTTGGAGTTATAGCTTCAAGCAATAGTCTCAATGTCTTCAATTCAAATAAATTCATCGTGAGAATGGCATGATAGCTAAAAATTAACTCTTCTCAGCAAGCCCCTGTCCCAAATTCATTTTCTAGGATACTTTGATCGACTTCAGTTGCAAAAACAAATCCCATCACTAACAGCACTTTCCATTTGTGGCTAATTTATCAGACTTTTCTCCCAAAAGCAAAAAACCAAACCATACGCCCGTTAACGATGCTTTCCCAAAATACAAACCTACGGTACGATTAATACTAGCTTTGCCAAACACTGCGAAAACAGAAAAACGAGACACAATCGTTTCGGGAAAAGCGAGAATAATCGATATTGGAAAATTACCTCTCATTAGTTTGTGTTTTTTTGCCTACTCATCTTTTCCGATTTTACCTCGGTGTTGAGGTATTCTTCTCCGCCTGTCTGCCATGTTGCCATTTAAATGTTGCTAATTATAAGATCATCTTCTGCACAGTCGGTGCATTTTCCAACCGGTTCACAAGTTTTACTTGCCTCAAAAAACACACACACATTACCTTATAACATGCCAAAGTGCAATCAATGAAATCCTGGGGAATTTCTTAAGTAACGATAACCACTTCCATTTTGCTGCGGATAAGGTGCGCAACGAGTGCAGAACACTGTCAAGTGGTGTTTTAAAACTGTGCAGAAGATGATCTTATAATTAGCAACATTTAAATGGCAACATGGCAGACAGGCGGAGAAGAATACCTCAACACCGAGGTAAAATCGGAAAAGATGAGTAGGCAAAAAAACACAAACTAATGAGAGGTAATTTTCCAATATCGATTATTCTCGCTTTTCCCGAAACGATTGTGTCTCGTTTTTCTGTTTTCGCAGTGTTTGGCAAAGCTAGTATTAATCGTACCGTAGGTTTGTATTTTGGGAAAGCATCGTTAACGGGCGTATGGTTTGGTTTTTTGCTTTTGGGAGAGGAGAAAAAAAAAGTACGCCATAAAGATACGGACTCACATTTCACCGAAGGTTCTTTATGCCACGATTCACCAAAAAAAAAAACAAACTAGACAAAGGCAAACACAAAAGTGGAGCAAACAAGCGAAGGAAGGAAGGAAAACAAGCCATCCAACCACCCACTCTTGCACACACACACACAAAAAAGAACCACGGCAACCTTCTCACACTGTCTGGCATCTTACATGCAAGGCGCGCACATTATCCTCCCCAAAACACTTTCGTTCATAATCAACAAAATTATATAATTGTACAGCGCGCATACCTGAAACAGTGTACGGTTTTGAGATAAAGCTATAAGAGCGAGAGAAGAAATACTCCATAAACGAATTATTAACTTGCACTGTTGGCGAACGTGTGGCAAGCCACGTGCTTTTAAATACTTGGCGAACCCATTGTTCCGAGTGCGATTTAATGGAAGGTGTTTTTTGGAAGCTGAAGCCTCAAGTACGAGGAAATGAAGAAAGCCTGTGACTGAGGCTCTGTGGTGCCTTCTTACGTGATTCGCGCGATCCCCATGCAGTCCCTATCGAGAGCCACCCACACGATCGATCGAATTGCTAGACTTTCGACGATCGGAAGTCGTGATAAAGTAGCTCGATAAGGAGGCCACTCTTGCACACGCTGATAATAACTGGCCCTCGAATTGCTGTTCCACCAAAAACTAGCTAAAGCTCAAACCTAGCTAAAGACATCGGCAAGGGTTCAACCAGAGCACAACCCGACACAGCCGACCACCAGCGAAGGTGCTTCAATCATCGAACAAATCGTAATGATAATGGGGCTAATAATGTTGATTGAATTGATCGTAAACATTTGATAAAGCGATAATTTCTATTCAGGCTCGCCCCAAACGCCCATCGCCGGTGTGGCCATTTGTTGGCGTCGGTCCGAAGTGAATGTTCCAATACGGTGCCCTTTTTGGGGGAGTGCATTAGGGGCATCGCGAATGAGTTTGGAGTTTTGTGAGCATTAGTGAAATGGTGTTTATCCATTTCTTTAAATACCATTCTGCGGTACACCGTACGCATTATGCTTAATGTTTCCAACACAATAAAACACACTCGTTACTTGTATTCTTACATAAATTATGATTATCAACTCTCTAATCTTTTTTTTTAGGTGAAAGGAGATTCAAAAAATTTAACAGACACAACACTAAAGCACAGTCAAAGGTTGAGATCTTTGATGACCGTTCGAAAAAAAAACGGAGCTCAACTGATAGCACAGTAATGGAGCTTATCGAAATCGAAATTTTTCCCACTGCACACCACCCGGGTCGCTCGTGTTGCTGACGGGTAATTAAATGATTGGATAATGAGCAAATGAAATGTACCACCCAACCAGCTCTTACACGAACCAACCAGCATTAATTGAATAAAAGTGCAACGTTATCACGGAAGGTTAAAACGAAAGCCTCGGCACGGTGCGAACACAACCTTGTGGCCTACATTCGGACCGATTTTCCCGCCGACCTGGACCAATCAGAGAGGGTGTGCTGATTCTGATTTTCTGTAGCGATTTAATTAGGTTTGTGCAGCCTTCGCTTTCCGTTGTGTCGCGATGCACAGGCTCAAACGTTTGCTCAATCGCGCTCGATGTGATGTGAAATTCACCGTCGATCGTCGGCTTGATTTGGCCGACGCGCGCGCTGATGAAGCGAGGCCAATTAATGGTCGGGCTCAATTAAGCTCGGGACGAGATATATTGGCACGGAGCTTAGCATATCGTTAGCAGGATCTATGGTATGCAACGCACCAGTATGCTGGTTGCAAGTGTGATGAACGGGGAGAAACATTTCTTGTGTTATGGGTGTTACGGTTGCATTGCATTGTTGTGGTCATTCACGAGGCTGTAAACGGCACCATAATCATTAATGAATCGAGATTATTAATATGTTTGTTATGAGGAGTATATTTTTTTCAACCATTAATTAATTGATCAGACATTCTTTAATCATTTGAAAACTATTCGTCATTGCTAATTGCTCATTTTTGAAAGCATCTTGTTAAAAGTCTCAAGGACATGACTATGACTTAAAGTCTTGATCATCAAAGAATAAGTGTCAACATTCAAAGAAGCTATCGCAAGTATTAAATCAATATCCGTTCTTCCCGTGTGAAGACTAACGCTGCTTTGGCCTGTGATACCATCTAGAAGCTCTAACAATGCACATGCTATTCTGTTACAAGAAGAGATCTTATCGAAGGCTCGACAATTGAACGCCAAACGATCAACAGATTTGCTACCTTATATTAAATTGAAAAGAAAAGTCCCTACTTGTTTGAACTATCAGCAATTATCCCAATAAACCTGCCCAAACCCAAAGGTGTTGAACGTTTAGCGTAGCGAGTAAAAAAAAATAATAATCAAACTCCATCAAACACTCTAATCGGCGGCTTCATCAAACGTACCAACGAACCACCGGCAGTGGCAAGAGCGCAAACGAAAACACTGTAACACTCAAAACATTAGAAAATCGCCGTGAGGCAACCAAAACCAAGCCCTCCGGTGACAGACGAACGATCGAAATCGATCACCGTACGAAGGGTGTTTCCCGATGAATTAACCGCAAGAAAAGCAAACTCCCATTCCCATTCTCCCGATCAAGTGTCTACCAAGAAAGGCGGTCGGCAAAGGTGTGAACGCTCATTAAAAGCATCCCTTCGGCTTCGGTAGCTGGGATGATCTCACTCTGCCTTACCCCCATTGACTCGGCTGAGCTTGATCTTCGATTCCCAATAAGCGTAACCGTTTTCCAGTACACGAACCACCTTTCGAAAGAGAAAAAAAAGCATAGGGGGCCTGAGCTGACGAAAGATTTTTCTCACCACCTTGGAATCGGATAGTTTTCGGAAGCCTTTTTTCCAACCGTTAAACACACGTCGGGTGCGATTTTATTGTGCTCTTCCTGTTTCGCGGACTGTTTGTGAACGATCGTGATTAGTTCACAGCTCACGTTAGTGACCTTTCGACTAATTCCGTGATGCTTCTGGTGAGGTGATGCAAGCAAAACCCCCAGAAACTAATTGAACCGTTCGTGTGACCGTCCTCACGACCATCCGCAGCCGAACGTCTCTATAAATAGTGATGATCATGATCTTCCATCTGCGGCGAGAAAGTACATCTCCCGCAGGATGTGTAACGCTAAACCTACGCACGCACGTTGACGATGACGTCTTCAACCCTCGAGTCAATGACCCTTCAGCTTCCCAACGGCGAAGGGATCCTTTCGGTGCAAAGGGAATTTGCAAACCGGAAATTCCACTTCAACACCAAGACATCGGACCATTGACCATCGGACCCGACACGGCGGAGTATAGATTAATTTGTTCAGCATCATTTTGTGTACGTGAAAAAAAGGGGAAAATCCTTATTAAAAGTAGCTATCTCACTTGTTCGATCTTGATATCGATAGCTTGGCCCTCGGAATCGTTGGCGCATCACTATCCTCTCTCTCTCTCTCCCTCGCTTTGTCTGCCCGTCTTGAACTTCACAATCTGTGGGTGTTGCCGACTGCCAGTGGAATCTTTTACCATCACCAAAGACGGGCGCACTGTCTCGGGCCAAGTATCATAAACGCATGCCCTTCAGCAGGCCCAAAGATGTCCACGGGCAGAAACTCAGAAAGCAGAAGATGAGAATTTCACCATAAAATAACCATACCAATCCAACAACTGGCCTGCCGTTTTACCAGAAACGGGGACGCCGAATACATTAAACAGAACCTGTTATGTGCCTTGACCGTCTCCCGGATGGATGCGTCATGCGTTTGCGAACTTCAATAAACGCTGACGCTTCTGTTGCAAATCATCGTGCGATTCTTCTCCGCAGCACAATGCTACCCAAAAGCACTTGAAGCTCTTCAGGAGTCTCTTTTGCGATAAGCTTCCCGAAAAAAAAATCGCCTGCCCCCCTCGAGTGCTACATTCAATACAGGTCTTCGAGACCTTTGTGCCTTATTTTAAGCACTTGGCAGTGAGTATCACCACTCGCGGGATTGGCGGTTTAGTTGGAACCAAAAAAAAAACAGAACCCGATCGACTGTCGTTTCGGTGCACCTTGCACCTACACGGCGTACCATTCGGGCGGTAGTAAATTATGACTCTGTCAGGCTACCAAGCGCTGTGCGCACATGGAGAACGCCAGAACGACGTCCGACGACGACACCTACGAAAACGTGCTGTATGTCGATGTCGGTGCACACCTTCCGGTTTCCAGCAGCAGCGTGTGGCGAACGTTTGTACGACTCACGTCTCCTTTTGGCTGTTGTTTTGCTTCGGCGTGTTTAATTTCGCCTCCACCGTGGTTGGGACTGGCGCAACCCGGGCAGTAATTACGGTGGCGTCGAGTGTGGCTGGCGCGGTACACTGCCAACGGTACGCCTCTGTGCGGAAACTGTGTTTGCGTTGTGACATCCTGTTTCGTGCCGGCAAGCGAAATCAGCAGTTTGTGCGAAGGGTTTTCGAGTTTTCCCTCGTTGTTGCTTTTGTTACTTCGTTTGTTGTTATTGTTTTTGTGTGGTAGAAGCACAACACCGGCAGGTACTTTGGCTAAATAATTGTCTTAAACAGCCCACTTGTTGATGAAGTTGAAGCAAGCTGATTGCTAGCTTGTGTTCTCTTATTTGCCTACAGGAAATAGTTTGGTATTAGGTTAATTAAAGCTCAAACGGATCTACAAAAGAATTGCATTCTAAAAACGTATCTTTTAAGTTCCACTTTAGCTAGCAACTCGCGCCAAATATGCGCCATATGTCAGAAAACGGAATGATAGTAAACTTAAGCTTCAGATTAAAACGGTTAGTTGGTAATGGAGCACTTATCTCACGGCTGGGCTAGTATCAAATTTCTTCTGGAACGTTCTGGAACGGTCAATTGTCATGTAAATTCAAGATCAAGGAAACCACAAAATGAAGGCGAAGACCCTCTGAAGTTCTAAGGGCACGAAAGAGCGAGAAATATGCAGAGAGGAAGAGAGATATTGAGCTAGGCGCTTCTCAAAATTAACAAATCGTATCTGTTCTTTAGATCCTGAGGAGTGCCTTCACCGGCTCTTCAATATTCTCCAAAATTTAAACCTTCCGAATTTTAAGCGTTCTATGTAACGCGATGGAAATCGAATATTTACCAAATTTTCTCTACGCTCTTTAATGTCTTGGCCATCCTGAAGAACAGTGTGGCCATATTGCTGTCTTGTAGAACTTATGAGAGATCTTCGCAACAAACAATCGTCTTTCTTCATCTTCTCCTGTTACTCATTCTAATTTCTTTGCAGATATTTTCAGCATTTTATTCAATAGATTGGTTTTTAAACACTGAAAATTATATTTAGCTTACTGTATGTCTATGTTTCAAACAGTGTAGCTCATCCAACTACCAGTATTTTAAAAGGAGTCAAAATAGGTTAATACATCCTAATATTACTTCGTTTATTTATTCAAAAAACTACTTCACTACATCAACTTCAGTTTCATGAGCTTTATCGCACTTGACTTTCTTCCATTGTAGGTCATTGGCACTTATTACTCAACGCTTGTAAGCTTCATCACTTCCCACCGTTAAAGAGGATCAATATTTGTGTTTGCTTCTCTTGGAAAACGTAAAACTGTTTCTCAAAAGCACAACTTTATGTTTTGGGTTTTGGAAAAGCGTGTGCATGAGTCGCGAGACCGTACCCGTGTGCCGTATGCAATTCCGTTGCAACGAGAGCAACAATATTATTTCCTCGCCATTCGCCATTACACAACATGCCCGTTGCATGGTGGTTTCCGATGCCATAAACCACCAGGCTAAATAGCTAAAACGAAACACACACGCACACAGACATCTCGGTCGCATTAAACTGTCTCGTCCCGCATCTGCAAATTGTTACGCAGAAATCGGAGCGATTTAATTTCCAGCCACAGAGTAACAGTTTTGAAAAAAGGCATCTGTTTTTTGTCTTTTGTTTTTCAATCGTTATGCGATCGGTCAGGGTTGGTTTGATATTCGTACACACGGCCAGCGGTCACACCGATAGAAAGGTGTTAATTTTATCCGATACGTGAATAATTCACACGTACAATTGGCAACAGGTCGTACGAAGAAGCGAAATGGTGAGACGCGTTCATCATCTTACGGATTGTTATTAATCGTTGCAAAAACAGGGTGTAAATTGGAAAGATCATTAAAGGGGATCTGTCACAGGTTTATGCTTCATTAGATTTTATGAACTATAAGTTCCCGAATGTAATTGGAGTTATCCGTAATGATTAAGTTGTATTTAGCATAACCTTTGTCTTAAGCATCCCGGCAAAACGTAGCCTCAATCGTAAAAACCATAACAGAAACTGCTTAGCTTAAAGGTTTTACCATGTTTTTTGCATTACACCACCACTAATGTCGATGGATAAAGCCAAAAAATCGCAGACAATGATTCAAGAAACAACAAAAAATCCCAACGAATCAAATAATCAACCTACCTACGGGCGAAAGTAAATCAAGCGTTCCTTTCAGTTTTTCTTTTTGCTTCGTTTTCTACAGCTTCAATTCAGCTTAAGCATTTTATTACAAAAAAATGCAAACAAAAACCATCACAATCACCATCCCCAAAATTCCATTTTTGCACAAAAATTCCAAATGCCTTGCCTTTTTTTGGCCAACCATCGCCTTCATCGTTCCGGCTGACGTATTCTATAGACCGCGGACCCCGGGACTGGGTGATCTTTAATTTTTCATTACGTTTTTCATTGCTCGGATGAATCCCGAACCCGAGCGGAGTGGTTGTATGCGTTTTTTGGGGCGAATTTTCTTTTCACTTTCGTTACATGTGCGCTGAGCTACGAATGGGGAGTCTCAGATTTTTTTTTTCTGTTGGGTCTCTTTCTTTATTTTACCCACATAAATCAGGCACCGTACGGGGACACGAATAGTTTTGATGAATTGGTTACCCGGTCGCAATGCATCGCGGCTGCAGTTCCATCAATCACACCGTCGCCCGATACGTCACACCATCGTTCTCTTTCTGCCAATACCGCCACAACGGCAAGCAAAAATCCAACGGTTGATGTTTTGTTTTGTGTTTTCATTTTCCCCTAGTTTGGGTGCTTGTTTTCCGCGTGTCTTTTTCGCTCGCTACCTTTTTTTTTGTTGTTTCCAACCACGGTGCCGCCGCCTCGCGAGGTGTGAGACGAATAAGTTGTTGTTGTGTGAAATGGTTGAAATAAACTAATAATTTGGAAAGTATTTATCGGCCTTCCTTTCTCAACAACAGCAACAAAAACGCGAATGGCAAATACATAATAGAAGACGAAAGATGCAGAAGGGTGCAGAAGGGTAGGCGGAGAGGCGGAGAAACGGATGGAAAACTTCTCCAAGAGCGTCATTATCCTATAATAAGCACGGATGGTGCGCGAAATTATGCAACCACCGCGTGCCAATCAACGGTTCCCCAAAAAAGGGTGAATCAAACTAGTGCACCGCTGCTGTACGCAAACAATCGGATTCGGGCCGTGTGTGGCCATGTTTTCCGAACCCTTTTCTTTTGGCTGCTTTTTTCAAATTCCATGCCTGATTAGAGCGAAAAGCGAAAACTGTTGTCAGGCTGAAAGTAGCGATAGGTGAGATAACGATTATGGTGGAGAGTAGCAATACTGACCTACTTGAGGCTGGGGAAAAAATGTAAAAATAGTATTGTGAGTGGCTCACAGTCTGCAACCGAAAAAAATCTCCAACTCATTTTTTTTAATATTCTTAACGCGTGTCAAAAAACACTGATTTATTTTACTTAAAATTAGTCAGAAAATATTAATTTAGAATGAGTGGTTCACACTAAACAATTCATAAATAGTCCCACCAATAGCATTTTGAATAAAAAAGAGAAATTACGAACCGTTCTTAAACTGTTTATAAGTAATAGATAAACAATTAGACTAGATATGTGCTAATTAGACAAATCGTATACTATTTAAAGAATTTAATCAAGATTTTATAAATGTTCACTTACTCATAACGGTAGCAAACAGATGGCATTTGAAGTGAATGAATCACAGTAAACAACTAAAAATTAATTCCTCCAATAATATTGTTGTTCTGAAAACATCCCTATGCATTTCAGATGAAGTACATTCAGTTAAAGAAATAGTCAACTGCTGCAAAACCTTAAAATGGATGGCGTTTTGACGAAAAAGGTTCACAGTACACAACTTAGAAATGGTCCCACCTATTTACTTTTAAACCCAAAATTTGTTTATTATTTGAACAATTTCTTTTTAGTCTTTAGTAATTTATTAACATAATGTTGCAGCACTTTCCATGTTCCATATTCTAGCGTACAGAAAATTAATTTATTTTAAGTAAATCAAATGAAAAGGCATTAATCAAATGAGCTCAATTGATCCATTTTCCCACCTGCCTGCGGGGTGAAAACTCTCTCACACAACCTGCCCTTTCTCCGAGTGTTTCCAGAAAACCAGAAAAAAGGCAAACCGTTTGTCTTACATCCTAAGTGGCCACTTGCTGCCGTTGCTGCTGCTGCTGCTGCTGTTGTACGGTTCGATTGCAACCCAAATCGCCGCATCATTACATAAATCGGTTCCTACGGGCCACCGATCGCTTAGTTGGCGAGCTATCCATTATAAAAAGGGAAGTCTAAATGTGCTACTCGCTAACAAAAAAAAAAACACAGCACTACACCAAACGGATTCCCTTTTGAATCGGATCCATTCAGGTTGGAGGCGATACTTGAACTAGATCTCGTCACTCAAACTCGCTTGCCGTTTGCTTCCCTTTTTGTTGTTGTTGTTGTTGCATTCGTTCGACCCGCTCACTTCGCACTGATCAGATGGCGATGATCGTAGCAGATTACTTCCGGACGTAATTATTTGCTAACCGAGCGACGGCTAACCGTTTTGCCCTGTTTTGTCGGGCGTTTGCGTAGAAGGGTGGGTAGCGAAGGTAGAAAAAAAAACACACACACCGACCTAAACCTGATCGTGATCATGTCTTGAAGCCCATCAACGACTTGGTGATGCTGCAAACGATGATGTGTAATTCTCGACTTCCTTGCCAAGCCTTCCGTCGCTGGCCGAGCATGCGGGTAGTTAGATACGTTTTAGGTTTTTTTTTGTCCCCTTTCCAATCCTTCTTCAGTTCCATAACAAGCCGGTAGGACGTTTTGAAGACCGGTACGGAATTGTCCAGCGAAGTCACACCACCGATCGATACCGATATTTCAAACGCGAGAGACACTCAATCTTTGTGGCCTTTTCGGTGTGCCCAATACGGTATCGGATCAGTTTTCGCGCGTGGCATACGCGATATACCACACACACACACAGTGACAGGCACCTTACTGATCGTAGTTGTCCACCTGATTGACTTCCCTTTTCGTGCTAGAAACCTCCGCTCCTAAAAACCTACGGTGAAGCATCCTCCGAGCAAAGCAGATACATAAGTCGTGCAGTCAGCAAGGTCACAAACACAAATCGTGTCCAACCGGACGATCACCAGGCAGCCCAAGTCGTAAGTTCCAACGCCACACCGGGGTGACAGATTTTCTCAGCAATAGAACACACCGGATCACAAGGCAAACAGTCCTTTTATGGTTCTTTGCCCATTTGTAGCGTTCAGACGCGCGCGGTGGCATACGAGAGAGCATACGGGGTTGGCACCTGATACAGAACGTTGTTCCGCATTGGAAAGCCACGGGGTGTAATGGCCGCGAGAAGGCCCCCACCTAGGACAGACTGTGTACACGAAATTAATTTAAATCTCAAAACAAACCTTCCAAGCACGCGAGTCTCCTGGGCGCCGTATTGCTTGGCTGTGGACATTAGAATTTATAGGTTATGTGATACATTCTTTACCACACATATAACAGCGAAACTATTTCACACCTCACCCAACAAACCATGGAGCTGCTCCTAATTGCTTCACCAAACAACACCCCGAGTACCAAATATATTCTAATAGTGGTCCTGTTCCCAGGTCCCAGCCACTCAGTTGTTAACTTGCGCCAATCAAACATGCAACACTACAGGGTGCTTGTAGCAAAACACGTTCATTACGTTCACTGAACTACCCTTTTCTGGTGTTGGTGAACGGGCCAACTCGATCAACGTCTGACGCCATCGTGGAGCGCCCCAGACATCCATAATTAATTCATAAACGAGCGTAGTCTCGAGAGAGAAAAAAACATTGCGGCGAGGATACTGTACCGACCGACGAGGTTCCATTTACTGTACACGAAACTAGCCGGACAAGTGCACCGGTGGGTGCAAATTGTACCAAACGAATGTTTGCTTACAGGATCAATCAATAGAATGCCTTCCATCTCACGATTCCACTAATGATGGCTGGAAGTTGCCTAATATAGCTGCTTTTTTGTTACATTCTCATCTCCGGAGTTCAGATGGAGCAAGGTTGCTTCATGTCGATGTATCTAAGGTACACTCCTTTGAGCGCTGGCTGCCGAGTTTCACACTATCTTTGGAGGTCATCTGAAGGTCGTACTTTGAAACATTTTCAGTCCCCCAGGCTGCACTGCATGAATTCGCATTAACTGCACAAGTGGTGGTTCTTCAAACGTCAGGTGCTTTTGAGAACTTTATGTTTGCTTGTAATCCCTGACAGAAAAGTAAAGCTCATTATAGTACCTATCCGATATTTAACAAACAAACCTCACTTTGTTCCTTCTGTAAGCCTGATATGTTTTTGGATGTAAAACGCACAATCATGCATGCTTCAACATTTGACCTACACAACGCTCCCCAAAACCATCTCCAGCCAAGTTTACCAACCCCAGCAAAGAGCATCCTTCAGCTCGGCACGAAAGGTCACCAGACCTGAGTCACCAGAAACGTTCGTGCGTTTGCGCTTGTATTGACATTGCTCTAACACGGGTGGCCTTCATGGTGTGTACATGGAGGTACAAATGAACTAATCAAACGAAAACACTGTTTGCTAATACTTTTGCTGCCTTTGAAGCATCCCATTTATCAACGGGCACGATCGATCGGGTTCTATATCGCGTGGCGGTGTAGTCGTAGATTTCACAACAGCTAGCCCAAGCTAGTAAATACAAACTTTGCGTCGCCTGTGCGAAAACTAGCACCCACAATCTACCTCGGAATATTTGTGTTTGCTTGTACAATTAAAGCGGTTATGGAGGTGCTTATTTTTGATCACAGAACCGCTCACTCACTGACTCGGCCAGTGTGCGTAAACAAGCGCTGCCTTTGAAGCTTCCCATTTATCAACGGCCACGATCGATCGGGTTCTATATCGCGTGGCGGTGTAGTCGTAGATTTCACAACAGCTAGCCCAAGCTAGTAAATACAAACTTTGCGTCGCCTGTGCGAAAACTAGCACCCACAATCTACCTCGGAATATTTGTGTTTGCTTGTACAATTAAAGCGGTTATGGAGGTGCTTATTTTTGATCACAGAACCGCTCACTCACTGACTCGGCCAGTGTGCGTAAACAAGCGTCAAATAGTACACCGTACCGATTCGATGGATTTTGCTCATTTGCAACAAAGTAGTGAACCGACGCATGACACTTGATCGTCGCCGAGTTTTTCGCGCTATGTCTCACACACACACATACCGTCGATCGTCTTAAGGTACATGCTTACAAGAGCCTCCAAAGCACAGCTGGGAACCAGAAATGCTTCTGCCCGAACGAAAGCAGCGTGCAGAAAAATAAGTGGCTAGCAGGCAAAAATTAATATTCATGACTCTCTTGTTTATTTTCGGTTTCTGTTTTGTATCTCCCATAAGATCGGGAGATCTTACCAACCTGGCGGCTGGTTGAATGGTGACGTGCGAGCGTCGAGAAATAAGAAGCCTCCAATACACACACACAGCGTGATCGATTTTGTACCGATAGTACCCGGGGCCTGTGTGGCGGGGGGTGTCTTGATGATGCTGTGCAGAATGGTGGTTTGGCAAATATTAAATATTTACCCAAAACGAACGAGCGGCCGAACAGGTTGCTTTGTACGTGCTGGGGATCGTATGCAAAAAGGAAAAATAAATAAAACCTGAAATGGGCATCCAAAACGCGGGTTCGTCGCTTTTCGCCCGTACTAAAGCATTGTAGTCTTTCGTTCGTTTTTTTTTTTCTACCTTTTCATCGTTTCTCGTCTATCAGCGCTATTTTGGGTGGAATGTTTCGTTACAAATTACGTCACCGAAAACCGATGCTAAAGGATCGATAGATCGATTCTGGTGGTGGTGATGGTGGCTTGCTGTCGTCGAAGGTCTTCTTTCTTGCCTTCGCCCTGGCACCGGTATTTGGTAGGATGAAAAATATGCTCGTGGCGGTTCTCTAACAAATTTGCCACCGTACGACACTCAGTTTTTGGCGGCTCGTGAGCGTGATCGGTTGTAAAAAAGTAGGTAA
The DNA here is from genome assembly GCA_002091835.1 of Anopheles maculatus. Classification (NCBI taxonomy): domain Eukaryota; kingdom Metazoa; phylum Arthropoda; class Insecta; order Diptera; family Culicidae; genus Anopheles; species Anopheles maculatus. Next base: position 181,945 of record KZ061564.1, on the reverse strand, counting down.
TCCTAACGAGTGAAGATTATTTTTGATACGCATTAAATATACGATGTAAAATTGAGTGAAGCAGGTGGTCTAGGCGGATGATAAGCAATTACTACTCCCTGCGGAGCGTTGTGCCACCAACGATCTAGGTCAATCGGATCGCGATATGAGGCCATCGGGTTCCATCCCAACCAAACAAAGAAACGTCCTACAAACTTCCACCCATCCAGACCCTTGGCACGCAAAAGGTATTCATTTGAGTTTAACGTTTTGATTGCCCTTTCTGTCCCATTTCAGAACCGAACCGATCACCCGTGCCCATGCTGCAATCGACCCGCGATCAACGTCCAACCCGGGTGTACTTCGATCCTTACCGTAGCCTAACCGTGGCCCTGTCCTGATACGCTGGGGAGGTGTTTTTGCGTGGTGTGCTCTAATGATACGCTATCGAGCATCGGAACGCGACCACCGCCGAGGGAGCAACGAGGCCGTGCTGATAGCAGCAAAAAGGGAGAAGCATTAATCATCCAGGAACACGAGCCACCCTTAGCGTACAGCCGGCGGGAGTAAAAGCGAGCGTACAAGCGGGATACGAGCGTTCCCTCAGTGCCGCTCAGTCGCGACCCGGAACAAATTTAGAACGGGCGCAACGGAGCAACCAGATATATGCCGATCGACGCCGATCGCCTCCAGGATGAGCACGAACTCGCCCGGAACGCCGAAGAAGTGTCGGCTGATACTGCAACAATGTCTCGCGATCCAGCTGACCAAACCGGGCAATCCGCCCGAAGACTTCTGGATGTACGACAGTGGCTACACGATCTTTCAGGTAAGTCTCTAGCGTGGGTGGGTGGGGGGGGGGGCAGATGAAAAAGGGGTTCGGTGAAAATTGTGTACGTGTGTGTGTGTGTGCTTTTATTTTGCCCGGGCCAAATGATTTGTGTGATTATTGGATACGGTGCGATTGGATACGATTGGATACGGATCGTGTGAGTGTGGAATGTGCGCAGATTTATGGTACGATGAATGCAGTGATCGCGTTTACGTTAAATCATTACTTTTTTTTGTTGTGTGTGATCAAAGATTGCGGCTGCAAGAATGTTTGTGCTAGGAAATGAAAGGGCAACAAGAAAGTGGTTCTTTGGAAAAGGCTAGAGAGCGAAAAGTATGTTTTTAAATGATAGCGATCGGTACTGTTCAAATGATAAAGTGTTGTGCAGTTAATGTACAGTATCTCCCGGAATCAAATCGTACTCAAGTTACTGAAGTAATAGATTAATCTAAGGAGATGTCCAAATCTTTATTTTTTTAAATTAAATTGTACGAATGGTCTTTTTTTCTTATGTCCATTTTCACAAGCATAGAAAAAGAGACTCAGATTCGATTTATTGATTAATCCTATGATAGTCTTCCCAACATTTTCAGTTTAGTTTAAAAAAACTCAGTCAATTTGATCGACGTCAGTGACATGACCTATTTGTTAAGATTTGATTATGTGTGCCTGCCTTTGCGTCCTGTGTCCATGTGGACAACATAAAAGTACTTTACAAGCTGGATTGTCTGGTGCCACGAGCTCAACTCAGCCTGGCGATATTCTGATTCACTGTACAATAGTCTTCTCAGAATTTTCCTTTTAGAACACGGTCTAGGACCATCTTATGACCTGCTACTTAACGCGTCACTACTACGGAGGAACAGTTCGAGTAGGAAACAATATCCGGTCCTGCTGTGTGAAGATCGGTGCCCCTGTGAACGTTTGTACAAGTATTTTGAGTACGAGAAGTAGCTCCAGACTTGAATATGATCTTTTGGCAGCCAGATTAGACGATCCGCACCAATTTTCAGAGGGCTTGATTAAGAGGTCCGGACTAAACATTAGTTAAACTAGTGAAGAACAATGATCTTTGTATACACATTTTACGAATAATTGAATTCAACAATCTCTTGACATAGGACTAACTATCCAGCAAGTCTAGGCAGTCAAAAATAGCAGACCGGGATCTCTCGAAGTTGTAAAGCCAAAGCCAAAGAAAGCCACATAGCTCAGTAACGAAGCAAACTCCTAACTTAAGGTCCTAGACATCTGTGCCACCGTACGAGATAACTAATTATTTCTCAAAAACTTCACACATTCATCCTTACCAACTAATGTACCGATCGATTCTCACTTTCTCCTCCGTCGCTAAATGCACTGCCATAGATCGCACCACTCCGACAGCAGCAAACAAACAAGTTTTTTCCCCGAAGGCCAAACGACCTTAGCGCTGTTGCAAGCAAGCTTATCAAGAATGCAAATCGCTCGGGTTTGTTTACTACTATTGCCCCCGGACTCCCGGCGGTTTAGGTTTTCCGTTTTGTGCTTTTTCTTTTCACACCACCGGTAATGATTATGCAATCCGGTTCCGGACCTGGCAAAGGTTTCATCCAGTTCTGCACAGCACAACAAAACTAGACACATCCGGATGCGTTGCGGATTGCATCTGAAGGAGAGCACACCTTTTCCATCTCTCTCGCTCTCTTTCTCTCCGTTCTCTCCAACATCCCGTTCATTAAATAAGAGCTCGCAGCACATCAAGATAAGGGTAGCATTGTTATCAAGACAGCGGGGCAAGAAAAAGCGAAAACCCCTATCGGCACGCAATAATCACTTGCTGCGGAGTTGCGTTTTTACGGCTCAGTTTAGCATACGAAACGGAAACAGATCACGAATCGCTCGATCCTTTCGCACTGTCAAACACAAAGAATGAACCATTTCCACCGTGCCAGCTGATCTTTATTTACACACTTTTAGATGCAATTTAATGCACACGCTGTGTTATTGCAGTTCGCGCCGGTATGCATTGCAATCGGCCCTCCGGGATAGAGGTTTGTTTACTACTATTGCCCCCGGACTCCCGGCGGTTTAGGTTTTCCGTTTTGTGCTTTTTCTTTTCACACCACCGGTAATGGTGTGTTTGTTTCTTGTCGCTTTTCTTTCGCTAATTGCAGTTGTTTGATACTGTTGGATGTTACTGTTTAAAGGGGAAAAAACCGCCCGGAAAACCTTTCACGGTCCTTCGTGGTGATGTATTTTCTCACTGCTTGTGCTTGTCTTCTTTCTGTCACATGTGGAAATTGATGCTAAAGACAGTATTTTAAAATCTTCTTTTTATGAAACTTGCACTACCTATCTATTTTAAAATGCAAAATTTTCCAACTAACCCTCACCAACAAAGCGTCCGCTTCGGGCAGCTAAAGAAAAACAAAATAAAACGCAAACATCCCCCAGGGTGGGTTTGGTTTCCGATTTGTAGCAAGTTTTGCGGACCGGCCTCTTCCGCACTGGCCACAAACGAACAATTACCGATGAACATAGCACATTAATCGTTAAGGAAAAGCCCAACCTCTTCATCTTGCGTGAAACCGGTCTTTAGGTCATTATTTGTTCGCACATGCACATTCCCACTCAAACACACACACACACACATTTTACCACATTAAACCCTGAAATTATCTCACTTTCCAACCTGGGCTGGCATTGACGGACAGGGAAATAAATCGTACTTGTGCTTTTTTTCCCGCTGACCATCTCCACCAAACGGAACTGGCGATTAAAACGGCTACTGGCGTGTCGCTGATATGAATCCCACGAGCGTTTCCAGTGTAAACAACGCAACTGTGTAATTCGCGATCGTTCTTGCTACACAAAAGAATTGTTCTGGCTCAAACACTTCTAGGAACAGTTCTATTGAAGATTGTAGTTTCCCGCGTCGCCGTTTTCTTCGATCCCGATGTCATGGCCAGTTTGCATGGCTTCACCTGTTTTTCCCTACCACTTACTCTCTCATTGCACGGTGGGCGTAGAAATTAAACCGATTGCTAAATAACAGCTCATTATTGATCTCACTTTTGCGCTTCGTCTCGCCTATTGCTCATTGCTTTTATTTACACTAATTTGATTAATTGCTTCACGCTCGTGAATTGAAGCAGAAGAAGCAGGGCTTGATGAGCCACAACTTTGCCTGTCATTAGAGACGGAAGACTTTCGGTATGCTTGTGTCGATCGGAAATCAACACGATTGTCGATCGTTGCATGGTGATGAAACACTATTAGTGGCGTGTCGAAGTGATGCTAGTTTTCTATCACAAAATGGTGGTACTTCTAAGACATAGATTCAAAAGGAGCCCATCTTCATCTCAATTTGGACATGGTACGCCTTCTTTGTCCAAATGTACTGGGCCTTTCAGTGCGATTCTCATGACATGATCAGCCTACGTGAACCTGGTGAGTCTACTTCGCTCCACAATCGTGAAATCATAGTACAGCTAGTAGAGCTTATCATTGTCCTTCCCCATACACGGGTCCAAAAATCCTTCTGAGAATCTTCCGTTTGACCGCGGCTAAGATCGTCAGTCTTAGACAGAATACATGTCTCAGAAACGTATATGGGATCTGGGACTACGAATGTTCTATACTGCTTCGTCCGTTGTTCCTACGTTCGACAGTTGTTTTCAGTGGAGAATTTTTCTCAGACTGTAGTATGACCAGCATCTCTCTACATCTGCTACATAAGAGAACCACTAACCGATGCTGTATATGTCATCAGTGAATGTTAGGACCTGGATTGACTTGTAGAAGATGGTCCCAGAAGTTTCGACCTTCGAGTTTCAGATGGTCTTCTCTAGAGCCAAATTGAAGAGAAGACAGTCAAGTACATCTTCCTGGCAGTGGCTCTTGGAGGAAGCTAAATGTTCTGAGAGTTTTCAATCCAACTTCACCTGGCCTGTGAAGTTGGTCGTTTTCATTCATAGAAATCTGGTAAACTTGGCCGGGATTCCAAATCAGCTCATTGCGTCGTATAGTTTTACCCTGGTTATACTATTTTATGCCACTTTAAAATCACCGACTAGTTGGTAGAAGTGTAGCCCCGCCATCTTCTCCAGGATTAACAGCGAAAAAGAAGAAAGGAGTTTTAAAAAATGTATTTTTTTGGCCATCAAAACAAACAGTCCGGTTAATATGTTCATATATCTTCTGTTTTTACTCTCCCCCAAATAATCACACACGACACACTCTTTTCTTTCAAAATAATAAATTCCATTTAAGCTAATAACAATCATCCCTGGGCACGCATGTTCGAACAGGCCCAAAGCGGTTCAATCAAATAAAACTCGTATGACATCACCTGAGGGCACTGTTGGTACAAGTGTCTCAACAAGTTCCTTGGGCAAACAAGCAAACATAGCGAAATACACAATTTGTTTGTGCTCGTAGCTAATTCTTGCAACCCTAAAAGATGGTTCCCCTTTCCAAGACTTCGAGCACCATAAAGAACTTCTGCTGAAGGTTAGAAGATGTCTAGGATACATAACCGTTACAAGCTCGGTTGTTTTCTCTTCCTGAGCTCAGCTGTGAACGACCTGTAGAATAAACAAAACCGCAACATCGTGTGTGTGTGTTTGTATAGGAATTGGAGGATATACCGATAACATTTACAGTTCCATCTAAGAATAAAATAGGGAGACGCAAAATGGGACGAACCACCCCTAGAGTAGTTTGACAGAAGTTTCGCAAACGAAAACACACCAACGCGCTCGAGTGGAAACCAAACAAATAATGCACATGCGATGCTGACCGGAAATTGAACCAAGTACGAACCTGTGAAACTTGAAAACCCCCAAACAACCCACCTCAGTCTGTTGGCAGGGAAAATGGCGAGATGCAAGAATTATTGATTTTTAGTGTACTTCTCCCGGGCCCGGGATAGAACTGTGCTCGTTGACTTCGCTCTGAGTACAAAGACACACACAGACAGACCAGGACTTTTGCGGGAAATTCGACAGCCGTTCGTTACAGCGCGAAACCAACTGAATAGCTTTATCTGTGTGAATTCTACTGTTCATCTGCTTTCTTCGCCGTAATCCGATTTTCAACCTTACACCCCATCTTGTTTTTGTTTCCGCAAGCAAGCTTAGCTTCAATGTATTCGGATGCCTTCCTATCCTACTGCAGATGTGTCTGATGGTCATTCCCTGTCGAATCTTATCGAAGACCGTATCGAAGGCTGTCTTTTCCTTTCTGGAACATTTTCCCCTGAAGGACTGAATTCTCGATGATGAGGAAAAGGAAAACCCGAAAACCAAACCCCTCGTACGATTGATGGTGTATGCGTTTAACGAATGTTCTGATTTGTCGCTGGAATAGTTTGCCGAAGGGTGAAAAGATCCACACGTAGGAACGTCTCTTAAGCGGCGAAACCATTCCGGGTGTAAATGGTACATTCGCTTTAAATAAGGGATGAATGAAATCACACACATACAATCGCGTACGTCCACAAGAATAGTAAAATGGGGGAAACTGTAGATGCACTGGAGATGATGATGATGATAACGGCAATGATAATGATCTTAGGAAGCGGCAAGATTCATGTGCAAGATGTGATTGATTACATTTAACGTTGCCGTTGACAGGTGGGATTGTTTTCTACGAAACAAAAAGTTCTATTTGTTTTTGGTTGCATTAATCACTTCTCCATGTAGTATATTTATATTTCAATCGTGTAACATAATTCCTCTGTCACCATTTTAACTACAGACCCTCTTCAAAATATTCAACAGCTTATAGGTTTAACAACTGAAGCTTTAATCGAATATTCAACAAATTCACCCCTTTCACCATTAATTCGCTTCCGTACCTGTTTTAGTGTGATTCTTTAACTGGTTCAATTAACGAACGACATTCGCGCCCTTACGTACACGCAATACCAACTGTTACAAGTCATAAATTAACTTTATTAAATCCGAGGGTTACATGCTGTAGCTCCAACCTTGACTACTGATCTGGGAATTTGGGAACTTCAGCACAATTTCCCGAACTGTTTTCATTTCCATTAGAGCACGAGCGACTGGCAACAAAAAAGGACCCATCCTTTCCATAACGTTAGATTGTGCTAGTGTCAGCCGAACGGAGGGAACCGAGTGATGATTAATTCCATTCGCAGACATTCGCTCCCGGGTCTGCCAGGTTCTGCAACCAAACGAACCGCAGACAATTTGCCAAAAACCGTCGTGCGGAATAAATCCTCGCTGATGCTCGTACTCGTGCTGCTGTTCACTCTGTCGCACTAGTAAAACGGGACATATGTTGGTATTTTCCTTTTTTAGCAAGATGAAAACTAGTTCTGTACTGTTACAATGGGTGGGGTTATATTGAAGGGTTTGCGGTGTTGCTACTTTCCAGGCGATAACAAACAATAGTGACTTTTACTAGGAAGTTTTTTGTCAGTATAATTCAGAAGAGTTTATTACATTTTATTACTTTAAAGAATATTAACTTTATTATTATGAATCTACCATTAACGTTCATCGCATTACCTTAATCATATTAAACAAACGGTAGAGTAATCAAAATGGAAAAAATAATAGAAGATAGAGATAAAAGAAGCAAGAAAACAATAAACAGTGATAATGAAACAGGAACAGGAAAATGAAAAATAATAAAATACTAGAGAAAATACTAGAAAAATACAAAAACAAATTAAAAAAAGAAAAATAATACAAAAATTGAAAAGAACATACGTTACAGGAATAGGCAAACATGTGTTTCTACTTAATTATTTCTCTCTCTCAGCTGATGAAAAAAACGAAATGAAAATGTAAAAAGAAAGCAATGGAAAACTGAAAAAAAGATTAAAAAAAAAACAAAAAGGTAAAAAGACAGGAGAAAAGTCCAGCTCACATAAACTTTATGCTTTCGTCTTTAAACTTCATCTAATCTTCCTTGTATAAACCCCCATAAAGACACTGTGCGACACCCCTTACCACAAATCGTTTCCTTTCGGCGGGTAAAGATGAACCTTACCATGTGCCACCGTGCTACGCCCATACGACCGCACGGTCTGCGATTATGAATTCAAATCACACCCCTATTCTAACATTACATCATCTTCATTTCCTGGCCAACGGTTTTTGTTTTCCTTCTCTCTTTTGACTTCCCTCATATGTTCAAATAACCGTCGTCTGTGCACCTTAAGACAACCGCAAGACGATGAATATCGGTGGAATGTATATGAATGCATGGTGCTCCCAGCGGGTATCGTTGGACCGCAACTCGGTCGAATGAAGTCGTTTCCAGTGGTATTTTGCTTCCATTCAGGAACGGTGACTAACGGCTCGCACGTGGCCACAGGAGTTTGCCCTTTAAGGTCAGCGGCGGTTTAATGTCTTCATGTCAGCATGCAATCGTAACATATTATTATGATATTTGCTTCACGAGATCGCACGTAGATTTGGAAGCATTTTTTCGAGGTTCGTCGCTTATCTAAAACCGTAATCTTAAGGGTTGTGTTTTTTTTTCTTCTCAGCCATTTTACTTTAGATAAAACCTATCTAATGTTCCAAATTTCTCCCCACTTTGTTTCCCCTAATTTACAGAACTTCCTATCAGCTAACCTTCAGTGCTGGTGGAACGCACCGCTAGCGGCAGCGACGAAGGTCCTCAAATATCTTGGACACATTTCGCCCGGCATGCTGCTGATAACGGCCGAACCGTGTGCGCTGGAAATCATCCGCAGTGCCTACGCTCGCAGCGTCCTCAAACCACCGGCCACCTATCTGATCAACTCCGTAGGTAAGTAGTACCTGGCGTCCAATGTCCATCCGTCCAAAACAAAAGCGAAGGGAGAATCTCCAAACATTTTTGGACAAATTTATTGCCCAAATGGTTGATAAGAATCCGACACACGAACAGCTCGATTCGACACGTCCAGTTGGGGAACACATTTTTTTGGCAAACACGTACTACCTTCCGTATGGTGGCCATTCTGGGCGAAATAAGCGTTACAGAACTGCTAACGTCTACGTGATGGCCGACTTTTACGATCATCCTGCATCACCACAACAATCGACATTTATGCGTTTATAATCCTACACCAAAATTGGTTTCCGATATCGACAAAAAGGCGATGCTTATTAACATACCATCGTAGGGAAGATGTATAAGGAGAGTTGTGTCTCTTTCCATCAAGATTTTGTGGGCTTTTTGTACCACAAGCAGCCCATTACCTGATAATAGATATGAACTTTGAAAAAGAATCTCTGTTGAACAAATTATGCCACATTTTGAATGACCTTTTGGGGCAGTATAAACACGCCTCGCCCAATCTCGGAGTGACATCATGCCCTCATCACGGCATCCCTAAGCTAGACGAACAGAACTACCATTGAACAGCTTTCAGCATGATAAAACGAAGCGTTATTAGCGATAAATATTTATCACACGAGTGGATTAGGTAAATGACGTCCGCTAATAATAATGGATCAATATTTGGGATCGCCGATCGTCAACACGGAAGCCTTCAAAAGCTTCCGAACGCAATAAAAACGGGGCGTAATGCGATACGACGATGGAGGTTGCATGCATTCATTTGTAGGATAATTCTCTACCATACCGGTCATTTTACGATCCCGTACCTTCGGTTACATCCTTGTAACTGAATTCGAAATGCATTCAACTTCACTTTCCTTCCCGAAGGCGGTTTAACCTCCAAAACAAAGTTTTTGAGAGCCCAAGGTCTATGCGATATTTGGTAAACTGCTGTCAATCAAAACAACAACATTGTGCCGCGCTCGAATGACATCCGATAGTGTTGGAGAGGCTGCGCAGCTGATAAAAACTTTCCATTTCACAGCCCGCACCGTAATAAAATCGACCGAATCGGACACCGATGTAGTAGCTGGGACAGTTTTACAACGCACACGACAGGAACTTACACCTGACGTCTAATAGACGACATGTTCCACTGGGACAGAAGACGCAGAAAAACACACGCAGCACCACCCCAAAACGGTCTGTCACGCGCATCCCGGCTACTTGGTACTCCCCGGGAAAATAAAGGGCCAACAGCAGAGGGAAGAAATTTCCCTTTCGCTCACGAACAGCGAACGATTGACGCCTTTCGCTACTGTCACTCTCGCTTAATTTCAGCTTCTTGATCCGCGTGCAGCCACCGATCGACGGCCGAGGGAGAAATTAAGTTGTCGCTAGGCTGACCCTTTCCCGCTTTCGACGAGCCGGGCATTGTTGTGCAGGGTGTAAAATTAAAACAAATAAACCGCAGCGCCTGCCAACTCTGCCAACCTCTCCCGATGAAGGTTGTTCCCTTCCGGGGGTCACGTGAAGTTACTCGTTTCTTGGGCCGCTTATCTAACCGTAAATCGAAAACTGTTCCTGATGAAACCTGATGGCAACGAGTCTCAAACGAGGGAGTCTCAAGCTTGTTGTTTGTGGCCTAGGAAGATAATCCGATTATCTGATGGCTACCACTCTGCGGTTCAAGCTTGTGCTGAGGTTAAGGGAATCGTCTGTCCGGAATCTGTCCACCAGCGAAATTAGTAATCTCTTCGTCTTTTTTCATTCGCCCTTAAATTGGATAATGCGATGTAACCTGAAGCTTCCGACACCCGTCCAACAGATCTCGTTGACCTCAGGTAGCGTTAGTTTCATTAGCCATTGAAACAACGATCTACTAAACTTTAAACACGGCAAAGAAGAACGTCACAACCCACTACCGGCCATCAGTATGTTTTGTTTTGTGTGTAACAGTAACTTCCGTCCCGTGGAGTCACCAAACACCCGCTAAGACACACTTGATGTGCCTATAATCCCGACAGACGACACACCGTGATCAACCCCTGCCTGTTTTGGGGAAAGTTACTATGCTAAGGAATTGGTGACATGCGCAAGAAAGCAATAACAAAAAAAATGGTCACCAAATCCCTCCGAGCCATAACCAAGCCGAGAGGTACAGTAAATCAACAAATTTGTTTATGACCGACACCGGCCGACTACCGAAAACATACAGTCGGCTAATGAAGTTGTTACCAGATGATGGATGCGACCGTTCCGTTCACGCAGATGATGGATGGTGGATGGTTGGGGTGAGCTTGGACGGAACGGAAAGGGGTACCGGTGGAAGGTCGAACGAAGAGAAAGGGGAAGGACGTCGTTTTGTGTTGTACAATTCGAAAGCTAAACGACCCGTTTACCTGTTGACTGAACGCAGAGAAAAGGGTATCCCGAACTCCCGGGGTGTCTTGCGTCAATTTGTAGGTTCATTACATGGTTTGCAATAATTGTGCTTACACAAAAATGGAGCGTAAAACCGAATGACGTTTATTATTCATGCAAGTTAAGTACATCAGTCTGTAGGAAGCTTTGGAGGCAAGGTAGTGACTAAATAGGAGCTACAGTTTTCGATTTTGACAACAGATGTCGCTGCTTTGTAGTGTAATTGGCTTGTTTAATCATTGGGCTATCTATTACTGAGCTTAGTTGCTTAGTAGTCGATTCTCTAGTATCTTTACGGCTAGGAGACATCAATAAGTCTAGTAAGTCGTTCCCCTGGCTGTCCCTAGTGGTGAGGAATTCTTCATATCATTTCCCTAAAATATTTGAAGTCAATGAGCTAAAGCTTTGATGTTCTGTACAACTGCCAAAGCGTATGGAACGACAGTGAGGCTGGTTATTAAAGAAACTAAAATCATGCTAATTGTGTGGTGGGACCATCTTGATGTTATGTATTAGGAGCTACCAAAGGTGGAATACAAAAATAAACTACAACCATTATTTCTCGTTTCAATTCCAGGTGACATCGATGATTGTATTGTGACTCCGATCGTACAGACACAGTTCACACCACTCACGGAAGCGCTCTGCGACGTGATCATGGAGCTAACATCCCAAGGACAGTCCGCCACCATCGAGAACATACGCAATCGATTGCGTTCTAGGTAAGGGCTCTTCGATTCCCACCGTAGACCTTCTGTTCGGTCCTGTACTAAATGCGAATGTCTCGCGCGCACTGCCACCCACAGGTTCACCCACATGCAGCAGCCATCGGTAGAAGTCATCTACGATACGCTCGTGCAGCTGATGCAAGAAATCAAAATCTACCAAACATCCAAAGGATACTTTATCGTCACGCCTGAGTAAGTATCGCGCACACTTTGCGCACTTTGAACGATCGCTCCTAATCTGCTCTTCAAACGCACCATACAGGAAACGACGCAACAAAACGAACGCTTCGCTCGAGTACGGTTTCCCGGGCGGTGTCGATCTGGACAGTGCCGCCCCGACGAAAGAGTCCAAAACGTTACTGATGAGCAGCCACGAAGCGCTCAGCAGTCTGTACGGGGAGATTTCGACCGTGCGAGCCGGCGATCAAACGCACCAGTGCATCCAAACCAATCTGGCCGACGTGATCACGTTCCATTAACACAGGGTCGTTCGCAAACCGGTTGACAGTCGTATGGATCCAGATCGGATGCTTTGTACCCTAGCATACAGAAGCACTGATCACCGTGACAATCTCCATTCCGACACCGACCCTTACACCGTTCATACACTTCCCGTAATAATTCTTCCTCTGATCGACAGTGGCTTTGGCTACCGTCGACAAACACGAAGCCTGTTTTACACTCACACTGATCCGGACGTACACAGGTTCCGTTCCGACACGGTTCCATACACACAGGCTTACAGCTGAGCGTATTTCCTTCCGGATGAGCAAATCCCTCGTTACAGCGGCACTCACCCGCACGACACTTCCCATTCCGACAGCTTCTACGACACTCGGCCATTCGTTCCTGAGCCAACCGTTGGAGTGGTTTAATTCGAAGACCACGCATCTACACAGCGTAGGCACACAGACGACGGACTATTTGGTAAGGGACGGACATTACAAAGAAGCAGACAATAGCAACTAATGAATTCTTTCAAAATCTTTAACCACCCAGGACTTTCCAATCAAGTCACGCCTGCTAAACTCCACCTTCTACGATAGCTCGGACGTGAGCCAACGGTCCCTATCGCTCCCGAGACGGCGGCACCACCGACGAAACCTTTCCAGTGAATCCACATTCTTCATCTCGTCCCGCGACTGCTCACCGGTGCGCCGTGGTAAAAGCCCCGGTTCGTACTACTGTGGCAGTTTGCCCCGGTCGATACACTCCACACCAGCCAGCTCGGGCTACTACAAGGTGTCCCGCAGCAAACAACTGTCCTCCGCCGACAAGCTGCACAGCAGCGACAGTCAGGGAAAGATGGAACACAAAACTAGTCGCAGCCTTGGCATTGCCAGCGGTCCATCCAGCATCGATAGTGGCAAGATGACGTACGTCACGTCGGGACCGTCCAGTTTCGACAGCGAGAAGCTATCGTCGACGCGTACCAGCACACATTCCAGCCTGGAATCGCACGTGTCTTCCTCCACCATTACTACGGCCATTCAGCAACAGCAACAGCAGCAGCAGCAGCAACAGTCGGGCAATTCTAGTTTGTTTATGAATAACGATACAAAGCCACCCTCTTCCGCAAGCTCCCTGTCCGGCAGTCCTAGCCGAGTAGCACAAAACGGTTCTCCGAAGTCATCCCCACCGGCACCGGGAACCGTCACAACCGTCATGACGGCAGTAGCATCAACGACAAAGGCAAACAACAGCTACAAATGCTTCGAGACAACGTTCGGTTATACAAGCACCAACAGTGGGACGGGCGTGAAAGGCAACACTCCTCCATCCCTTGCCGGTAGAACGTCCAAAAGCCCAACCAGGCCGGTCGGCCTTGGTGCCATCAGTAGTCTCACCAAACCGATCGATCATCTAACTGCGCTCAGTGAATCCTTGCTACAGTTCCGTCTAAACGGAGACTCCACACCGAACTCCGGATCGTCCGGAGCTTCACCACCGACTTCGACGACCCACACGATTCCGGTCCAACAGAACGGAACACCCGAATTGAACAAGTACAACAAAAACAGCACCATGAACAATAGCAAACCGTTCCAACCGATGACGTCCGCACCGGTACAACCTCCGGCGAACTTTTTCTACAAAAATGTGCTCAAAAACATACAGCACGACAGTAAGAATATATGTGGCGATCTGGCAGTGGAGAAGACCTCCCCGACGCGAACCTACGATGAAGGATCGGGCCGGATTGGGTTGCAGAGTAATTTGCGCCGCTCGAACTCGGAGATCAAGAAGCTCAACTCAAACCCGGGCCGGGAAGGGAAGCTAGCGGAAGCGGACGATCCCAAGTGTGGTCAGACAATCCCACCGGCCCAACCCCTCAGTGGCTTAATCGTAATGAAAAAGAGTCTGTCCGTATCGAGCGAACCGAATCTGCTAGCGAACGGCGATAGTAAGGCGGCACAGATAACGATCCTGGTGCAGGAAAATGGTGGCACGAACCATGGTACAACCGAGCGGGACAATGGTGTCGAAACGGATGGCCGTAAACGTTACTCCCATTACGATGAGCTGGACCGACGGTTTAGCTACCAGAATGGTGGAGCGCGCGATGTACCGCTCGTGCTGGAAGAGATGTACGAGTTCCCGAGCCTGTCCGATTTGAGCTTCAACTTTACGTCGCTGGCGGCTCAGAAGATTTTGCAGGGTGACGCTAGCCTAAACAGTATCGATACGCTGGTCGAGCTAAACATCAACCAGGAGAAGCAGCAAACGCTGATGCGGCTCAAGAACGATGCGCGTTTGTTGGCACAAACCGTCACACCACCGGCCGAACCGGATGCGGCGAAGGTGATGACGGACTTTGGGATGGTTTGAAGAACAAAAAACACATGCACAGACTCACTCATACACGCAAACAAAAGACACACATCCACACGAACACATTTATAAAAAGTGCCAATATCTTAGGAGCTTATTAGTAGGAGCGTTAGGGGGGTTTTGCAGGACGACCGTACTCCCGCGAGCATGCGTATGTAATCAGTAACCATGATTTTAGAGCAGGGGCGCGCAGAAGTGTTTTATTTCTAACCCATTGTACAGACAAAAGTAATCGCATAAAGGAAGCCGTTACAGCGAATAAAAAAACACACACACACACACACATAACAGCATTACTACTACTCGAACTACGAACGACTTTAGGCGCGAGCCTGAAACCATGTATATGTCCCGATAATAAAGACAAAACACAACCTATAAACTAGTAATAATAATAAACCGCAACAAAATGGAGTTTCACAATTTTGAAGGATTTCATGAAAGTATCACATTTATTTCTATTAATTGGGTATGTATGAGTGTTTTTTTTTTTTTAATGCAAATTAGTTCAATACATGTTTAGCTCAAACGTGTGTATAATTAATTCGCCTTCCTTTCGTTCACATTCTGGCCTGCACTGGGCATTCGATATTATTCAATTTCGTATTACTAATTACCAGTATAAGATAGAAGAATGGCCTGGAAGAATAAATGGTACATTCCAATCATTTACCATGCATCGCGTCCACGTCCATAGCTTCTTCCACCGCCATTATAACCGCCCCGATTTCCACCAGAATAGCCACCCTGGTAACCGGGTTGGAAACCTTGGTAACCGTGAGGAGCGGTTTGCGGACCTTGCGCAATTTGTGGCCCTGGCGGACCTTGCGGCGGACCATGAGTATGGAAGGGATACTGGCCAGCATTATCGTTCCCGCCCGGGTAACGATTGCCCGTGTTGGTATTTCCCATCGCATTGAAGTACCGATAGTTCGACCGATTACCCTCATATCCGCCATTGTTACCACGTCCCGCTCCATAACGGTTGCCCATTTCATTGCGGTAATGGCCTCCGTTTCCTCCTGAATACTGTTGCTGCATACTGCTGCGTCCTGCTCCTTCATCACCACCACCAACCCTTACGAACCCTAGCAGCTTAATGCTTAGGGCAAGCTCGTGTAGCGGCGTACGGAACATTTCCGGCGTAAGGTTTTCCTCCAGCTTTGCGAAACGGGCTCGGGAGCATAGGGTGAAGCACATACCGGGGCTGACACGGCCAGCACGTCCCTTACCTGTGCGGTATGTATAGAAGGTTCCAAGTTAGTTGTCGGAACGGAATAGAACCGGGACACAAGGATATCAGAACGTAATAAGTAATACGAGAAGCTTGTTTAGTTTTGAAAAGGAAAGATCGTTTGCGCCTAGAGGGTATGCAAAACGTAATGTATCAAGAATAACATCATTGATTATACACCTAAAGATAGGCAATATACTACACATTAGTAGGTGTCTCGGATAAGATTCTTGCAACCAAACAGCAGCAGATGGATCGGTGTAACCATCGACATTTGCTTGCAGGACACGGCCCGGGTACGAATCTTTTCTCCAAACACAAAAAATGGATACGGGAAGGTGGTTGGCGTGTTGCTACAGTTTACCGACGTTTTGTGGATGAGTGCCGCTTTCGATTCCGTCGTCAGGACGCGCCGTTTTTCCTTGTGGTAGCACACATTCGGATAGAGACCGATGCACAGCAGGGCCATCGCCATTTCCAGATCCGGATCGGGACATTCCGGATCGAAGCGGAACGGCATCATCGTATCCTGGGGAAAGCCCGCTAGCGTCAGATTCTCGATCAGCTGCTTCTTTGCTTCGGCAATCGTGCGTAGGGTCGGCATTTGGAGACCTTTCCATTCGCAGAAACGGATTTCCGCTTCCTCGCCAATGGCGCGCTTTTTGCTCCACATCTAATGGTACGGTTGAAAGAAGATTGAAGTTAATTATGAAATATTACTACGAGGGCCACAATTCAAATACCTCAAACGCTGTCTGCATCGCCACATAGTCCGAGTACGTCTGGCCACCGAGTGCCTTCTGGTGGTTCATCAGACGACGCTGGCCCAACTCAAGCAAGAAAACCTCCGAAAATGTTCCCGAGTACGCGGCCATCGTCGTAATGGTGTCGCACAGTCCAAACAGTGTGCTCAGCACCATCATTTTACCAAGCCGTGGTTCAATCGGCAAGCGGGCAAGAATTCTTCCAAACGGTGTCAATTGTTCAGCCTCGTCCAGGCAGCGCATCTCCTTCAGCAACACTTCCGCCTCAATGACGGCATCGAGCGGTGGTGGTTCGATCGCTTTCGACAGGAACTTCCCGATCGCACCCAACCGTAGCAGCTTAATGCTTAGGGCAAGCTCGTGTAGCGGCGTACGGAACATTTCCGGCGTAAGGTTTTCCTCCAGCTTTGCGAAACGGGCTCGGGAGCATAGGGTGAAGCACATACCGGGGCTGACACGGCCAGCACGTCCCTTACCTGTGCGGTATGTATAGAAGGTTCCAAGTTAGTTGTCGGAAAGGAATAGAACCGGGACGCAAGGATATCAGAACGTAATAAGTAATACGAGAAGCTTGTTTAGTTTTGAAAAGGAAAGATCGTTTGCGCCTAGAGGGTATGCAAAACGTAATGTATCAAGAATAACATCATTGATTATACACCTAAAGATAGGCAATATACTACACATTAGTAGGTGTCTCGGATAAGAACGATGCAAATGGCTGTACTTCGCTAGCATAACTTCCTTCTCTACGTTTTTTTTTCAATCTACTATTTTCATCGCTTCAACTTACGCTGTTCCAGGTTTGTCCGGGCGGCCCACACCGTCGCATAGTTCGTCATATTGTTGTGCGATGTAAACAGCTTCATGCGCGCCTTACACGTATCGATCACGTACACAATATCATCGATCGTGATCGACGTTTCGCCAATGTTGGTAGCCAGAATCACCTTGCGCCGCTGCCCGTAGTGTTTGAATACCTTCCGTTGATCTTCGCGCGGCAGTTGTGAGTGCAGCGGCAAAACGACCAAATTCGGTTTCGTCTGCAGCTGTCGCATCAGGGCAAAAATCATGTTCCACCCGGCCAGAAACACAAGCACCGCACCCGGTTTACCCTGCTGATCCACATAGTCGACCAGCGCATTGATCAGCTCGAACGGTGTGTCCGCCTCGACCAGCATACTCATCGCATGCTTTGTCTGCGGTGAATACTTGGTTTCATCAATCACTTCGTTCATATTGCCACTTTCCTGCACATCCGGATCGTACTCCGCTCCCCCATCTCCACCACCTTCACCTTCTTCGCCATCCTTGCCGCGCTTCCGCCTAGCCGCACCACCTTCCGGGGGACTCGGCACAAACTTTAGCATTTCAATACAATCCTCCAGAAACAGTTGCTGCACCGGGAACGCTCGACCAGGCACCTCCAGCACAGGACAATCACCAAAATACCTCGAAAACAGCGACGTATCGATGGTGGCCGACATCAGTATAATGCGCAGATCCGGATACGTGTGAACCATATCGCGCAGTACAACCAGTATGAAGTCACTGTTCACATCACGCTCGTGAATTTCGTCCACAATCACGTGCGAAACGCCCCGAAGGCCTCCCTCCAGCTTGCGCAACAGTACCCCAATCGTGCAGAACAGTATCGAACCGTACGGACGTGGCAGTTGGGAATCAAACCGGACCGAATAGCCAACCGAAGCGCCTAAATTTTCGCACCGCTCGTTAGCTATACGCTCCGACACACTAATGGCGCTGATGCGTCGGGGCTGCGTGACACACACATTGCAGTACGCTCCCTGGCCCGAGTTGATGTAATCCTCCAGGCGAAATTGTGCAATTTGGGGCGACATTGCAGTACGCTCCCTGGCCCGAGTTGATGTAATCCTCCAGGATAAATTGTGCAATTTGGGTCGTTTTACCGCACCCGGTATTGCCACGAATCAGCACGACCGGATGTTCGTTGATCGCTTCCATGATCGGACGGCGCATCGCCGAAATGGGAAGCTTCTCGCGCGTCCTCATGCTCATCTGCAGTTCCGGTGTGTCCCTCAGCCGGCAGCGGCTTTCATTGAGCAAATCCTCACTCAACTTGTCCAAGCAGGCCGTGGCCAGATAGCCTTCATCAATGTTACAGCCCAACCATGGGTTCCAGTTCGGTTGCGGCGGTGACCAAGAGATGACCGATGCCGGCTGCTGCAGATTCGTCGATTGGGGCTTAAAGTGTACATCGTCCGAGGCATGCATCAAGCTGATCGATTCCTTCGCGCCGGTATGGGACGCATTCACCTTTACCGGTTGAATGCCAAGCTCCATCAACGATTCGTGTACGCGTTTCGCAAGCTGGTGCGAAATTTTCACCGGATATGCCGCTATCTGTTCCGATGTGCTGAAATGCGTAATTGAGCGACAGTTTTGGTACAGTTTTGTTGTTACTTTACAAATATCTTCGCACTACTTACTTCGCACTCTTTAGCGAACCGGTAAACGCCTCAATCACACCCAAATGGTACAGCTGTCTTATAAGCGACAGAGCGCACGATTTGCTGGCCGAATGTTTGTTCGATCCGGATTCACGGCCCGTTATTGTGCGATTCAATTCCTTCACGTAAACGGTCATTTCCGCTATGAAACTCCTTCGCAATCGAAAAGTAGGCATTGATTAATTACACAAGATAGCGTTTAAGTGCTAACATTGAGTACAATGTGCTTCCGTTTTTGCATACTTGTGCAGTACAAACGTACTTACCAACTTCAGGGTACAATTCCATCGTGCCGGCCTGTAGGGTACATTTTCAAATCATCTCGTAAAGCAGCACTGTACTACCGGTATGGGCTGTATATGTTTGCCGTACTAGACGGCAAGGAAAGGAATGGCAAATCGACGAAAATTAATGCCGATAGCGCTAACACCTGTGAACATTTGCAACATCTATCCATTAACGCAATGCCAACCGGATCTATCTTGCAAACGGTAACTTCCTTCACAAACATGCACATCGATTGCCATTTCCTTGCCTTGCCTTGGGTGTATCTCTCTCTCTCTCTAATGGCGATGATTCGAAACTATACCCTCGGGCGCGGGATGGCTTGCGGTACGGTATGGAACGCATTCGGAAGCTCATTTCTACCAATTTCCCGATCGTTGAAAATGGTACAAATGAGATTCGATTTTTGCTTCGTTGCCTGAACCCGACCCCCCAAAACGCTGCACCCATCCCATCATACTCACTTGGCATGGTCCGGTCCGATCGAGGTGTACTTAAACTCGGCCTTTATCTTGTACTGCTGCATCCACTGGTTCAGCTTCGATTTTGCATTCTCAATCGTCCAGTTACCATGAATCGATGCGTTCACATCGAGCGATTCGGCCGATTCCATGTTGTCCTGTTCCCGCTTAATATCTTCCTTCGATGGAACGTACGGTCGATACGCATGGCCCAAATCCTGCGGCACGAACCCTTTCATGAATATGTTCGACGATCCGGACGATGGCGCCGGTCTCATCCCCGATGGTCCAGCCAGGCCGACGGGCGCGTCCGGTTTATCGGTCGGTGCGGCGGTAACATTCGGCGGAACTGACGCTTCCGCAATACGGCCTATGCGAACCATATAGTTGACAAAGTCTTGCGATGCATTCTTTTCCGAGTCCTTCTTGTTGGTCGAGTTACCGACACCGATGTAATCAATGCCGGCGATCCGTACCTCGCACAGGAAACGTTGCCGATGCTTCGGTCCGGTCAGACGCACCTCAAACTTTGGTTCGCAACCGTTCTTCTGACACCAGCTTATCAGAAACGATTTCCTATCCATTGCTGCCGGCGAATGAAGTTGGCCAATCAACTAATAAATATTGAACTTTACTTCTCTGTTCCTGGTGCTGAAATTTTCGACAACTCCAAATAGCGGGATACACAGTAAAACCTGTTTTACGTGAGCTCTATTTTCCACAGTTGCCGCTGAAATGGCGAATTGTTTACAAGCGAAAAAATGTGACTCGCAATGAGAAGAAGCAGAAGTAATGAATGTATGCAGTATAAACACACCCAAATTCGTAATAATCTGTAGAAGACTTTTGCAACAAATCCGATATTTTTGAATGTGCTATGCAATAAATGCATTAGTGTTTTCTTTGTTATTTAAGTGACACTACAAATCCTATCGACACCATTCAAACTGATTCTACTGAAATACATATTTTTTAAATATATTTTAGTAGAATACTGTCACCTAAAATGTTCTACAGCACCGCGCTATGTGCTGTCAAACGTTTGTTATTATTACTTCATTCGTAAACAACAGAAGTTGGAAAACAAAAGTGGAGCGCGGGAAGCAAAGCTGCAAGCCCCTATATTACTTTAATTCAGTGTTTTTCGCTTCCAAACCCGAGATGCCCAAGCGTAATGTAGCTTTCATCAAACCAGATGAGCCAGATTTTCTAAAAAGAATGAAAGCTCAAATCGGCTATCGTGAAGGACCATCGGTAGACGATAAGGTATGGCATACGGTGTGCGAAGTCCGCGCAATCAGAGCGAAATAACATGCAAGTTTTGTTCTTTACAGCGAGAAGCGATAGAAAACTTTGACGACTCAGACGATGAGGAACACGAGGACGAAAAACCGCAGGTGGTTGTAATTAAAGAAGGCGATTTAACAGAAGCGGAAGCTGCCCAAGCATTCAAAGGTATAGTGCATCATGTGTGTCTTTTATATAATTGAATTGCTCTTGATTTTTTCTTCCTTTTCGTTTCCAGAGGAAAGTGAAAAACCGGCCGACCTCAATCAGAAGGTTGTGTTCAAATCAAGAAAGCCCAAGCCGGAGAAAAGTGAAGAAGCCCCAAAACCAAAACCCGAAAACAAAAAGGATAAAAAAGCAAAACAAAAGCAGGAAAAGAGTAAACTGTCCTTCAATGACGAAGATGAGGAAGAGTACTAGATTTAGTGCTATCGTTTAAGCTAAAAAATGTTTTATATAACAAAAAATATTGTGGGATCGAATGATGATTGCTTCATGATGATACTCAACGGTGGCCAACTTTAGACATTAATACAAAAGCAAAAAATGGACTATATTTCCGCAACTCCCGAAATGATCCAGATTTGCCAAATTCTCAAAAGGTGGTGGGCCAGGATCAAAAATACGCAAAGAAAACTGTGTCCAATGCAGAAAGACAATTAAAGTATATAGAGCAATACTCATCGTCTGTTCTATTCCGCACACACCGCTCCGATACCCCCGCTATCCACAAGCACTATTGTATTTCGTTGCAAAGCAGACGGCGAAAGGCAGACCAAATTCTATCCTTTCGCGGGGTGTATAGAAACAAGCATTTCCCTAAATTAAGCACAGCGTGTAGTACCAAACTGAACAAGACTTTTTCGAGTTGCACAGCATATCAATTACAATGGTGTAGTTGATTTTCCAAATTTTCTATTCCAATGATGAAAATTCATTTCACTCCGTGCGCCTCATTATACCACCATTTCTTCTCTTTCCCACAAATCGTAGCGTCTCTTTCGCGCCAACGGGAGCGGGTTCATTTTCTATTTTTTCTCGTTTTTCTTTCTGTTCAATTTTGACATTCAGCACACAGTTTATATCCTCTATTGCATTTCATGATAGATCATGTTCGGCAAAGTTTCTTCTTGAAATCAAACGCTAAAAAATCCATCATTTTGAATGAAACTTATTCCAAGCGATCAGCAACATTGCTTTCTTCAGTTCAGAGTGTTTTCTCAGCACGTAAAATAGCATGTTCATTCGCATTTTACCTCTTGTGCTAAAACGTGTACTAAACGCATCAGTTCAACCTACCCGTATAAACGACATTGAGCAAAAAATGCAAGCCAGGCAGTGCTGGTGTTTGTGGGGTTCCACACACCAGACAAATACCACGGCCGTTCAATTCGATAGGAACCGGCCGTCAGAGCGGGCACGTTTCATGACGTCCTATCTTTGCGTGTTCACTGATGTTGATCAAACACTGACAGAAAAAGAAGAAAACGTGTGCGGTGAAGTAGAAAAGGTGTGTGTAAGTAAAAGGAAGCGGCCAAAACATAACGAACTACTTCGATTTTCGGGTGTGAAAATGTCATAATCACATAGCATCATGCCGGTTTCCAGTGTCCTTACGTTCACGCATGTGAGCGAAAGGTTTTCTAGTACTCCGTTTCACAATCGTTGTATGGTGTAGTATTTTTATTATTTTGTTCTTTGATTTACATAAATGTGAAAGAAAGCGTGTGTTCTCTTGTGCGTGTGTGTGTGTGCGGATTATCCGCAAAAAATAAAGGAACAAGACCTCCACTCCGCTAGTCACTGCATCCCTTTACCCAAGGAAGTGGGTTAGTTTGTTCCACTAAAGGCAAATAAGGTGAAAACGGAAAACCAAACGCAAAGTACAAATGGCGGCAGTGTGTATGTGTGATTGGAGTGTGTGTGTGTGTGTGTGTGTGTGCACCAACCGTTTCCACAAGGCATGGGGAGTTCGGAAAAAATGTGAGAGTAGGACGGTGCACACGAAATGTGGCACCTTCTGCTGTAGCAAGAAAGAGCAACCAAATTGCTTGTGCGGATGCGTGTGTTTGTGTGTTTGTGTGTGCCAATGTATGTGTGTTTGTATGTGGTCTAAAGAGATGTTGAATGCGGCAGAGTGAAGCTAGTGAAGAAGGGAAAACGCGCTAGATCAGGCCGATGCGTGTGTGTTTGTGCGCCCAGAGCCGTACATCGTACGTTAGTGTGCGTGAGCGAATGGCTCAGGGTTTGTTTTTTTCTGTGTGTTATTTTTCCCATTGCTTCAGCTATGGTTCCTTTGATGGGGTAGTTCTCGGAGAGGTTGTTGGACGGGCAGGGTGCCGTACGGTGAAAATTGTGTGCAACGAAAGCAAAGGGGGGGGTAGAGCGCAAATATTTTCCGACCAAATCCAATATGGCGTCCGTACGGTTGCAATCGTGATCGACATGGGAAAGGGGCAGTGGTAGTGGCTGGGAAGGAAGGAAAAGAAACTCGTTTCCGGAAAAACAGAGACGATCCTGGCGTCTTATTGTTGTGCGCCGATAAACTGACCATAATTTGTGACAGCTGAGTAGCTGTGTTTTACGAGTTCAAACACATATCGTCCTGCGACCATACTAATGCATGGGTAGCGTAGTTGTAAAATTATTAGGAAAACAGCTGCAATCAAGCACGCGCGCCTCTGAATGCAGGTGAGAGAGTGTCAAAGCGTATATATGCAGCTTTGAAAACAAATGAAACCTTGTGTGCGTTAGACCGGCTGCCGCGATTAGTGACAGCATCGCGGGGCGCGCGCGTTCGTGTCAGTGCATTGTTGGCAAAAATCAGCGTGTTCAGGAGACAGTGAGAGTGCGAGAGTGGCGCTGTGTGCTACAAACACACAGGTAAAGCGAGCGAGAAAAGAGCAAGAAACACGCACAGTAGTAGGCGCGCGTATAGTTTGTTTACGAGCAATATCTGCCATCAACAAGAGGCGTTTTTTCTGCTTATTTTCTATACATGTGTTCGTTGAATGCCGTTGCGTCGTCATCGTAGTGTGCGTGTTGTCGCGCGTGTTGTGTGGAGCAGGCTGGTAAAGTAGAAACACGCTAAGAGAGTTTTCATTCAAATGTGCGCGGCATCTCGCTCTGGCTTATTCCGGCGCCTGTATTTGCCTCTCATCGCACACCGTTGTGTGTGCACAACGACCCCTTCCCGTGTGGGGTGTGCTAGCGGCAGAGTTGAATGACGTTTCCGCGGTTTGCTAAGCAAGCATGGTGGTAGAAGCACCGATGTGATCCCAGTCAGCTGGGAAAAAGCTTCCGCTGTCATGCTCTACCATGCATTGTGGTGTGAAAAGTACTAATCAAAGCAACTGTTCAAACAATGTCCTGTTTCAGACGCAGGACGCCCTGTGCATCGTCGAACGTCGAACTCTTTCATTCATAGAATATTTTTCTTTAATTCTTTCTACGTGTAATCAGCGGAATTTCAAACAATATCTTCAGCAGCGGTGTGCATTGACTGTGGTGCACTTCATTCAACGTTGTGGGTTTTGTTGAGCAGTACAGATATTAAACAAGCAACAAAAGAGAACAACCAAGTAAGTATAAGTTAGGCTAAGAACTCAATATTGATACCATATTTTTCCAGTATTTTCATATCCCTCCTGGTTTATCTCCTCTTCATACCGGAATCACTCTCTAGCCACGGATGAACTAGCTCAAGAATGCGAGAATTGAGCTACTGAAGTTATAGAGCCAAGGAAGAAACAGTTTATCATGTTTCTTGATACTGTACAATCGCTCGTTTGCGTGGTCGTTGAAGTCACGAAATTTTCAAGCAAAAACTATTAATTTGCTATTTGGTGATAATCTTTTCAGGAGTGAATTAGCAAGACAACCCTTGATGCTGATAATACTGGATTCTAGCTTCCAGAATTTGCAGGTTTTTTCGAAGATATAATTGACAAGATCCGTAAAGATGGATTGATTATCCACCTTCGGATAACAACAAGTCAAGGAAGTCAAAAAATGGAGGAACACTCTCGATGATGCAGGGCCGAAAAAGAAGCAAAATTGACAAGTTAATAAGGATATTGATTTGTTCAAGAATATAATTGACTCTTTCAATGAGAAACGCCAGTAATTTTGTTGCAAGGAGTTAAGAACAACACGTTTCTCAAAGCTAACACTGTTTGGAGAATTACTTTCGCTCCATTTACACTGGCAAAAGCTTAGTTTCGACCGATAAGTACAGAACGACCTTCCTGTATTAGTATGTGCATGGGGATACAGCTATAATGACAAGCTTTCACTTGTTCAATGACCTCGCGATTGTGAAGTGCATTCGACTCTCAGGGCTACGGTAGACAAGGCACGTGATGTTAATGACACAGAGCAATCCTGGATCTAAGATACCAGGATCCGTGCTACAATGAGATTGAGATGTCTTAAAATCCACACATCTACTAAGCCTTAGGATTTCTGTCCTAGTAATTCCTATCACAAGAAAACTGGAATATACTACTAACTGCAGTGAAGTGCGTATGCAACGCTTGGTAGTGACAATTTTCCAATGACTCACTCACCCTGCTAGTAATGTGCACTTTAGAGCGTGGGAAGAAGCACTCGCCTATGGCTTAGTTTATCATATTAATGAGAAGGGCTTAAAGTTCACAGTGCGAGTTCGTGTTACACACATGCTTGATGTTCCCAGCTTCTTCGTCACTGCATGATCCACTGTGATTCAATTTCTTTTTTCTAATCTGTACATTTCATGTATGTCCTCTTGGTACTCTACTCTTCAACATTTTCCCTTTATGGTCTTAGCGGCAGCAATCCCCGTGTAAGATAGTTTGGCAAGAAAGAAAAATTAGCCAGCTTTTTGGCAGGAAAAGCTGTTGCCTTCTTTGTTTTCTACACTTCCCCGTGGATCACAGCGCACCATCGTCGTCGTCCCGCCCGTTGTCCCTAATCACGCTCGGCGACATTCACCGCGCCCAAGATCTTCTCCGCTGCATCCCATCCCACCTTTCCCTCCTGCCGTACGTCCGTAGATTCGTCATCGACCACGGTTCCCACCTTCCGTTCTTCTCCTTGCCTACGTTACCATTGTAAAATAGCATGTTCATTCGCATTTTACCTCTTGTGCTAAAACGTGTACTAAACGCATCAATTCAACCTACCCGTATAAACGACATTGAGCAAAAAATGCAAGCCAGGCAGTGCTGGTGTTTGTGGGGTTCCACACACCAGACAAATATCACGGCCGTTCAATTCGATAGGAACCGGCCGTCAGAGCGGGCACGTTTCATGACGTCCTATCTTTGCGTGTTCACTGATGTTGATCAAACACTGACAGAAAAAGAAGAAAACGTGTGCGGTGAAGTAGAAAAGGTGTGTGTAAGTAAAAGGAAGCGGCCAAAACATAACGAACTACTTCGATTTTCGGGTGTGAAAATGTCATAATCACATAGCATCATGCCGGTTTCCAGTGTCCTTACGTTCACGCATGTGAGCGAAAGGTTTTCTAGTACTCCGTTTCACAATCGTTGTATGGTGTAGTATTTTTATTATTTTGTTCTTTGATTTACATAAATGTGAAAGAAAGCGTGTGTTCTCTTGTGCGTGTGTGTGTGCGGATGATCCGCAAAAAATAAAGGAACAAGACCTCCACTCCGCTAGTCACTGCATCCCTTTACCCAAGGAAGTGGGTTAGTTTGTTCCACTAAAGGCAAATAAGGTGAAAACGGAAAACCAAACGCAAAGTACAAATGGCGGCAGTGTGTATGTGTGATTGGAGTGTGTGTGTGTGTGTGTGTGTG
>KZ061564.1:95928-154731 GCA_002091835.1 Anopheles maculatus | reverse complement strand
TTTTTTTCTGTGTGTTATTTTTCCCATTGGTTCAGCTATGGTTCCTTTGATGGGGTAGTTCTCGGAGAGGTTGTTGGACGGGCAGGGTGCCGTACGGTGAAAATTGTGTGCAACGAAAGCAAAGGGGGGGGTAGAGCGCAAATATTTTCCGACCAAATCCAATATGGCGTCCGTACGGTTGCAATCGTGATCATCATGGGAAAGGGGCAGTGGTAGTGGCTGGGAAGGAAGGAAAAGAAACTCGTTTCCGGAAAAACAGAGACGATCCTAGCGTCTTATTGTTGTGCGCCGATAAACTGAACATAATTTGTGACAGCTGAGTAGCTGTGTTTTACGAGTTCAAACACATATCGTCCTGCGACCATACTAATGCATGGGTAGCGTAGTTGTAAAATTATTAGGAAAACAGCTGCAATCAAGCACGCGCGCCTGAATGCAGGTGAGAGAGTGTCAAAGCGTATATATGCAGCTTTGAAAACAAATGAAACCTTGTGTGCGTTAGACCGGCTGCCGCGATTAGTGACAGCATCGCGGGGCGCGCGCGTTCGTGTCAGTGCATTGTTGGCAAAAATCAGCGTGTTCAGGAGACAGTGAGAGTGCGAGAGTGGCGCTGTGTGCTACAAACACACAGGTAAAGCGAGCGAGAAAAGAGCAAGAAACACGCACAGTAGTAGGCGCGCGTATAGTTTGTTTACGAGCAATATCTGCCATCAACAAGAGGCGTTTTTTTTCTGCTTATTTCTATACATGTGTTCGTTGAATGCCGTTGCGTCGTCATCGTAGTGTGCGTACTGTCGCGCGTGTTGTGTGGAGCAGGCTGGTAAAGTAGAAACACGCTAAGAGAGTTTTCATTCAAATGTGCGCGGCATCTCGCTCTGGCTTATTCCGGCGCCTGTATTTGCCTCTCATCGCACACCGTTGTGTGTGCACAACGACCCCTTCCCGTGTGGGGTGTGCTAGCGGCAGAGTTGAATGACGTTTCCGCGGTTTGCTAAGCAAGCATGGTGGTAGAAGCACCGATGAGATCCCAGTCAGCTGGGAAAAAGCTTCCGCTCTCATGCTCTACCATGCATTGTGGTGTGAAAAGTACTAATCAAAGCAACTGTTCAAACAATGTCCTGTTTCAGACGCAGGACGCCCTGTGCATCGTCGAACGTCGAACTCTTTCATTCATAGAATATTTTTCTTTAATTCTTTCTACGTGTAATCAGCGGAATTTCAAACAATATCTTCAGCAGCGGTGTGCATTGACTGTGGTGCACTTCATTCAACGTTGTGAGTTTTGTTGAGCAGTACCGATATTAAACAAGCAACAAAAGAGAACAATCAAGTAAGTATAAGTTAGGCTAAGAACTCAATATTGATACCATATTTTTCCAGTATTTTCATATCCCTCCTGGTTTATCTCCTCTTCATACCGGAATCACTCTCTAGCCACGGATGAACTAAGTCAAGAATGCGAGAATTGAGCTCCTGAAGTTATAGAGCCAAGGAAGAAACAGTTTATCATGTTTCTTGATACTGTACAATCGCTCGTTTGCGTGGTCGTTGAAGTCACGAAATTTTCAAGCAAAAACTATTAATTTGCTATTTGGTGATAATCTTTTCAGAAGTGAATTAGCAAGACAACCCTTGATGCTGATAATACTGGATTATAGCTTCCAGAATTTGCAGGTTTTTTCGAAGATATAATTGACAAGATCCGTAAAGATGGATTGATTATCCACCTTCGGATAACAACAAGCCAAGAAATTCAAAAAACGGAGGCACACTCTCGATTATGCTGGGCCGAAAAAGAAGCAAAATTGACAAGTTAATAAGGATATTGATTTGTTAAAGAATATAATTGACTCTTTGAGAAACGCCAGTTATTTTGTTGCAAGGAGTTAAGAACAACAATAATTCCTGTACGACAAGCAATGTTCTTACGTTTCTGTTTTTTTTTAACACTGTTTGGAGAATTACTTTCGCTCCATTTACACTGGCAAAAGCTTAATTTCGTCCGATAAGTACAGAACGACCTTCCTGTATTAGTATGTGCATGGGGATGCAGCTATAATGACAAGCTTTCACTTGTTCAATGACCTCGCGATTGTGAAGTGCATTCGACTCTCAGGGCTACGGTAGACAAGGCACGTGATGTTAATGACACAAAGCAATCCTGGATCTAAGATACCAGGATCCGTGCTACACTAAGATTGAGATGGCTTAAAATCCATACATCTACTAAGCCTTAGGATTTCTGTCCTGGTAATTCCTATCACAAGAAAACTGGAATATACTACTAACTGCAGTGAAGTGCGTATGCAACGCTTGGTAGTGACAATTTTCCAATGACTCACTCACCCTGCTAGTAATGTGCACTTTAGAGCGTGGGAAGAAGCACTCGCCTATGGCTTAGTTTATCATATTAATGAGAAGGGCTTAAAGTTCACAGTGCGAATTCGTGTTACACACATGCTTGATGTTCCCAGCTTCTTCGTCACTGCATGATCCACTGTGATTCAATTTCTTTTTTCTAATCTGTACATTTAATGTATGTCCTCTTGGTACTCTACTCTTCAACATTTTCCCTTTATGGTCTTAGCGGCAGCAATCCCCGTATAAGATAGTTTGGCAAGAAAGAAAAATTAGCCAGCTTTTTGGCAGGAAAAGCTGTTGCCTTCTTTGTTTTCTACACTTCCCCGTGGATCACAGCGCACCATCGTCGTCGTCCCACCCGTTGTCCCTAATCACGCTCGGCGACATTCACCGCGCCCAAGATCTTCTCCGCCGCATCCCATCCCACCTTTCCCTCCTGCCTTACGACCGTAGATTCGTCATCGACCACGGTTCCCACCTTCCGTTCTCCTCCTTGCCTACATTACCATTACCACCAGCACCACCACCTCTTCCTCTGGTGGTCCATCCGATATGTTGTGCGATCGTGCTACGTCATCTTCTCTCGCTCATTCTATTGGTTGCGCGCTGTCCCTT
Source organism: Anopheles maculatus (assembly GCA_002091835.1). Lineage (NCBI taxonomy): Eukaryota > Metazoa > Arthropoda > Insecta > Diptera > Culicidae > Anopheles > Anopheles maculatus. The sequence continues at coordinate 151,755 of KZ061564.1, read as the reverse complement.
CTCTCCCACGGCGTTCTCCCTTCGTTTGCCGTGCGTTTCCGTGCGTTTGCTATCACACCATACCAACCCCCGGCACACTGCCGCCCCGCTACCCGTCCCCCCCCTCTTCCCAGAGCACCGCCCGGCTTCTCACATTGCCAAGTGTTTTCTTCGTTTTTCTGTGACGTTTGGTGAACAAGCCGCAGTACGCGCACAAACCCACACAGACACACACACACACATAGACAAACTGGCACACGGGTTCTGCGCACACACCAACAGACAGCAGTGTTAGAAGACCTAAAAAAAGGCACACAGAGACGCATACATACTGTAACCATCATCCAAAACGGACTTACAGACGAAAAGAGGGCCCCTAGTTGGGTTCGATGCTTAGTCGTTTTAGGGCGGTAGGTGTTGTGTTAGCCTAGGCGCTTGCATGCAGAGCAAAGGAGTGCCATAAGGTACAGGCAGGCAGACCTGTGTAGTAGGGGATGATGATGTTGGGAAGGAGGAGGAATCAAAATTAATGCCATGCACACGCACACATACGAAGGTCGCAAACATAGTCAACACATGCACACACACACACGCAGACACTTATTTGCAGTACGCATCAGTCTCTTTTGATGCTGTTGTGTTAGGTAGTAGTATTAGTGCGGACACATGTATATTCATGTGTTTAAAAAAAAAACAGTAGATGATCCCCCACAATTTTCCTCGCAACTCATTTGTTGGAAGTCGTCTTCACTTTTGATCCCTGCTAACCCTCGAAATGGTATGTCCTATGCCGGCAACCAACTCCACACATGTTGCAAAGCAAATGCTGAAAAGACTCGCTCTCTATCTCTTAGAGCGACACCGAGGAAAGTCAAAGTACATTTCGCATTTTTTACAAGGTTCATAATTACCCCGAGCAGCATCAATATCTGTTTTGTATTTCTCGAAGATAGTAAGAAAACGATGGTAAATCGTGTAGAAAACGAAAACAGGACCTGAACTAACAACACCTGGTAGAAGTGGAGGTAACATTATCCGAGAGGACATGGCCTGCTCTAATGTAAAGATGAAGATTCGGTTGCTGCGTGTCGCCATGACGGGGTAATGACGATGGTGTGATGATGATGATGACGATGATGGATTGAAGCACATTGTGCGTTTATATGCCATTGTTGGGATGCTCGATATCTCAAGCGGGCTGACCAGCTCTGCACTGCTTTGTTTCCACCTTAACTTCACTCGATATTTCACATTTAGATTCATGTGCAAACATGTCCTGTCTTCTGCAGTCGAGAACACAACAAGAGAAAGTACAACCATGACCTTTCAAAATTCTAATGTAATGCAACAGTAGTACACAGGATGCAGAAGTTGCCACATATTACCCAACCGATACTGAAGATGGTTGTTAGCACCCGGTTCCGAATTTTAACCAATTTTTGTTTGGCGTCCATCGTTTTTATCCTTCTGCTGTATCTCATCCTCCTCTCTTATCCTTTCGCCTCCCCAAAACCTCTCGGACAGCGCAGCAGCCTCCACAACAGTTCTCGAACAGCAGCGCTTGTCCCCGGGATTGATTGTGTGTGATGCTTGAAACCCCCTCTTTGGATACATCACACTCCCCTTCCTCCTCACTTGCTGCTGCTCCCCACACAGAACGACGACTCCTCCTCTTCTTCTTCAACCACCATCGTTCGTGGCACGCACCGCGCGCGCCATTTTCTTAACACACGGTGCTCCTGCGTGTCCCTCCGTTTTCCTCACTGCACTGCCTCCTCAACGATCCCGCCAACCGTCCTCCGTTGTCCTGCCACCGCTCCTGTGTTTCCTTCCGTTCCACTCGAACCCCTTGTCCATCGGGCTACTACCTACCCCTTGTGTCCACTCGTCCTCTACGCCGGCCATCCTACTCTTGTGGCCCGTCTCCATGGCAGTATCCCAAAAAACTTCCAACCGAGAGAAAGACTGTGTGTGTGTGTGCAAGCTGGTTGTTCTCTCGTCCCTTCACTTCCTCTTACTCCCCTCCCCCAACCCAGAGGGTATCATCCACCAGCTCCATACACCGTTTGAGGTCTACCGTTTTGTTTTTTTTGTTGTTGCGTTCTCCTTTTGTCTTCTCTCTCTCTCTCCCTCTCTCCCGTGCACGTGATTTAGCACGGTGTTCGGATTTTCCTCTCATCAAAACCCGCTTCCTTTCTCTTTCATTTTGCCGGTAATCGCTGCTCTCCCGCGGCAGCACCATGCTGGATTCTCTCTCGCTCTCGCGCACCACGCGGCCGTTGCGTTGTTTCCTATCTTTTTTGGTATACCTTGGCCGTCATTCTCTTTCTGTCTCCTCGCTCCCCCTTCGTTCTTCCTTCTTCTCCTCTTCGCACGATTCGCATCTACCACCGCTTCCACTATCCTCTCTCCACCGCTATTCCGTTCGTCGCGTGCGCCGTTTCCCCCTGCGGACCACACTTTCATCGTCGCGCCACCGTGTTGCAGCACCTCCGTGTGCACCTTTTCTGCGCTACCTCGCCCCGGGATCCTCATTTCCATCGATCCTCTAACCCGGCATCCCTTGGTGTTGTCCCTGCGCATCTGCGCCACAACGCTCCCCCTGCATGGCCTACTGTTTTCGTTTGGTTGGGAAAGAAGTTTGCACACACACACACGCACACCCTCCCCGGTCCGTGCCCTTCGCTTTTCGCGCTCCACAAAGAAGCGGCTGCTGTACTATGGATTTGCTCTCTCTCGGTACTTACTCTTGGGCACACGTACAGCGGGACACACATACACCGAGCACCGGAATTTTGGTGTGTTCGAGATCGGCACTTATGGTTGTGTGTCGCGTTGTGCGCCCAATAGTATGTTACTGTTAGGCATTATTATTATTATTTTCGTAATTCATCTCTTTGTTGTTTTGTTGGCTGATGATGTTCGCGATGGGGTAGTGTTGGTGTGACTTGGTGTGCTTTCAGTCCGTTGTCTGTATGTGTGTGTGTGTGTTTTTATGCGGCAATTCCTCCAGAAGAGAATGACGAGGCGGCAACCAGCGGGGGGAAGAGAGCAGTCCCCAGTATCACGATTATGTTGAGTGTCCAAAATTTGAACGATTCATGGAAACGGCTAATTCAACAGTAGAGAAGAAAATGCATCCGAGCAAACGTACTCGAATGTTTCACTGCCACATTCTCTGTCCCCAAACAGCTGATTCGGTCCTTTTCTTATGGACAATCCAGTTTTTAAAGAGACGTCCTACCGAATGTAAGTTGTATTGGTACAGAAACTATTCTTTTCGTCCTTTTTAGTGGGACACAATGTGGCCTTTGCCTGCTACAACTAATCAGGCTCATCAATCCGAGCCCTGAAGCATGTGATCCATTATTACATCACGATGATAACGAGTGATCGTAATCGTTTTGGGAAGCGAAGCACACAGCAAAACAAGGCTACACGGGCGCGCGACTACTGCTCAAGCGCCAGGCCGAGACAGTGCTGGTAGCGCCCCCTGGTGGAAGTGCTCAAAGCTTCATTTAATGCCCCGAGCAGCCAGCGACAAGAGCAGAAAATGCATAGAATTATGTTGTAAATCCAATATCGTCTCAGTCAATCACTTTTGCATGCTTCAAATAAAAGCAACATCAAGAATCGCCGATCTTTATTAAACCCTCTAGAAAAAGAAACGGCACACCGCACACGGGGGTTGTACGGGGAAACCCTTCTATATAGTGTGCCACACACAATGAAACGAAGCGGCAACTACCACCACACTGTGTTGCGTCACCGTTGTACAAAACACGGGACTGTGCATGGGTTGGTGGTTGGTGGTGTGGCGGCCATATTGGTTTCTTTCCTTGTGCTTAGCCGCTACGCATAACGACACACGGAAGGTGACATGAAGGCACACACGACGGAGGCGGAGAAAATGCAAGTTGTATTACTGAAGGAAGCGACCAGTTAATTCGTCTAAAAGAACAATCTAGTTTTCCCCAAATTAACTAGTGAAGATCATGGTTCTTTTATGTGAAATCTGGTCAGATCTTGTGTTTTGTTGTGGGAACTTTCCAAGAAACATGAATCGTTAGCAGGGTCTGGATTAACACTAGAAGAAGATCATCTCAGCGCTAAAGATCACATCAAACTCCTGGTGAAAAATGTCTGCAAAGCAAGAGAATCTATTTCTAAATTGCATTATTTATGGTGTTTTGGTTTTGCAGCAGAACGATAATTGCAGTTTTCACAACCTTTTTTCCCCTTTCTTTCCATACCCTCGAAAGGAAAGCATGGAAAACGGCCCCAAACAACAGGTCACAGGTACAAGGCAGAGAAGGTGTGTTAATCAACCGGCAAAATCATCATTTGCAATTATTGCGCGCACCGTATGTGATAGGACGACTACTACTCCGCTTTGTGGTGTTCTAAAGAAAACGGGGGCGAGGGTGATTGAACGCACTTTCCTCCAACCCGATTGGGGGTGTCTATTGGTTTTTTTTTTTTGCGGGAGAGTTGGAATATAATGAAGTCGGAGGGGATAACAAAAAAATAGGTTAGTTATACTGTTACACCTTCGTGTGTACCTTACCACGAACGTTTAATGTGTCTGTATGTGTGTGTGTGTGTGCACCAAAGGTAGTAGTTTTCCGAAGCACCACCCTCCTCCTACTCCTTCCAATTGTACTGGGTTAGTGCGTGGTTGGGAAAATCATATAATTAATGAGGAAAAGCGTATGGTGGCCTGGCCGTTGGTGGAAAAGGTGGGTAAAATTTATTATTCGTGAATGCGGTGCTATTCACCACACGTACAGGGCACACCAACACATATGCTCTCTACACTTGTGGTTAACGTATGTGTGCGTGTAATTTGCTTGCTTTTTGGTTTGAATTAGCATGGTTGCTAATGGTTCAATTATGTGACAAGTTTTACACTTCAACTGTTTGTTGGAAGTTGAGTCCAAACCACATGTAAAAAATCATCCTTAAAGGATCCTTATGGGGAAATATTGGTAGCTTAACTTCTCTGGCAAATACTTTGCGAAATTACGAATTTTCCTGACCTAGAACTCTAGAATTGAGTGTCTTTCACCAGTTGCTCAATCACGTGCTAGTTGGTAGATATTCGAACTCTGAAGGGTTTGGTACGGCACAGAAGAAATTGCATCGACCAAAGCATTCGACAGACAAGGTAGCGAGAAGTGACAAAGATTCCTCATATAGCGCTCCAAGCTCCAATGCACGCAAAGACCCTCGCTACAAGCTGGACATCGCATACGGATTTTAAAACACTTGGCAACGAAGCATTCGATCACTCCCCGGGGTAAGGTGTCCGTTACAGACACACCCCAGCCATGAACGGAACCTCGAATTAGGATGAAGGAACAGGCGTGTGCATCATAACAACCGAGAACTTCCGGGATAAGGAGGTGCCCTTTCACGTTTCGGAGGAGGAAATGTCTGAATTGAATTGAACATTGACTGTATATTAGAATATGCCATACTATATGAATAACAAAAAGTACATTGTACTTCAATGTGCATTAGACAAATTGGACAACCGAGACAGGCGTTAGAACATTCGTCCAATCGGCCTGAAAAATGTTCTGCACAAATTGGACATTGTTATCTTCGATCCAAGAGGCTGCCAGTTGACTTCAGTGGCGACCCAGACATTTTTTGGAACAAACGATTACCGGAAGTTCTGATACAATCATTATGTACCCAAGAACATCAAATGAGCTTCAACTTTATATCAGTCTTTTGCTTAAGAATCATTTTAATGATAAGATTGTCGTTAGATTAGGATACACTATTTTCAGAAACCTTTCCATGTATACAGCTAGAACGCAATTACATCAACACCATTTGTAAACATCACTGTTGCCTTCTGTCTTTCGGTGATCTTTACTTGCCACAGAGGGTTTTAATAGCTTTTACTGTTTACAGTCAATTTCGGTTTCCATCAGTAACTGCTCTGTTCTACCTACCTCGAATAGCTCGAATGGTACGATCTGCCAAACTTCTTATAGATTGTTTAGGATAAAGCATAGAATGGCCATAAAGATGAGTATTACAAATGATTGCAATTAAAGGCGAAATGAGCTGTGTATCAGTGTAAAATTTTCCCATATCTCCTCTCTACTGAAAATTCTATTCGTCTTGTAAATTCTCGCTCATTCACCCCGTTATCGTTTCCCATTTATTTGGCAAATTAAATTACGAAATAAGGGATGCTCGATCGATTTAGCGTCAGCCTCTCTTCGTACGTTTTGCGCCATCCTTCCCGAATCCATCTTCGCTTATCCCTTATCCCACCCAATGTCTCCGGACCACTTTGCCGATCCCTACGATCGTACGAAGATGCGATTAGAGGAAGCCATCACCACCGCATCTCACCTGTGCTCACGAATCACAATCCGATTGTTGTTGTTGTCGTTGGGGATGAAGCACAGTGGTCACGGGCTTCACGGGGTAGAGATACTACGCGGTGCAGGAGTAGAAGCGGAAGGTGGGTGTGTGTGTGTGTGCGGTCACGGGGGTGATGAGGCGGCAGTGGAAGGGCCATTCTGCAACACACCAACACTATCAAACCGGGCCAAACAGAGCAAACACTCAAACACATGCATCGTTTCAAAATCAATTCAGCCAACCCCCACCACCCTTCCTTGGGACCACTCCTCTCCTCGCTCTTCAACCACCGCAGCAACACACAGAGACAACCGAAGGGAAAAAGGCGGGAGGAGAGTGGGGGGTGTCCATTCGTTCCCTTCCAACCGTTCCTCCCGTTTTGGTGTACCCCCGACCCCATAAGCATAGAGGTCCGTGCACACTAACAGCTCCCACACCCTCTTCATCTACCCCAACCCCGTCGTTTTGTATGTGTGCTTCGTCAACATTTTACTTCTTGGTTCTTTCGCGTACTCTCCCTCGCTCTCTCTCTCTGTCGGTGTCTCCTGTCTCTCTCGCAAAGTGTTTTAGTCTCTCGATAACAGACTGGCTCACCACCCTGTTTCCCTGTTCCGTGTTCCGTGTCCACCCCTGGCTTTCGGTGACTTGGTGTACTTCTCGGTCGGTGCTCTTGTAGAGTTCCTGCGCCATCGTCTTCGTTTTGTTCCTCCCTACGGCGGCATCCCTCGCACTAACTGTGCCCCCGTAAGCTCCAGGCTAGGCCCCAACATTTATATATTGGTTCGGGCAGAATCCACAAAAACAAGGCCCATTTTACGGGGCATCTTTTTTTTTTTGTCAATGCTTCTGCTGTGCCCGTTGGGTGGAATGGGGGAAAAAGAGGCACTGGAAGGTGGTGGTGGTGGTGGTGGTGGTGGTGACACGATTCGGAATGACGTATTTGTGTGCGTGTATGCCGTGGTACATACGAATCCCAAGACACATGACGGTTGCCCGTGGATCGGGAGGGTAGAAAGGAAGACAGGAAGGAAGTGGAAGTGAAGAAGTCTGTGCGTGTGAATATCTCTCGCATCGAGCGTTCTTTCTGTGCGTATGTCTGTGTGTGTGTGTGTGTGGGATGGTGTTTTTGGTATGATTTTGAATTTTCTAGAAAGCGGAGAGATCCTTCAAAAAAGCTTGCACAAGGGATGGTTGATTTTTCGGACGCAAAAGGACACCCACCGTTCTTCTGGTGGTTCAGAGGAGTAAGAAGCGATTTTCCACTAGAAAACGTAACGTCAAAAATTTGATTTGAGGCATTTGGCATTTGAGGCTAGGCATTTGAGATAAACTAACGATCGAAAATACAGACAGCTAATGGAGAAACGAGCAGGTATTGCGATCATGATGCATCTGACGGAAGAAAATGTATCCTTGTCGAGTATCCAACTGTACCATGCACACAAACACATCTCAAACCTCCTCCCCACAAGGGGTTGTCTTCTCCGAATTCAACACATTGTTTAGTTTTTCCAATTGTTCCGGGACCCAAGCCTTCGATATTGATCCTCCAAATCGATCCTTTCCCTGTGTCCCTTGGCTGTAAAATGATTTTGCACCCCTACGTGTTGGTGATGGTGTGAGAGCCTCGATTGCCTTCTTCACGAAAACATAATATTATACCGCGCCTCACTAAAATAAGTACACACGCACACAACCTTACCTACCGCCAGGCCGACAGTACACGGTTGCCGGTGAAGAAACTGTACATTAAAGACTACAAAATGGCGGAGCATGATTTTTCCGACCACAAAGAAGACGGTGTCGGTGGTGGAAGACGGGGTGGAGATGTGGTGACGTGTAGAAGAAGAGCTCTGAGCAGCAGCAGCAGCAGGGTGGCCTACATCTCTTCCATCACTGGTGTATGGATTTGCTTTCTCTCTCTCTCTTACACTTTTCCCTCTTCACTCGTGCCATTAATCAAGGTACACAAGTGTGGTAAAAGGGTACACCGAGGAAGAGATATGCGGCAATATGGATCGTTGTTTTGCATAGGCCAGTTCTTCCCTCCCGACAAGCCTTAACCTACCTCTATACACACAGATAGATGCCAGCTGCTGTCCGGATGCGTGTGCCTGTGCAACAGCCAGCCAGGCTAAAACCCAGCTCAGAGCTGCATTGCAGAATTGCGAAAAGGATTTACCGGAAGGAAGGTGGATTGGCAACACTTTTCGGTGTACAGGATGATGAGCAATACACACACATACATTGACACGTGTGCACACACGCACACACACACCTAGGCGAGGCCAGAATGTGTCCGTGGTGTTCGTTTTCGTCAAACAACTAATTTTCCCATTATATTTTTTGGCTGCTTTTGGGAATTGTTCTTTTCTCGCCGTGATTTCAATTCTTCCTCCTCCATCGCGGTACTTTTACCGCCTTGCCTAATTTCGGGAGAAAAGCAAGTAGTGAAAACGATCTCTCAAGTAGGAAAATGAGGAAAAGACGTTGCTATCCCAACCGGGGGTACCCACTAGATCTTCTCCGAAAACCCGCTCCCCGCTACTGTCAAACGTGGGGCAAAACAGATGAGAGATGTCAAATCGGTACGCTATATAGGCGCATGATGGGGCGGCAGGCTACGACGGTAACGACGGTTTGTTGCTAAGAGAGATCCCCTTCGATTGCTTGGGCTGCTGCGTTGCTTGCTGCCTTACGGGACGCGCGCGAACCAAACCAAACCCGGGATTGGCAAAGAAAGGACAGATTGTGTTTTGCGTGGTGGTGGTGCTGTGGTGCACAGTAGAAGAAAAGGCTACCGGTGCTGCCATCTGGTGGTGGATTCGTTCCCAGCGCACACGGGTCACACCGAACGTGCGATAGAGAGAAGAACTACGGAGAACCGACGGAGACAGCGATAATAAAATGTGGCGGGTCTTTTCTGTGTGGTGTGGCCACGCTGGCCTCTGTTCCTCTACGTTTTGTATGAGTGTGTATGTGTGTGTGTGTGCCGTTGAGCCGCTGTTTGTATGACGCGCACGATTTCCACCGTTTTTTTGTGTACTTTGTCGCTACCAGAAAGTTGTGTGTAACGACCATATTATATTAGCCTACTATTTGCTTCACAGAACTACAAATTGCCAATTTCTTATCGATCTACTGAATCCACGAAGAAAGATTAATCAGCAATTGGATGGGAAGATAATCATGCAATCATGAATTTGACTGTTAAAACAAAAACATTTTCTTCAACTGCCTTGCCATTGCCTTCAACCGAAACAAACCCCAAAGTGTCAGGTACGAGCCTATCCACACTTATCAGCAATAGAAAATCTTCACCGATTGATCGTTCAATGAACACATCCTCCAACACACGGATCGCTTTCAAAATTTCCGGATAATTCGTCAGGATTCTCATGCCCTCAAAATGATGTCCCTCATGCCAATTGCTGCTGCGGACCGATCGGAAACAGGCGTCAGGTAGCCAACGGACGCCGGTTCGCAAAAATCGTTGACGCTGTGCCCACCATTTTGTGTGTGTGTGTGCGCTGCGTTCGGGATCTTCCCCGCGCGCACACATAGCAGAACAACGGGAGGGGGGTAAGCAGCACGGTGGTGATGAGGTGGATGTGTGTGTGTGTGTTGCTGTAAGCTAAACGATAGACATAGACAGAAAATGGCGAATGCGTTAAAATGACAGAAAGAGAGAGAGAGAGACAGAGACATGATAGAGAATGGCGGTGCAGAGGCAATTGAAGGATGAACGGGGTCAGCGAGGAAGAACATGTGCGCGGAACAGGGGCGCGCGGAGACGTCATCGGTTGCTGTGGTGGGCCCATTTTTGGAAGAAAAAAACCCCCCCCCCCCCCCGTCCACCCCTCTTCCTACCCTTTCCCGCCCTCGTTTCTGACGCAGCCAACAAACTGCAACAACAGCAACAACAACAACCCGAGTTGTTGAGGCGCAGTAGGCTAGAGCAAGCGAGAGAGACAGAGAGAGAGAGAAGCACGAGAGTTGTGAGGGGGCTGCTGTTGCTGCTATGGGAGAGCGCGAGCCTGAACGAAAGAGAGCAAGAGAACGTGGGAGCGGATCGGGTAGCCGGCAGCCGGGTGGATTTTTGGATCGGATTGTGTGCGGGTGGGTGGGTAGGTTGGTTGGTGGAAAGGAGGAGATGGAGACGACGGACGGATGGAGCAAACTGTCAGACACGTGGCTTGTTTGGGGTGTGGGGAGTGGTACGCGGGAACAGGGAAGACTGGTGACGGAAGGAGAGGAGATGTGATGAAGCAGGAATAACCAAAGAACCAAAGATCTGCGAGGGAGAAGGAGGAAGTTGTTGGGAGGGGGAGGGGGTTGGATGCAATGGGAAAGGGAGGAATTGTATTGTATGTGTGTGTGTGTGTGCGGGGTGTGATGAGGAGAAGGGAAAACGAGGGGTTGCAGGCATTAGGGATGACGTTTTGCAACACCAGAAACATACCAGGGCCGGCTTTTGATGGTGGTTCTGCTTCTGATTGCTGCCTGTCTTCTAGGTTAGGAGTATGTATGTGTCAAGGCATTGAGGAAAGGTATGAGGAACGTTGAAAGAGACAAGAGAGGAAGAGTAAAAGGACATGGGTTCCATAGGAGGTCCATTCTATCCTACTGCTGGCCGGTTGGCCTCCCCGGGATCTAATAGCTGGTAGAAACGACGGTGGTCAACGGTGCGCCAGGGTCCTGGATAAGTGTGGTATGTTGGGGGAGGGTTCTTTATCGATTAGTTCTCTCAAGTCAAGGGAAAAGGTGGCAAAAGCACACTGGAGGTGGTGGTGCGCACCAGGGTAAGAGGGGATCGTGTGCTTTTTTACACGGTTCGTGTGCGCTGTTTGTGTCCGTCTCTGGAGCTGTGAGTGTTTCGTTTACTACACAAACAAACACACACACACAAACCGGCTTATCTTTGTATGTGTGTCGAGATTTGGTGTGCATGTTCTCGACAATTGGTGCTGGGTTGGCCAATTTTCCTACCCAACTCCCCCTTGTGTGGAAAGTTCCTTTTCTTCTGGTAAAATCCAACAGCTACAAACACACACACACATACACGCAGTCAGTTCCAGTACGTCAGAGGTCGATATTTTGAATGGTATGGAATTTGTTGGAGAACGGAAGGAGACAAAGGAAGAAGCGAAGAGGAAGGAACAGGGTATAGAAGTAAAGGATTAAGATGATTTTGTGCACAAGAGTCAGCTCACGAAAGCTTCTCCAGAAGAGGGTGGTTCTTCTATGAAAATATGTTCTGTTTTTAAAAAAATATTGAAAACAATAATTTGTTTTAACCCTACATAAACTTAAATTACATTGTTGTTAACTTACCTTTTATTAATCAATTTGTTTTTTCCCTGTGTTTCTCGTGTTTTTAGATCGCTTGTTCCATCCCTCGGCGGTTGATTCTGTGCCCGAAGTGGAAAATCCTTGGGTAGGAGGAACCCCCGAAGCAGAGTGGTAGTGCAACGCCGTCAAGGTGGCGTCTGACGTCGGTGAGGAAATGGGCGAGGTTGGTGCAAACGCCACGGAAACGACTGCAGCACCAACGGCAGACAGTAACAACGAGCCAAAGGAAAATGGCGAAGTGAATGGAACGAGTGGATCCGCGGGAACAGCCCAGGAAGAAGATACAAGCACTGCTACTAACGAAGAGAAAACATTGGAAGAAACAACAGCAGCAGCAGCAGAAGAAGAAGAAAATGGAACAAGTAGCGAAGGTGATGCCGTAGAAAAGAAAGCAACCGTGGCGGGAAAGGAACCGTCGCCATCTTCTACTGCGGCGGCATTGAAAACTGATGTAACAATCAAGGAAGAAGCGGAAACTGAACCGGAGAAGAAGAAAGAGCAGAAGCAAAAGAATAGCAATAGTGATAATGCGACTGTAGCGCCATCTACAGAGGAACAGTCGCACAAAGCCGTTGACAGTAGTTCGGCTGACGACAGTCGCGGTACGTCAGCGGATAAAGATACAAAAGCAAAATCGGATCTAAGTAGCCGTGACGGCGAAACTAAGCGTTGCCAGGATACGGAAGGCAAAAAAGTGTCCCCCGCTACCGGTTCGGAAACAGAAGCGATGGATGTGGATGAGGAAGGTGACGCCAGTGCTGCAGTGGTAACTAAAAACGGCACCGAAAACGGTAAAGGTGACGTGAAAGTGGCAAGCAAAGATTCCAAAGCAACCACCGGTTCGAAGGAGGAGGAGGAGGAGGAAGTTACGGAAATCCCCGACGACGAACCAATGGAGGTGGACGGTGAGAAAGAATCGGTCGCAACCAACGGTCACAAGGAAGCGACCGTACAGGAAGAGGAAGAAGAAACGATGAAGCGGGCGGAAAAACTGACCCGAAAGAAAACCCAGGCAAAGGAGAGTGACAACGAACCGCTGGAGAACGATGAAGACGACAAACCTGTCAGTATTAATTCTGACTCCGAAAGTGAGGAAGATCCACAGCACAGAGAAGAACCGCAGCGTGAGACTGCACGAGAACCGGTCACTACTGCTGTCCAATGTGATTCTGGTAGATGAGGGTGGGCTGGCGAAACTCGGCGCTGCGGTGGCCGCTTTTGGTGGAGGAGATGCGCCAGTTAGTGCAAAGAGTAGCGCGGCTGACAGTGTACCTAGCAACGGTGTTGCGAATGTTGCTGCTACCAGCAACCAGAACGGTGACTGTGATGGGGATTTAACGATCCTGAGCGATAAGGAAGACGATTGCGTGGTGATTGAGGACGACGATGGTGATTCGGATGAGTCCATGCCGAACGCCGCCGCTGCAAACAACTCGCTCAGAGGCAATAGTGTGCAGCAGCAAGGACGGAAGTCGGACATTCCTGCATCGCTCACGATGGCCGGAGGATCATTAAATGCAGCTGCTATCGCTGCCATCCAGCAGAACCAGAGTCGCATGGGTGGTGGTGTATCGTCCATGGACGACGAAGAAGATGATGACGATATTGAGGAAATCATCGACGATCCTCTATCGTTAAATTCGGCAAGAAATCTATCCATGAACTCAGGACGGTCCCCGATCGGTGGCTATCAAACGAATGCGCCCAACTTTAAGAACCAGGGTCAAAAGTCTCTCCTAATGAACAATAGCGCTACCGGCGTTGGCAAAGAACCGACGCTCGTGTTAATCGATACCAACACAATGATGAACAATGGCAGTGCTCAGCGTACCACATCGGCGAATCTTGTTGGTTCGGCAGGATCACCCACCGTAAGCAGTAATGCGGCCAATCTGCTCGCAAAGGCCAGTAATGCCGGTATCCTTACAAACACAAATCCCCCCAACACCGCTGGGCAGTACAATTCTCGCAGCCTGCTCAATTCGCCCGGCATCACCAATCCAACGTCCGGCGGCGGAATCGTTAACCATCAGGGCGCAATGTTGGGAAAGGCTGGCGCATCGGCATTGACTCCCGTCACACCGCTGCTGCCCGCGCTTACGGACGATATGTTTGTGCTGGAAGCACCTTCGTTCATCGTGCCGTACATCTACGAAAAACCGCCGGAAGACAATCTGCGTGACATCGTGGACGAGCTGGAGGAACGGATCAAGGAACTGCGCAAAAAGCTGGTAGAGTCGGGCGCCGTTCCACCGTCAGCCGAAAAACAGGCTAACGACGGTAGCTCAGCAACGAACGCGCAGAACAGTAAGCAGCCGGACGAGTGCGGTAACAAGGATTCACCCGCATCGATTTACGGTGGCGACAAAGAATCAGACAAAAACAAATACAACAAAAAGCGGAAACGAAACAATGACGACGACGACGATTGGGACGAGCTGGAAACGTCCACCGACGACGAAGCATCGGACGAGGAGCAAAAGACGAAGGTACTGATCAAGGAGGCGAAGGCCGATATCGAAGCGATCAAGGAGCACATCATCTCGCCCACGGACAAGGATGACCTCAGCAGTGGTGGCGGTGCGAACGATCCGAAAAAGTCGGAAAATTACTTCGAAAATCCGCTCGGCAAGTTCTTCATGAACATCGGCATCAATCTGGTGCAGGAGTTTGTGCAGACGGATCTGCTGCGGCAGCAGAAGCGTAAGCGCGATCGGGAAGGCAAACCGTCGCCCAGCACACAGCTCGCCATTAACTCGCTGATGAAGAATCTCGAGCAGAGCAAGGAAAACAACAAACCGTACAAGTTCGAGATGAAGCGGTGCGAGTACTGTCCGTTCAAGTCGGAATCGGCGCTGGTGATGGCGCACCACTACGAAACACCGCACATGCGCAACTTTATCTTCAAGTGTAACTTCTGCGCGTACGAAACGCGACCACCGCACGACATCCTGTACCATATGGAGGCGGTGCACAACATTAAGGGCCGGATGGAGAAGGCACTGTCGTACCATCACTGTCCGAACTGTCCGTTCGAGGACAATGGGAAGTCGAAGCTGGCCCGGCATGCGGTCGCCTGTGCGAAGAAGTTCCGGCCCGAGCTGAACCTCAATCCGCCGATCGATTGGGAACCGCCGGCAAAGATTCCGCGCATTAAGCCGAAACACGGATTGGTCGGAACGGCTACGGCTTATCAGGTACGTTAGCCCGGCTTATCAGTGCGAGGTAAAACGGAAGGAGAGAGACGTTTAACGTGATAATTTTGCTTTCAACTTTTAGGCCATGACAGCCCAGCAGCAGAAAAACATCGCCCTTGCCAATCAGCAGCGCATCAATCAGCAGCAACAGGTCGTCTCAACGCCGGTTCACCTCCAGCAACAGCATCTGGCCCACAGTCAAATACAGCAGCAGCAGCAACAGCTGGCCGGCGTTGGTCAGCAGCATCTGGGGCTGGCCGGTGCGAATGCGGCCGCCACACTGAACAACGCGGCGCTCGCAAACCTTTCCCCAGCTGCGCAGGCCGTCGCCATTCGTGCCCGTGCGGTCGGTGTTGGTGGTGTTGGTGGTGCCGGTTCCGTTGCTGGTGGTGGTGGTGGCCGTGCTCCGGCCATCATTCCCTCGCCGACGGGTATTACCGGGGCGGGCGGCGGTGTACGCAATACCGGTAGCGGTGGGATTGGCGCGGGTGTCGGTGGTATGAATGCGAACGCGCTTGCTGCGTCGGCCGCCGCCATTCGGAATACGCTTGCCGGAGCAGGAATGGTAATATCCAATAACCTTCAGCTTTCGGCATCGGCTTTGGCCGCTGCTGCTGCGGGAGGATTTAGTAAATATCTGCCGGTAAATTGCCATCCCGTTTTTTCGTTTTTTCTTACTTAGTTTGAGAATGGTAATACCCAATAACCTTCAGCTTTCGGCATCGGCTTTGGCCGCTGCTGCTGCGGGAGGATTTAGTAAATATCTGCCGGTAAATTGCCATCCCGTTTTTTCGTTTTTTCTTACTTAGTTTGATTTTTTCTTGCAACAGACGTTTGATTGGATAATTAATTATGGTTTTAGACTAACCTGTCACACACACAGACGCGCAACTAATTATTACGTTTGAACATTATTCTAGCAGATTAACACAGCAAATGAGTGTATGGCAATTGTGTCACTATCCTTGAAGGAGTAAAACTACTGTACATTGTAGAGTACCTGTATACATAAATGGTAAAAGGATGTAGATATGGAACTTCAGAGTCAATTTAATTAGAGTAAACCATTTCCGCCACAAATGGGATTGCCTTTTTCTGGTTAAATAAGATTTCGGATTTTCGAGTATACACTGCTAACCACTTCCTATAATAGCTTCCTATAATCCTATAATGCATTATTTATTTATTTTTATCTATTTTCCTTAATGACGGCTTGACACACCGTATTGTCACCACCGCGTGTGATGATTAAATATAATTGTTTAGAGTAACAAGGCATTTCCTCCTTGTTATTTGCCTTATCCTGGGCATGCTCGGTTCCTATAATGCATTTGCTTGTATAATATTTATCAAGAAACAAATCTGATATTAATCAATAACAGAACTACGATTCTCATCGCACATCTTGTGATCCAAGTCACGCATTTTCATCAAAATATAGGCTTTAGGAAGTGGTAGCAATTCAATTCTCTGTTTCGTTTGCAACATTAATGCATTAATTTTCAACTAATTTTATTCCTTTCTTTTTTTCTATTCTTCTTTATTTCCTGTCCTCTGTTTTTGCTCTCTCTCTACTTTCCTCATCCTCAAATCGTCCTTTATTGGAAATCCTTCCCCACGCCCTATGCACCTGAACATATGTCCCGCACGAACAAAAAAACACACACACAAATGTACGTACACACAAACAAACCGATAGAAATCAATCAACGCCGGACGATCTCTTCTAACCAATTCCAATGCCTCCATCACAATTCAGGTTGGTTTTAGTTCATTAATTCTTTGTAAACCGTTTTGTTTGTTTGTTGTTTTGGTGGATTTAAGTTAAATTATTCCTTTTTCCCTAAAAAAAAAATAACGGCTTAAAAAAACACTCTTGGTATCAGTTAGTGGGGGGGATTGTAGAAATTAGTTCACCGTCCAGATTTATTTACAAAAACAAAGCTCTTTAACATCCTTTTCGTAACTTTCATTTGCCAAATTGTTGTTGTGTGACGCGTGTAGAATGCGTCCAGTATGAAGGCGACCAAAACGGCTCAGGCACCAAGTATCTCGATAACGCCCCTACCACGGCAATCGGCTTCGAACAGTGCCGCGAACATGTCCAACATTGCCGGTGCCCTCTCGAAACTGCAGGCCCAGGGTACGTCCGCGGTGAAGCCGGGCCAAAATCCAAGCGGTGGCAAGATGGCGTTCGTGGTGTGCGAGATCTGCGATGGGTACATCAAGGATTTGGACCAGCTGCGCAATCACATGCAGTGGATACACAAGGTTAAGGTAGGTAGAGCCGGGTTTTTTTTGTTGTCGTTAAAATGGCATTTCTAATGATTCGTGTATATATTCTCTATTCGCCGCTTTTAGATCCATCCCAAGATGATCTACAATCGGCCGCCACTCAATTGCCAAAAGTGTCAGTACCGGTTTTTCACCGATCAAGGCCTGGAAAGGCATTTGCTAGGCTCGCACGGCTTGGTGACTAGCTCGATGCAGGAGGCCGCCAACAAGGGCAAGGATGCTGGTCGCTGTCCAGTGTGTGGCAGAGTAAGGATCGCACAGTTTCTCACCATCCACGTTCCGTTCTTATGCGTGCGATTCTAACATTCGGAATGTTCTCGCGCTCTCTCTCTCAGGTATACCAGTGGAAGCTGCTAAATCACGTGTCGCGCGACCACAACATGACCCTGAAACCTGCCCATCTTTCGTACAAATGTACCGTGTGTACCGCCACATTCGGCATGTACAAACAGTTCGAAAGCCACGTCTATTCCGCGCACAGTACGGTGGCGAAGAAGACGGCCGACAGCAAGAGCAACAGCAAGGGCGGCCAGCAACAGAGCTCGTCGGGCATGGGTGGTGGTGGTGGATCGTCTTCTTCCGGTGCCGGGTTGAGGAATCCGTTCGGTGGTGGTGGTGATTCGCTGCTGAAACCGCTAAAGATTAACGACGAAATTACGATCATCCCGCAGCCGACATCGAACAGCAAGATGGCGAAAACGATCGAGCTGGAAAGTCATGTCATAGGTAAATAATATGCTGCTTTTGAAATTAAAAAATTTTTGACCATTATACAAGTAAAATTTGGCGACTTATTAACAGTTCTCAACGTAACAGCCAAAGTACACGTATCGGACGGTAGCGGGCGATGCTATAAAATCCGTCCGGTGCGCTGTCAAATCCGCTATAAAAATCGGCCTACTGAGACACTACGAAATCCCGGGCTGAATCCCATACTAGTCGAACGGTATAGTGTCTCAGTAGGCCGATTTTTATAGCGGATTTTACAGCATCACCCGTTATCGTCCGATACGTGTACTTTGGCTGTAACAGCTTCGAATTTACAAAAAAAAAAACAATTATACATGTTTTAGCTTTTATTGTTACCAAGTGTTTAAAAACATTCTCATTTTCAACTTTTTCCCATTGTAGATTAAATCTGTGGATTTAAAAAAATTGTGGTTAGGGCCATTTGTGTCAATCGCAACACCGCCGACCGTCGGGTTTTACGGACCTTGGAAGGGGGGATGACCAGACAATTCCGAGCAGAAAAGGGTCGGGAATTTCTTTCCTAGCCTCTACCCTTAACTTATCTTCTGATACTTGTGTGGTCTGTTTGTTTCCCAACTACGAACCTACCCCCAAATTGTGCATAATATCCCGGATGTTCGACGACGCGCGTTCGACGTGTGTGTTTGCGTGTGGGGTGTGTTTTACAGAAGCACCACACACACCGATCACCATCATCGTCGTCACAGTGTTGTAACATACCATGAGCGCGTGGTGCGGTTAAAAATTTTGTTGTCCATTATTTTCTTTGCAAAAAAGTTTCATTCGGTTCTCTTAATAAAACCCCAACCCACAAGTACGAGACTGGCGTTCTGTGTGAAAAGGTGGGGGTGCGGGAGGGAAAGAAGCAAAAGAAAATCCATGTAACAAATTCGAAAAACAAATCGTGTATAAAAAGTAATTATAATAACAAGCAACAGTAATATGGTAACTTTCTTTTTCTTTTCGCGTTTATGCACCATTTTGTTTTATTCCTATGATAAACCGTTTGTTTCTCTCTTTCTCCGTTTGTGCTTGTATAAGTCTGTGTAATTAGTGTATTAAATTTACGTCCCGTGCTTTAGTTTTGCAATGAAAGCAGGCCGAAAGCAGAAGGTTTCGCTTTCGAGTGTGAACCTCCCCTTTCGAACATGGTTAAGCAATTTAAGCAAGTTCCTAGATCTTTATCGGGACACCCGTGTGTCGTCGTTGTCACTGGTTGCTCCACCTCGAATGGAAACTTTATCTCTCAACCATCAGGTATTACACACACGGTATGCTCTGGTTGTTGTTGGTGTTCCCCATACTCCTTTTCCAGCACACAGACAGACGATGGAAAGATCTTGTACAACGAGGAATGAGTTATCAGGTTAAATGGAACTGTAGTACGAAAATGACTGTAGCGTGTATACTACCTAGGACTCCCGGTTTATCTAGCAAACAATCTAAAAAACTAGGTTAATAGAGGATAGAAGTTATCAGAAACGAGAAAGGAAAATACAAGAATGTATTTATAACTGCACCGAAGAGGAGGAGGTTTATATCGTGTAAAACCGCGTCTCTTATCCCACAACCACAACACTCTAACACGCACGACAGATAGCACCGCTACTAAAGAATAGCGAGCGTTTAGCCCCCGTATTAAACCGAAGAATAGCAGCACCTAGTGTGTAAAGTGAACAACAATGCTTAAACAAAAACAACTCCGTATCCCGGTGTGAGATAAGAAGCCCAACAAAAAGCACAGCAAGCGAAAAATACCTAACAGAATAGCAAAACAGGCTTACTTCCGGCGACCTGTTGGTGAGGATATTGTGGGAATTGATAAGAATTATGTGTATAAAAAAAAACAACAGAAAGCAAAGTAAAATTAAAACTATAAAACGAGCAGCTGTTTCGTTCGTTCTGTCTGTGTTACAGTATGAGAACGAGAAAGAGACTTGCAAAACAAAAAAATGTTAAAGAACGGTATGGTGAAAACAGGGGAAATAAGGCACCATAAAAAATAAAAACAAGCAAACCAACCAACAAAACTCATCTACCATATGAGGAGATAGCATACGTACGACGACGTGGAGAGAAAAGAGCAAACGAAAAAAAAGATTCTTTATAATCCAAATAAACAGAGCCAGATACTTGAAAAGTGTGCCTTCCTAATCTTAAAAATATGACTTTTATCCGAAGTTTTTTATTGTTATTGTGCCTGAGTGAGTAATGAGTAATATTCCCAGCAATAAACAGCAAGAAGCAGCATATCATCTGGTCTGGTTGTCACCTCGTCCGACGACTATTGACCGTCCACTGTTCGGAAGTGCTAATGATTGGCGTGATCGAGCAGTGATCAAAACAGCGTTATAGCTGATGAGTGGTGATGAGTGAAGTAAATCGGAGTGAATTACACTAGCGCGGGATGATTAAATGTTTGCCGAACCTAGCCATAAACCGGATGCTTGGAAGACGACAAACAATGTGTATGTAACCTGTGATGGAAGGGCGTCAAATGGAACTGCTCTACCTGTTACTAATCGACTGAAGAGGAAGAGGCGTGATGCAAGAACCTGAAACTCCGATAGCTGGTCGTCATAGGAAGCCATGAGAAGAACGCGAATGGAATTTTTTCCCCCCGATTGCATCATGATCATTATAACCAAGGTTAGTCCTTTTGTTTTGTTGCTACGCTAATTTATATGTTTGCTATAATTCATTGAGTTTGTAGACATCGCAGTAGCATATGGGCTAATGGCGCCCACTAGGCAAAGTTGCCGGTAGGGACCATGTTTACTATTTCAATCCAATTTCAATTTTCCTTGAGAAGGTCCTTGAGAAAATATATTAAATTAACTGTGTACCACGTCACTTGTGACTGGAGAAGCGTGTTAAAATGTGTTTCCATATTGTCTACCCAAAAGACATGTCGGGACGTCGACATCGGACATTGGTGAGCTAGTTATGTCATGAGAAAGGAACCAGAAACAGATGACAGAGTCCCAAAAAGAGATGGAATCTATCATACAGGCCAGGGATAATAGATAAGTAAGTAAGTATATGGAATAGTATAATAGACGCGTGTTCCAACTGATCTTGGACAATTCATGTTCCGGATATCCATTCAGCTATATCTCGAGATCTTCGTTATCTCTTCCCACAAAAAAAAAACGATACACAAATGGATACAAATCAGGTAAAATTATATTTTATAACGCCCTTCTTTACACAACATTAAACACAAGCTTAAGACTAAAACACCGCTCTCTACTCTAGGTTCTTGTCCTTCCCCTCCGCACCGTCCGCACTGGGGGGAGCCGGCAGTTGTTTCGTCTTAGTCGTCAGTCCAATAACCGTCTCGTCAACACTGGCCGGCACAAGTGGCTCACTGACCGAGCTGCCAAACGGTAAGCTGTTCAGGTCTTGCTGCTTGCCGCCCAACAGCAGGGCCGCATCACTAATGTTGTGCTTGTGTACCTCCACGTACGAACTGTTCGTTTGCGAAATGTTGACCACCGTACCGGCAATCGGGAGGGCCGAAAGAAGATCACTCAGATTGGTCGGTACCGTGCCGACGTGTACGGGCGCAATGCCTGTAAACACCTGCCCCTGGACGCTGGTTTGTATCGGTACGGGAATGTCCCCTAGGTTGAGATGGGTATCATTGCCACCGTGACTGAAGAAGGAAAGATCGACCTGTTGGTGGCTGGAATTTGAAGAGTAATTGAAGAGAAGAGGTAAAATTGGGAACTTAGAAGAACTGATGATGTTTGAACACTTACGTGATCGGTTCATCACCGTCGAGCGTTTCATTGTCTGGCACATCGGCAAGAATTCCAATCTCATAAACAACCGCTTTGATCACGTATCTGTAAACGAGTTCCGGAAGGTTAAAGCATTGCTTAACAACAGTTTGAAACGGCGTTTTCTCTGCTAAATCCACTTACAACTCCTTAGTGGTGTTTTGTGAGCTGTTCGTGCCCATAAGAGCAGCCTCATCACTGTCAACGGTAGCACCATACTCGACCGGACTGTACAGAGAGTTTAGCGGATAGCCCTTATCATCATCCTTCTCGGAAGAGGACGAACCACTCTCGTTCGGTTGTTCCTCCGGAAGTGGACCCGCTTCCACGTAAAGTTGACACACAGTACAGCACACCACTGCCGCCGCCACCATTAGCGTCCACCGCAAACTTCCTTTCGTAGCCATTTTCTTTTTGTAAAATTGCTTGTGATGATTGTAGTAGGCAGAGAGACCGAACGCAGCTCACCGTTCCCCGGATGTTCACATGCGAATGACACCGTTCTCCGGTGTGTCCAATCGGGTCTATATATACGTGTTTTGCTTACCCGGGGTGTGCATCAATTTTAGCATACGGATGTTAGCTACTGTCGCCACAACGAACGTCATCAAGCGAAACACCCCGTAGTATAATGTTACTGATCGGGATCGATCGAGGCATCGATCGACAGATACATAGAAACGGGTCACTAATTATCAGGTCGATAAGATTCACACCAGAAGAATAGCTAGCAGGAATTCTCCGGTGGGTGATGTTGTCGTGCTTCTACTGCTTGGTAGGGCCGGGAATTTGATGAATTCATCGCGTGTCCGCATCATCGTTCTTCAATCGTTTGATTCCACGACCATGGCAAGCATTTCTCAGCTGTTTTTCATGATTGATGAATCATATTTAATCCTGATGTTGTTGATTTATGTTGAGCACAAGTATTCGTAAAGAAATATTACGCGAGGAAATGCTTTTTGGGGCTTTTGGAGCTGTTTTTTCGGAAATGAGATACATAAAACAACTAAAGCGTGTTACTTTGAAGCTTATACTAACCAGAACTGGTTCGTGAGCCAATTTCCACTAATGGACGAACATTAGAAATTAATTAACATCTTGTCAGAAGTCTAAATCTTGCTACGAAACTAATAGACCCTGACAGGATTTAGCTGGCCACCAAAACATCGCCGTTAAGATGCGAAAACGCCTGCGTTGGTATCAAATGGGATTTTGGTACAGTTACCACACACGCTTCTCCCTCGTGAGACATATTTCTTTCTTTCGCCCGCCACTGATTGCAATATGAATCATGTTCGGTACAATCTTTATATTGTAAATAAAATTGCACAGCGGAAAAGCAAACATTATGGTGCGCGGCAAGTGGCAAGAAAAACTGCGCGAAACAACCGGCGCAATAGTGACGTAGCAGCGCTTGAAATTAGTCCTTCACGACCATGTGACGGATAAAGATGCTAATTTTCACGACAAATCAGTAACGCCATGCGTCGGGAGTCTGCAACACGGTGGGGACAATGTCAAACCGATTTTCGTTTCTTTTTTCTCTCACTCCCGACCGACAGAGTACACTACCTATTATCGTCCTGCTTGTGGAAACACACACACACACAAACCTGGGTGCACGGCCGTAGAAGTAGAGTCTGGGTTTAGTAACGGCAGAATTTTAGTACGATTCTATAGCTCGAGAACGGCTGAGCAACGCGGACCCCCCGAAGTACGACGATGAACGCTGTGATTTTTGTGGTGCGTACATCCCGTAGGAACCGATTAGGAAATGAAAACGTTACGTTATTACCATTTTTTCGCAGCTCTGCCTCGTTTTGGCCACGGTCAGCGCTGTTCCGGTGCCACAAAATGGAACCGGCTTCTCCGCAGGACTCGGGGCAGCTCTTACCAACATTGCCAACAGCTTTGTAGTGGTTAGTGAGGAAGCGGAACAGCTCGTCAGTAGTCGAATCGATGCGGAACCATCGTCGTCGTCCGTACCTCATCTCGAGTCGGCCAATGCACTTCCTTCGCTCGTGCACATTTCTCTTACCCCGGAAGAGCATCACATTAAGGCGGAAACGGAACAGCTGGTCTACACCAACGATACAGATGCGCAGGGCGTTGTGAAAATCACCATTGTTGGGGAG
The DNA here is from genome assembly GCA_002091835.1 of Anopheles maculatus. Lineage (NCBI taxonomy): Eukaryota > Metazoa > Arthropoda > Insecta > Diptera > Culicidae > Anopheles > Anopheles maculatus. The sequence goes on along the minus strand of KZ061564.1, from coordinate 127,872 downwards.
GACGAATCGGAAGAATTCAGTACCGACGACACACCGACGACGGTGGTTGAAGAGGATGATGATGATGCTACTGTTACGGAAGCAGCATTCACCACCACCGAGACGGAAGATGAAGATGGTCTAACGACGACGATAGAACCGATCACAACTAGTTCACCCAAGGTGCCCGCGGCCGTTCTTACCGTGCTAGGCAGTGACCAAGTGGACAAGGAAAAGGAGGAAGAGATCAAGGAAAATATTAAGGAGGTGGAAGCAATGCCGGTGATATTTACTTCCGGCGTATAGCGGACCATACATTGCTGAGAATAAAACTGTGCGCTTCCGTGTTTTTGAATTCGTGTTACATATTTTATCGGTTTACACAGTCCACAGTTTTTTTTTGTTTATGTTTTGTAATTATATTAATTCACACCCATTTCTCGCACACAAATGACACACTGAGGTATCGATTTAGGACGCCTCGGGAAGGTCACCGCTGGAACCGGGTACGAGCTGCAAAAAGAGGAAAACAATAAACCGAGGCACTCATTAGCAACCTGATTTACAAATTACACGCTTCCTAACCGTGGCATCCGGTTCGCATGCTGCTGTGACCTACCATGGTGATGTTGTTACCATTCAGCAAGATCTGATCCAGCTTCGTTATCCGCCGCCCTTCCGGTGTGTTTTCGTACTCCGTTACGTCCTCGAGCAGCATGTTAACGAAGTCATCAAAGCCAAGCAGTGTTCCAACGATCTCCTTGTCGTTCTTCATAATAATGTGTATCCGTGAGCCGATACATTTATCTACTAGTTCTGTGTGCCGCGTGGGAGTGTGAAAAACAAGTGAGATATAGGGGAGTAATTTGCACAATTCCTTCGGTTCTGCGTGCTTAGGAGGGATACATACCGAGTGGTAACAGTGTCGATTGGTTCGCTACAGCCGTTTGTGCCATGATGTAGTTAGAACAAATTAGAATTCTATCGATTCAAACACAATTTCCTTTTGGAAAATTCCACTCGCAAGCTTGCAAAAAGCGCGTTCTTTTGATTTCGCGACGCCGGTAAAACTGTTTTGTTTACATCTGTTGTGACGTTCCTGTCCGTTGACGTTTCAAACGTCACACAACGTGCGCTGAAGTAGCGTGTACACTATAGCAACGTGAAAAATCGTTGTAAATTGTTTTACTCCCACTCTAGATGGTTGTAATGCGTAACAAAATGTAATTGCTCAAAGCTTACACACTATTATCATAAATTAGAACGATTCTACTACAGTAAATAGAACTCAAATTCAAAATATTGACCTTGTGGTTGCCGTTGCAGCCCTACCACCAGCGGTGACATTTTCCAATGAAAACTCGATGCAATTTTCAGCACATGCGTCCTATTACTATGCTGGTTCATTGTGCAACAAAACACAATCGCTTCGGCACTGTCACATTAGTTGCACGCTAGGCAGCCACTAACACCCGCGGTGTGGTCGTCTACTATCCGTGCGCTCTGCACATAGCGCTCATTACAGCTCCGCCGTGCAGTATATAGTGGACGGCGTGCGGGTGCTTCCGGGTGGCTGCGGGTTGGTGTTATCCGTTTTGTTCTTCCAACTCTTCGCACCGTGTCCTCAGTGTCCGTGCGCATCCGGTTTGAATCGGACGGGCTGCGTTGATTATCAAGATATCCGGACTTCTGCTTCCGTCGTCTCATTCCATATCTAGTCTAGTTTTGTTCCTGTGGTGCATTGATCCCTCGCTCCATCGTGTTTCATCGTTTGATGAAAATGTTCTTTGTGATTAGTGTGCAAAATAAGAAAGAAGTAAGACGGGCAAAACATGGCGACCTCATTGTTCCGAATCCTTGAAGTTGGTGCGAAACAAGAAAATTTGTTTCAAGCATCTGGCAGTCGGGAGTGGTGACGGAACCACTACTGGAATCGTAGCAGTCGTTTTTTTTTGTCGTCTGTCCAGCTGTGAAAAGTTAGTGCATGTGTGTGTGCTGTTTCTTCCATATCCCCACGAGGGTCGCTCCTTGTTTTATCGAGCTTTCTTTATGTGCGTGTGTATTTTAAATAGTGCAAAAAAAGCGATGTAGTGTATAATTTAGCAAAAGGTGTGTATTCCATTGGGAATTGTTTTCTCACCCGCACACATGCAAAAAACAAACATGTCCTTCACAGCGCACACCGTAATCCAGGACATGTGTGCCAACAACCTGCCCGCATGTCACCTGTGCACCGTCGTCTTCGCGTCCGAGCAGGTGGTGCCGCGTGCTTCCTCTTCTGGGGGAATAAAGGCAAAAATCGATGGCAGCAAACTGTACAGAATGTGGGAAGTTTAAATTACGCAAAAAAGGGGCAAAAATCGATTCTTCCTGCCACGCGCTTCAAACGTCGGCTGCCGAACGATAGAGAGGAAGACATAGAGAGAGAGAGAGCAAACAAAGAGATAACGATGGAAAGAGAAAAGAAATATAGCAAAGGGATCAAACACATCCTACCAGTGCGTGTGCTTGTGGTGGGTGGGTACGACTGTGTGTGCGTGTGGAATGTGTGCATTTTAAATGGTACAACGGAGAATCCTTGTACATCTGCGAAACAAGTGCCAAAAGTTGGATGGAAATTGGGAAATCAGCAAAAGATCCATCACTCCCGTAAAAGGCTGCCATTAAACCGGTGTGTGTGTGTGTGTGTGTGTGTGTGTGTGATGCTAATGATTTAAAGATTAGTTGCAATTCGATTTGGTGAAGCGTCCAGCATCACCCAAAGTTGTCCTGTAGCTGTAAGGATAATACGGTTAGCAGAACCATCCAATCATCAAGATGAACCCCGACCGGAACAGCCGGAAGTATCGCTCCGGAAACAATCTGTACAGCGACGATGAGCTGGAATTATCGTCGGTAAGTTTGATGCACATCGAAGTGTGGAGTGTGCGTGACGGAAGAAGCAATTTGCACACAGTACGGTAGCAGGTTGGGCATGGAAACAATAATCATCCCCACCGCGGGAAATCATTCCATAGCTTGCGCTGATGTCATGCCGTAGTTTTACTTTTTTGTTCGGTACCTCATCACCACACGGGCCTTACACCCCATTAGTATGCGCTGGGTGCGTGCATGTGTTTCCAATGGAGACGCGAACGTGCTGCTAAGAAAAATGTAATTAACATTCTCATACAGACCAGCGGTGTCTGTTGGTTGAGGTGGCTTTGTGCGTTGACCGATATGGTGGTGATATGACGCGACGGCACTACTGGAACGAGAACTTCTGTGAACTGCCCGAAGGTGTTTAATGGTTTTTCCTCATTCATGTCGTCACCAAATCGAGCTCGGACTGTCTTTGGCAGATGATTTATAAATGTTTAGTAACAAAACTTTAATTGGTAGTGGCGCCTGTTGTTAACATCGAGGGTACGGAATCGAATCTTTACTAGGCTATGTCGTTCCAACACGCTGGACAGACTATCCAGCTACGAGTAAAGTTGAGCCAAGAATGACCAAAACCTCTCAAAGACGAAGATTAATATGGCTATTTTTGTAGCAAGTACCCATTTTATATCAAAAACAGCTAGAATTAGCTAAGACTTCATGAAACCTCTGAGTGAAAAATAATTTCTTCGTGAATTTGCATCAACATCTCTACCGAGATTTGAACTCAGACCGGACTTTGTTGTTAAATTGATGAATCGGGATGAACTGAGATCACCAAAAGCTTGTGGCGTTTATAACGATAAAAGTGTGCAGTATTCGTCCAAATTGTTTGTCCGATATCTTGATAAGCATTACTAAAATATGTTTTGTTTTTTTGTCTCATAATTACATCAAAGAGACACTTCATCCACACATAGTTGTAGCTTAATTCAAAGTTTTATTGGTTAATTTTTATATTTTTGTAAAATAAGTTAAAATCTCGTTGATGCTAATCTCTTGCAAAGTTCCCGACCATTTATAAACATCTCCCACAAAGATCTCGTAACCTTTGCTACACATTACAAAGCAGAAATTTGCCGCATTTTATTAAAATCAGAAAGGTTGGTACACTTAAACCTCCTGCAACCTCCCCACCTCAGCTTATCTATATCTACAAAATGCATAGTGCTTTTTTCGTCAGTGAATTGTGGAGCACTATGAAGAGATTAAAAAATGCCATCCACCTTCACGTCCTTGTGCTCACGCTTTGAAGGATTTATTTTTTCCCTTTAGTAAGCGAAAACTGCTTCGTTTGCTTAGATTATACCCCCTAGCAACGGAAGTGCCTCCTATGTATGGAGGAAATATTTCAAGATTAAAAAACGATTAAATGTTCAAATCCCCCGTCCACTCCCGTTTCTCACAAAATCCGCGTTTTTACCGTGATGAGACTCCTGTAATAACTGTAACATTGCTACATGGCCTCTATCTTCTTATGCTCATCATCTATGCCTACCTTTCATTCAAAACGTTGAATTGAAGTTTGACACTCTTGAGGGGTTTATGGTTCTTGGAATCATGCCTCAAGACTTTTTTTTCTGCGTTTGTGCCACCATCCATCAGTGGAAGTCTCGAAAGTCTTAAACATGCCTGAATACCATTTTCTTGTTTGTTTGTACGGCTTACCAACCTCCCGCCTCCTCTCGACACCTCTCCACGGTGCCATATTGCCTATTTCCTTCTCACGCTGTCGCTCGGAAAAGCTCAAACTAAAAATGACCCGAGTTGGCTGCGAGAAGTCCTTGTAGTAGCGACGGTTTTAGTCGTCGGTTCACCACCGGAAGCATCCTCTATTTGCCCAGATCCTTGTTAGTTCCGGTTATTCCCACACCCGCACAGACACTCTTTAGTGTGCTACACCCAGTCTCAGACCACGTTCCACCCTCGTTTGCAGTTCCATTATGTTTGAGCTGGAGGGAAATGACGCGCCGCCGGTTCACGTGACATAGGAGCGCGCTCGCCGACCGACAATTTCCACACTTGACGCTCACGTGGCCTGCAACCATTATTGTTGATTGCGCTTCCCTCTCCCCCCTAGTAAGTCGTCGTCTCAAGCCTCACTCATTCATAGAGCAGCGGTGTAGTATGATTTACATTGTTGTGGTTGCCGCCATCGTTCTTGGAGCGTGGAAAGAAAGCAGCAAAAACGGAACACCGAGGCGGAAAAGAAATCGATAGCTTACGAAATGCTTATCCTCCCCCCGCATCTGCCTTGAAGGTGGAGTGGAGCTTTAGTGTGGGCCACACTGATGGTGACACGATTCCTGGAAATTAAATGGTGCGGCTTGGCGTGTGTGTGTGTGCGTGCTCTCTGGTACACTATGAAAAACCCCACGGGGCACACAGTTTTACTCAAGGAACGTCGTTTTTCATCAGTTAAGCAGGGTGAAACTAAATGGCCTGGCTAGTAACACGGGCCAGCCTTTCCCCAACTAAAGGGCACACTATAGGTCTAAACAACAGACGACACACACTTCACTTAAGCAGGGACGTAGCGTCAGCGAGTGGGGACAAGATTCGTGCTATAATCAAAAGTGATGCTACTTATCCCCTACTTTTAGCTCCCCCTTATGGGGGGATGAGTTGGAGTGTCTTTTTTGTAGCGAAGACAAAAACGAAAACATCCCATTTAGAGAGCTACGTCATCATCGCTGCACTCCCCGAAGCAACGAGGTAAAACAAAGGCCATGATGGGGCCACCACGACTGCACTCGCTTCACTGCTGCAGCTGAGAGTGTTGTGATGATCTGTTTTTTTTTGTTAATGGGATGGATGTGTGATGAGAGATAGGCAACATTACACGGCAGCCGGTAGTCGTCATAAATGTAACGGAGGCGTGTGCCGCCGAAATGCTTATCCTCCCCCCGCATCTGCCTTGAAGGTGGAGTGGAGCTTTAGTGTGGGCCACACTGATGGTGACACGATTCCTGGAAATTAAATGGTGCGGCTTGGCGTGTGTGTGTGTGCGTGCTCTCTGGTACACTATGAAAAACCCCACGGGGCACACAGTTTTACTCAAGGAACGTCGTTTTTCATCAGTTAAGCAGGGTGAAACTAAATGGCCTGGCTAGTAACACGGGCCAGCCTTTCCCCAACTAAAGGGCACACTATAGGTCTAAACAACAGACGACACACACTTCACTTAAGCAGGGACGTAGCGTCAGCGAGTGGGGACAAGATTCGTGCTATAATCAAAAGTGATGCTACTTATCCCCTACTTTTAGCTCCCCCTTATGGGGGGATAAGTTGGAGTGTCTTTTTTGTAGCGAAGACAAAAACGAAAACATCCCATTTAGAGAGCTACACTCCCCATCATCGTCATCATCGCTGCACTCCCCGAAGCAACGAGGTAAAACAAAGGCCATGATGGGGCCACCACGACTGCACTCGCTTCACTGCTGCAGCTGAGAGTGTTGTGATGATCTGTTTTTTTTTGTTAATGGGATGGATGTGTGATGAGAGATAGGCAACATTACACGGCAGCCGGTAGTCGTCATAAATGTAACGGAGGCGTGTGCCGCTTTTTTTTCTTTGTCATTTTTTAAAAACGACACCTGTAGGAACGTGTGGTGCTGCTCGAAATGGGCATCGAGAGCATTCCACCAAGCATTAGTTGATTGAAAGTAGTGTACCAGGGTGGTATGGGAGTGAGAGTTTGTAAGGGATCACGCGTGTACCGTTTGAGTTTGAGCTTTTGTCCCCGGCTAATAGGCCGTCAAAGGAGCATCCATTTTTCTGTACCATTTTTGGGTAAGCTGTTACTCGACGCTCTAGAACGCTCTATAGGCCAATGGAAGCCGCTAACCTGTGCATGGGATAGGCTTGTTGTGTCATGTTCTGGCGGACGCATCAACGCCATCACTCCATCTCAATTTCACGCCTCCTCTGTCCATGTGGACGGCCTACAAGGACTTTACGGGCTGGGTTGTCCGGTGTCATTTTCATGACATGACCAGCCCACCAGAGCCAGGCGAGTCTAGTTCGCAGCACGATGATGAGATCACCGTACAGCTCGTAGAGCTCGTCGTTGTAGGGGCCAAAAATCCTCCATACAAACGAGGCCAAAAATCCTTCTGAGCATCTTCCTCTCGAACGCGGCTAACAGAGTTTCGTCAGTTTTGAACAGAGACCATGTCTCAAATGCGTATGTGAGTACTGTGACAGGTATTTTGAGTAGAGAAGTTTCCTCAGGCTGTAGTATGATCGGTTGGGAGCCAGCACCCTTACGCGCAACTCAACGTCTTGTCGGTGCTGACTTTTGAACCCAGATAGGTGTAGTTTTGGACGACTTCGAAGATGCGATCACCTATCTGTACATAATCCCTGCGTAAATCAGTGTTTGTTAACAGAGTTGCTGGTGGTGCCACCATCATTTTGGTTTTTGCCTTGTTAATCTCCAACCCGAGGTTCAGTGCCGCATACTCGATCCTTTGGTAAGCTCCTGCTACATAGGAGAGCCTCAAACCGATGATGTATGTCTATGTCATCAGTGTATGCCAAGATCTGGAGAAACTTATAGAAGATTGTTAGAAGTTTCCACCTCCGAGTCTCGGATGGTCGTCTCCCTGGCTCAGGCCCTTGGTGGTAGCAAGAGCGTGGCAGCGCATTGCATACATTGAAACACAAATCGAGATGTCAATGTTACCTAACGGCGTAATCTAACTCTCAAGAAGGAGAATGGGTCTAGTAAATTTAATTTTGGGTATGAGTGTATTCCTCTCAGTAATTTCAAGCTATGCTGTTGAATCTCGTGTCCACAGCGCCTAAAAGCATGTAACAACGTAGTAACTATGAAAGAATGTAAGTCGAAGACCTTCATTCCTTTGAGTCCTCCAAAGATAGCGATGGCTCGTAAGTAAATGAGTTATTTTGGGGATTTTTGCTCTTCTACAAACTTAATAATAAGCTAAGCTAAGCTGTACCAATCTTAAAATCTAAACTATCTTCTAATACGTTTCCTCTGTCTCTCTCTCTCTCTCTCTGCTTACAGTCACAGGTGCTGGAGAAGGTAAAACCGGATCGTGTAACATCCACCAAACCGGACGAAGACCGACGCCGGCGTACGATCATCGTGGAGAAGAAGAATGGATCGTACGGCTTCACGTTGCAAAGCTACGGCATCCACTACAAGAAGGAGCAGGAGGTCGAAGTCATCACGTACGTGGATTACGTCGAGTACGATGGTCCTGCGTACCGGGCCGGGATGCGCGAAGGGGACGTGATCCTGTCGATCAACGGTTACGATATGGAGAAGGCCGAACACAAGGATCTGGTCAACTTTATCAAAAACTGTGATAATAGAATGCGCATGGTGGTGCTGTTTGAGGATTGCTGCCGGAAGGTATTGGATCAACGATCCTTTGCCCTATACTGTTGTTAATCTTGCTCATTGCTTTTCGCCACCAGGTGGAACTACACTTAAAGTACATCCAGCTGCAGGATCTGCTCAAAAGCAAAATGGCCGATTTGGAAAGGATTTGTGTGCGGGAACGCGAACTGCTAGAGGGAAAGTGGAAAACGCACAGCTTACCGGCCAGAAAGAAAACGAACGCAACCAGTGGAGATGATGTGGATCCGGGTTCGACGACGGATGTGGAATCCGGCTCTACCGGGCCTTCCTTTTGCCGTCCGGCAGCGTCCACCGAGGACGTGAAGAAGCTGCTACGGCAGAAAACGTACATTGTACCACCACCGGCACAATTTATGCTGGCCTATCATGTAAGTTGCCGGTTCGGTTCGCTAGCCGTTTGAGGGTTATGTTTAATGTTGCACACCTGTTTTACATTTTACAGTGCCTGGACAGTAACTATCGTTACGTGATCCATCCTTCCCAAGCTGGTGCTTGTGACAGTGCCAGCGGAACGGAATACTCAACCTCCTGTGCTCAACCGAACAACCCAACAGCGGCCAAACTTTGCAAGGACCATCAGCATATGATGCGTGGCTCCTCCCTAGACAGTAGTTCCCTGGGCTGTAAGCAGCAGCAGCAGCAGCAACCTGCCTCTGCCTCGCCAACCAAAAGTCTTCACAATTACGACACCAAAGCATCGAAATCGTCGTCCTCGCGACGCAGTGGCCATCTGCACGGGCACTCGTGCAATCCTTGTATGGGGCACTTTTTGCGTAGTAGTAGCAGTAGTAGCAGTGATAAGAATCGGGCCGGTGAGAAGGATAACACCAGCCTGGATGCGTACGATCTCGCCAGTCCGTGCTGTGATCCACAGTGTGTTCCCTCGAGGCGCAAGTCAAAACATCACAAAGATCATCACCACAAGCACAAACACCGTGACCGGGAGGCGAAGGAAATCGGTGGAAAGGATCGTATTCCGAGGCCAAAGTCACAGCCACATATCTCACCGCAGCAGCAGCAGCAGCAGCAGCAGCCACCACACTCACAGTCAAACTATCTCTATCGCCATAAAGATAAGCACGTAAGTTTCGATGGATTAGTGTCGGCTTAGTGGTAGGTCTCGGTGACGTGGTCCAACTTTGTCTGGGCGTGGGTTCTCGCCTCATACTAGCTATGTTTACACTCATTCGTTTCCTAGTTTTTAACGATCCTCTTCTGTTCCTTATATTTCTGTCGCGGGTATTTTTTTCTCTAGTCCTTACCATCTTGATCGAACCATTATATGTAGCAGGATTGCCATATCTTCTCTCTGGTCTCTGGTTAATCCAAAATACCGGAAGTTGGGAAGACATCCAAGAAATGTGTTCGAAACTGATAGAGAACGATGAAAGTATGGCAACCCTGATATGCAGAGATCCATTTTGTAGTATCTGTGTACACGAGCGCTAGAAATAGTGAGAGTCTTCATGTTGGCATCTTTTTCGCTTTCCCTGCCCCCACAACCTCCCGTGCATTTACCATTCGCAGGATCATCACCATTCGAAAGTGTATGACCTAAACGCTAGTCTCGCCAGCCATTGTAGTCTGCACTCGTGCACCTCGAGCGAGTTTAACCCGGCGGCCGAGAACTCGCCCGCCTCCTATAGCACCTCCATCAGCACCGACACGCTCTACTGGGAACCGCACAGCGAATCGACCACCGTATCCGCATCCGGCTCAATCCACAAGAAACCTCCGGCCGGCAGCAACAGTTCCACGAGTGGTGCGCTCGTCCCGATCGGTGGTGGCCGTCCGCCCCACACACACCAACACCACTACTACATCCAGAAGTACGTCCATCCGCAACACCATCCGGGTGCAGGTCCTCAGCAGCAACAGCTTGCCGCCATCTATCCACCGCCACCTCCACTGCCAGCCGTACACAAACCCAAATCGTGGGACAATCTCGCAATGAAAGGGTACGGTGGGTATGGGTATGGGTACGGCTATCTCGAGGTCGGTGGAACGGGTGCCGGTGCTGGGCTAACCAAAACCAACCTTCCGACGGCAACGCGTACCCAAACGACCATCACCATCCAGCACCGGAACTCAATACCGAAGAAAAATGGCTACGAACGGTACTCGGCATTTGTCGACGTGGAAAACTATGCACCACCGCCGACCCAGTTTCTGCAGGAGACCACCACAACAACCACAACGATCACTACGAAATCGACAGAGAATCTGCTCGGTGCACCGTACAACCGGTCCGATTCCAGTCTGTCCTGCGAGTGTCTCGAGACGGCACCGTTGACCGGTGGCAGTGCGGGTGGAATGGTGGAACACGTACCCGACAAATCCGGCTACTATTCGAGCCTTGGCGGTGCGGCAAGTTCCGCTGGTGCTAAGAAATCTAATCCCAATTTAACCGAAATAGCACGCCTTTAAAGTGTTGCGAGTTAGCTAGCGTAGCGTAGTGAGGTTGCGTGCTTGGAACACCGTTGGGTAACAGATTCAGGACTCTCAGGTCGTAATTTTGTTCTGTTTTTTGGGAAAATAACTGATTCAATGTTGAACTTTTTTTTAACGCTTCATTAGTAAACACAGACCAGTGAGATACAAAGTGAGTTAGTTAAGCAGCGCGTGCTATCTCTCTCTCTTTCCGTTCGTTACAGGCTTCCCAATTTACCCGCAAGTTTCGTAAAAGTTCGTTAGTGCATTTTCGATATTCCGAAGAGTTGAAGAGTTAGCTCCTAGCTAGGGTGTTCGCTACAGAGTGTTGCGACATGAAGGTTTTTGGGCTCCAAAACAGTGAATGGTGCTGTTGTTTATGCGTCGCTTACCTAGTGGCTTAGGTGAATAGTGCACACTACTTTAACCATAGAATCAGGTTTGCTCAGTACTTTTTTCCTTCTAGAGGATCGGCAGTTGCAGAGGGTAGTGAAGATATCATGGTGAAGAAAAGAAGAGCGTTAAACGAGAAAAGCTGTAGGAAGGGAGGGCAGAGATCCAGTGGCGATCGAAGAATGCTGCCGCAGGGAAAGGCGTGATTAAAGGTGAGGATTATGATTATAGATAATACATAAAACTTGCAGAGCTAACGATTTCATCAAAATTTCAGCGTGTAAAGCTTTTTTTCTTGTTACTACTTCATTATTCCGGTGGTCGCGTCAGTTCATCTCAGTCCATCTATGTCCATCTGGTCGTTCGATGTCAATCGTTCACAGTCGGGGTTAAAAATCCTTTCGGGCATCTCTTTCTCTCTCGCCCATGTCTTAGCAGCGTATGAGTTGTTTGGTGTTTTTAGTGGAAAAGATTAGGCCTTACCCAATATGCGGATTCTACTAGATCCTTGGCGGCCGCCTACTCCGTCCATAGGTTAACTCGCCGGAATGTGATCTGTCATGTTTGACAATTGTAGTCTCCAACTAATCTGGATCGTCTACCAAGGCTTTACCTATAGAAGCTGGTCCCACAATGTTCCACCTCAAAGTCTCATGGACGGCCCGCTCTGGCGTCCTATGTTAAAGAGAATTCTTCTTGATAAAGACTCTTATTTGTTGTGTTCTAGTTGCATTTACCATACACGTTGACCTCTGGTTGTCTTAGTCGAGAGATTCAGCCAGAATTTTCATTGCGTCTTAGAGATATGCCGAACACAGGTAATTCTCGTTCCATATAACCCATCAAACACAGCACAAACTCCACATACGGAATTGGAATACGACGGATTTATTATTGTTTTATTAGTAACAGAAATACTTTAACGAAATTACTATTTTCTTGGTTGGCGATAAATTACTATTTTTTTCGATTCGGGTACTTACTAGCCACTACTACTGCTGTACGAATTCGCTAGCGGTACCGAAACCTCTGCAGACTTCCTGGTAAATAATCCGTTTTACCAAATATATAACTAGTACACCGGTGAACTGATTCATCTTCCTCCGTTCGTTCCGGCGTATGGCGAGATTACGGGCGTTTATTTAATATCGTTGTTTCCTTTCCTTTGTTTTTGTATAGCGCATGTAATAAGAATATACTTCCGCGTAAGGCTAGTAGTAGTAATAGTAAGATAATTGCTTTAGTTGTGTTGGATGTTTCAAAAACCATCCCTTTTCTGTATGATTTTCTTCCTGATTACGTTGTGTGTTTTCCACTCTTTTTCTTTTTTTTGGAAGCGCGCGCGAGGGAAGCGATAAAAATTGTCTCTTTACTTAGTTCCTTTCTTGTTCACTATATATATATAATTTGGAGTTTTCGTTTCGTTTCACTATTTTATAATTACTATAATTATCCCAGATACTAGGGTGAAAAAGTTGGTGTTTTTATTTAAGGTTTACTTTTCTTTGTAGAGTTTAGTTTTCAATCGAACAAGGCAAAGGGAACGAGAGATTCGAATTCTTCTTCTGTTTTGTTTTTTTACTATTATTATAATTACATACTAGCAACTCTACCTGTAACTCCTCATCTTACGCTCGGTCTAAATGTCTAAAACTCTATCCACTAGTCCGTTATTCGAAAGGTAATAAATTAACGAGTGAATCAAATGCGATACTACTACTACTATTCGGTTTCGTAATACAGTTTCCTCTACCTCTCCGTACGCTGTAAAACGTATTATTCAACGACGACGAGCTTTTAAATATTAGGCTTTAAATCGTTTGATCTATCTTAGAAGCGATAAACGCGGAATTAATATACCTCTTTTCTTTGTGTGGCATATTGTTATATTGGTCCAGAGAGTTATAAGTATATTGGTGTTTGTTTTTTGTTGTTGAATAGTTTACGAGCAGCGCAGTAACAATTCCTCCCCACACGATCTCACGGACAGTGGTCATTTGGACCGTTTTCCGTTCCTTGTTTCTTCTGCTTCCTTTCTTACGATTCGCAAGTATTATAAATGTGACATATATCTAGTAGCATACGTTTTAAACAGATCCCTCGCCATAGCAGCAATCACATCTTCCTATATTGTTGTAGTGTCACAAGGCTTGTTTCGCGTCTAGGGGATAGAGCGAAACATCCATTGCCTTCTACGATTGCAACGTGGTTCGCGTACCGTTTTGTGAGGAGTTCGCATTCGCACCCCGTGTACCGTGATCACAGATTCCATCTCCGGCGAAGGATTACTCCCCAGCGGGAAAGCGATGATAACGAATATTCAACATTTTGTATTATTGTAACATTTCACTAGTCACATCTACACAGAAGTTTTCGCAGAAAGAAATGATTGCACAGCCACAAGTTGGGGGAGGGTAACGGCAGCTCGATGTTGTCGCCTTTCTGAGATTGTTTTAATAAATACGCGGGGAAAAGATGGCGTACGATGTTTTAGAATCAAAATTTGAATGAAGGAATTTCACACACAACAGAACAGCAACCCACACAGATACTCGATGACGCACGAAAACGGCGACCCGTACCTTCGTTGAATTGTCGAACCCAAAGCTCGACCAGGCCGACGTACCGGACGCATCGATACCCGTACAGCTGCCATTTGTCTGTGAGGCCGTAATACGGTTCACATTCCGTAGGGCCGTTTTCAGCAACGGTGAGGGTTTCGTTAGCTGGATAATGTTTCTACCACTGGTCCCATTGCCCGAACCCACGTGTGGTCTACTGTTGCCCGTGGTAAGCTCATCGAAAAAGTCACTCAACCCGGGTGAACACGGAACGCACTGAATGCTTGGATCGTTGGCCAGCTTTCGCACCAAACTATTCTCCTGCTCGATCGCTTGCCATTTCATGAGGCACTCGCGGCTGTGGCTGTTCATGATATGCTTTGGCAGGGCGGAAATGTAATAGAATAGGGCACCACAGTACGGGCAGATGTTGCTCTCGCAAAACCGTATGCTAGCATCGGGGGACCGGACAATCTTCTCCAGGTCACGCTCGTGATTCTTCAGCAGGTGGTGCTTGAGCGTAAACTCGAACAGGTACTCGTCGGCACAGAACGGGCAGTGCAGGTACTTCGAGGTGGTGAGCAGAATTTTCACGATATTCTTCACCAGCAGATTCAGATCGCTTTTGTGGCAGGCGCTACTACTATTGCTGTTGCTGCCGCTAATAACACCATCGCTTCCGGAATCCATGCCTTGTTGTTGCTGGTGCCGCTTGGCTTTTTTCCTTCACGTTGCAGGACCACCGTTTCGACCATTCACAACACACACAGCGCACACTCTCCACTACGTCTTCGTACGTGGTTGATCTACTTCCGTTGCACTACTGCTTCTTCGTATCCCGCTGTTACGCATGGAGCTCCAGGCAAAACACAACAGATGAATATCGGTCAACTGCTGCTACTACTGCCTCTTCTTTACACGTGCGGTCGAATAGAAAGTGGTGTGTAACGAACGAAAACGGCAACTATCTCACGACCTCACCACACACGTTTGGTCCGTTTTGCCGTTGCGTTCAATCGATCCAAGTATGATGAATGCGCTGCGGTGCCCGAAGCAGCATGCAGGTAACCGAAGTGCAACGGCATGGAACGTGCGTGCATGAAACGCGACAGCCAGAGCGGGATGGAACGAATTGGAAGAGAGAGTGAGAGAGAGGGAAAGGAAAAGCGTCAAAACGGTTGAAGAACCAGAATTACATAAAAACGGTGTCCTCTTCTGCGGTAACTCTCTCACGACCTCACCACACACGTTTGGTCCGTTTGGTCCGTTTTGCCGTTGCGTTCAATCGATCCAAGTATGATGGATGCGCTGCGGTGCCCGAAGCAGCATGCAGGTAACCGAAGTGCAACGGCATGGAACGTGCGTGCATGAAACGCGACAGCCAGAGCGGGATGGAACGCAGTGGAAGAGTGAGAGAGAGAGAGGGAAAGGAAAAGCGTCAAAACGGTTGAAGAACCAGAATTACATAAAAACGGTGTCCTCTTCTCTGCACACGCTCACACATTGCATTCAAGGATTCTTACCTTAGGAAAGAAAACGGCGTTGCATCAGCACGAGGGATTCAAGCTTAAAATTCCTTCAAACTCTGCAAAATTGAGACACTAACAAGCCTGCCACCAACAAACAAAAACGGCACTGATGCTGCTGCTAACGAACTTGTGTGTGTTTGGGATTGCTGCAGCAACTGTTTTCTGATAAGATTCGACAAATATCAAAGCTCGTTCTTTAGTATATTACTTTACGGTGCCGGAGTTGAATAAACGAAAGCCTTGATGACACGGTTTTCATGTTACCACACACATTTTAACGGAGTTTGTCCGAGATTGTTGCACTTTTTTGCACCTCTGCATTTTGCTAAACAGCCATATTGATTTCAATAAACCTGCTGGCTGTCACGATGCGTTTACAACGGAGGGTTCAGTAATCCCGATACAGGGTGGCTCAAAATCGCAGCCGGGATCAAATATTTGATGAAAGGCGGTTAAATTGAATAAAGATAATGTAATTGTGTAACATAGAGGCATTTATGTGGGTTTTACAGGAAATTGAAGGACAAACTTTGAGGTAATTTACTACCTTTTTTAAATCACAACTTGTGCAATAAACCAGAGCACCAAATAACTATTCTTTGTGTCTTAATAATCCGGAAAATTCAATCAAATTGCTGCAGATTCATCCAATCACTAGGAGCACATTAAAATAAGTATATTATTGTGAGCTACATGTTGTTATTTAAATGCAGATAGAGATAGATAGGTATCAAATAAACTAATATGTACTTCTTTACAGCTTACAGCAATTTAACAATAATGAATACAAAATTTTCTCTCCCCATTTTCACTTCCGTGTTTATTCCTTTCCAAGTAACCTGTACGATCGGCACCACCGGTGCACATCGTTCCGTCGCCTTCGTCGGAGTATGCCTGATGGTAGTTTTCTGCATAGATAATGTAATTGATGGAGGAGTTTATGTAGGTTTTACAGGAAATTGAAGGACAAACTTTGTGGTAATTTACTGCCTTTTTTAAATCATAACTCGTGCAATAAACCAGAGCACCAAATAACTATTCTTTATGTCTTAATAATCCGGAAAATTCAATCAAATTGCTGCAGATTCATCCAATCACTAGGGGCACAATAAAATAAGTATATTATTGTGAGCTACATCTTGTTATTTAAATGCAGATAGAGATAGATAGGTATCAAATAAACTAATATGTACTTCTTTACAGCTTACAGCAATTTAACAATAAAGAATACAAAATTTTCTCTCCCCATTTTCACTTCCGTGTTTATTCCTTTCCAAGTAACCTGTACGATTGGCACCACCGGTGCACATCGTTCCGTCGCCTTCGTCGGAGTATGCCTGATGGTAGTTTTCTGCCTACTGCTGGGAGACTTTTCACCTTTTCCACTTATTACGCTATCACGTCACACCGTGTCACACGTTCTGTCGCTTGATTAAATGTTCGTTTCTTTTTCGTACACTCCTTCTTCAGCACAACACTACCAGTACAACTGCGAGCCGCAGTTGCTTGATGCACTGCGCACTTACCGGTCGCGACGATCTACGAGCTCTACTCAAACGTATGCTCGTAGTATGAAGAATCAAACACTTGTAAACGCACAAAACCGTCCTCACCACCTGTCGCGAAACTTTTGCCATCCGGATGGAATGCCATGCTGTTGATTGGACCGAAGTGTCCCTTGACGCGTGCAAACTCCTCCTCGTACACCAGATGGAAGAAGCGGGAATCGAACTTGCCTGCCTGCGTGGACGTCGTTGTGACCTCCATCGCGTCCTGTCCACCACCCAACGCGACGTGCTCGAACAGTGGGCTAATGCACGCCGAATTGACGGGCCGCTCAGTTTTGAACGTTTTCAAGCACATGAGCGAATCCGAATCGAACAGCTTCGCCGAACAATCCTTCGACGAGCACACGAACATCGTGCCATCGCTGGACATCTGCATATCGGTGATGCTGGCAGTGTGATCGTTTACCGAGTTCAGTTCCTTCACTGCGCGCAAATCCCAGATGCGTAGCGAGCCATTTTCGTGCCCGGTGATGACTGTTTCGTCCAGCGCACCCCACAGCATGGAGGTGATCTTGCTTTGCTGCTCGTTCATCGTCAGCTTCAATACTGGATCGGCACTGCTGATGCTGGAGTCGATGTTTCGTACGTCAATGACGAACAGTTCGCACGGATGGTTCATAGCACGATCCGTAGAGTAGGAGGCCTGATTGCCCGAGAAGCTGAAGTTGCACGTTCGCACGGACGAATTGCACGGGATCTTGCCCAGCGCTGTACCGGTTTCAACGTCCCACAAGCTGGAAAGAAACGATGTCCAATTATAGAGTTACCGGGAGGTTTTGCGTATTTCGTCAGTCCGCGCTGCAAAGATACGCACAATGTGTTCATGTCACCAGCGCCGGTAATCAGCCGGGTCGTCGTCCAATCCACGTCGACACACCAGACAGCCCCGATGTGTCCATTGAACGTGCCGAGACGTTCACCGTTCAGCGAGTACCATACGCACGGTTTGCTATCCTTCGCCGATGAAAAGATCAAATCACCTTCGCGGTTGTATTTGATTTGCGTGATTGCACGCTGATGTCCTTGCAGCATCAACGGTTTCTGAAAGAAGAAAGTTCGGAATCGGAATAAAATCACTCTGTTGTTCACTGGTATCCTTCTCCCCTCCTTTTCTTCTTTTGCACAGCGGCCGCGTTTTGTGAGGTTAGATTTTCTTCTTCCAGATGGAATCGACGTTTTCAGAAGGAACCAAGGATAGTTCTCGATTGAAAATTGTATCACACTCTATTGGCATACGCCCGCAACGTACCATTTTGCTTACACACGTCCTTTATTCGTTGAAAAATGGAATAACTAGAGGACGGCGAGGTGTTCGACAAAATGCGAATAGCTGGAAAGACTTTTTGGCACTCTGGCACTGTCAAACGCCCGAAGAGCGTGCTGTCATTAACGTCACCGCAGTCTCAGATGCTACCTATGCAGCACAAACGAAAACAGTTTGGAAATTTAACAAAAAAAAAACATTTGATTGATTGTTCTTATCTTTATTAGTTGAGTTGTTTATAAAATACTCAACTATTGGAGTCATACAGTAAAAAATAATAATTACAAACAAACAAACATGACGGTCTGTGACGTCAATGCACTTTGCTGCATGGGCACCAAATCGCACACATTGTTTTGGGACAGCTGTATGTCAAAACATGGAAAGATCTGCAAAAAAAAGGCGAAAAAAACACACAGAAGAAAGCAACAATTGCATTAGTGGCGCTTGAAAGACTGAGACCGCGTCGTGCAAAGAGAGCGCTCCTAGTATTATTAGAAGTGTAACGAAAAAAGGGACCTCGTTTTTCTGCTTTTATTGCTCTGGGAATCAGCTGGCTGTGCTTTTTATCGTGTCGAACGACTGCCGTGCAATAGTTTGCTCTTGCGATGTACGCGCTCACGGAATGAAAATTTTGATCCTCGGCCTAGGGTGTATCGATTTTCAGCCAAACAAACATGGTGACAGATTGTGCTGTTGCTGCAGCTGCTGCTGGCTGTGAATGAAGCAACGCAAGTGTATGAAAAACGCTTCATCCCAGGGCTGCGCTGGCCCGAATTACGAATCGTTCCATCATGCTCGTTCATTTAGTGCTAATTTCGGGGTAGCCTACAAAACGCGCCCCTTCGCAGCACACGCTTCGTCGTTCCATTCCATCTGCGTATGATGGTGTGCATCATCGACATCTGCACAGTGCAAAAGTGCATCAAAACAAATGTGAGAATGTTCGGAAAGCTGCTTATTTGCTGTTTCCAGTGCGAATATGCATCAAATTGCATAATGCGAACGGCGTAGTAGAAAACGGATCAGAGCGGTAGTACTGAAGTCTGGAGGGAAACCTGTAGAAAACGCAGGCACGCCAGCTACCATCAGTGAAGAATGCTAAAGGTCAACTTCACTGTTATGTTCTGCAGTCCGTGTCACTGTTACAGTAATAGTATTAGCTGCACCAGAGCCAGAGACAATAGTAGTAGAGGAGGTAGTAATACTCTCGATAATGCAGCGCAGTACAATCAGTGTGGGGTAATCTGTGAATCTGTTTTTGCTTTTGCGTCATAAGCTGGGGAATCGAATAAGCCCGCAGCTCCAACTCCCAGCCGCGAGAGGAACTGCTTTCGTCCCCGTCCCCGGATGGCCAGTGGGAAACGTCACCAGCTGGCGAAGTGTGTGTGCGTTGATGTAGTGCGGGATAGAGTGTTACCGTAATAGGTTGGATGCAGAGCACACAGTAAAGCTCCACTCCAGGAGGGAAGGACAGGCAAATGTTCATCCGCCGTGAAACGTTCCTAGCGAAGAAAGTCATGTGCAGCACCTTGCTGCGGTGGTAACCTGTCCACTGTCAGAGTGATAGTACAAAATCTAGTAGTCCGACGAACGCGTGTCCCCATATCTTGTGCATAGTTTCCCTTGGCAACCAAACTTCTTCGTTGTCAAGCAGCATGGGTGGCTCGGTTAGCCAAGTGTTCCGTTCCGGCAGTGCGCTGCTGTCGAACCGCGATGGCCACAAAGTATCGGAAACGACGGTTGAAAAGGTGAACACAATCTTCGACGCACTCAGGGCAAATCCAAAGATATCGATTCAACGGTTAGAGCCACTATTACTACAAATACCGAAGGTACGTATGGGCGCGGGCCGTTTCGAAGAGATCTGATGCATGCTTTCACTGCCACATTTCTCCGGAGGATTGACGTTAGATAACAAGCGTGGGCTAATTAACAATAAACGAAGCAAAAGCTGATTTGTATACAAATATGAACAGGGCGCCACGAGTAGCGGTAGAGTATCATTAGCAAAAATTGAAATCATCATCCGGCAATGGAGCATATAGCGCTCCCGACCTTCCCGACGTGCGTCAATCGTCGTATCGAAGCGATCTTTTGCATCTATCTCTCTGCTTCTCGTTCGCTCCCAGATGATTGATCGAAACCGGGATTTGCGGTAAATTCCAGCCCGACCCTACAGCGCCGCCTAAGGGTACGGCTCGGAAGGGCTGGACGGGGCGGGAATTAGTATGACGCACACGCATCTATAACTAATTCTCGTGCATGCATTATCAATCAAAGTGAATACGATTCACTTCCGCAAGAGACTACTTACTGCCACCCTTCGTTGCATTCGTTTACACATACGCACATAGCGGGATACAGCTGAGGGAGATTCGTAAAATGTGCATATTTGAATGAGAACATAATAAGAAATAATTTAAAATTTTAGATTTGTAAGCTCATATCAATACGATACTAATAATTATTCCACTTTTTTCTCTCCCCCATTTTTCATTCCCAGTACGAAAATATACTTGCGATACACGATGAAACGGGATACAATTTGCTACAGAAAAGCGTAGGACTTAATCACGTAGAATTAGCTAGGTGGCTACTACAAAGACATCGTCCGGATGTGAACCGTAGCTCGTGCTCACTACCACTACACATAGCCTGTTTGAAAGGGTGAGGACAAACTGCATAGGACACAGCAACACCAAACGACGGTGCTAATAATCATTTTCTATTCTCCTGCTTCAACAGTTACGAAGAATGCGTAGAGCTGCTGCTGAAACACGGTGCCAGAATAGATACGGAGGCAAGGATGTGCTTTCCCGGGGCACACTCGCACAACTGTGAGGAAAGTGGGAAATATAAGAGTAAGTTTAAGCGAATTCCTCCAGCCACATTCTTCTAAATGCATTACTTTAACCTTCTGTTTTGCCTCTATGACCAGATCAAGGAGATGATGTTGGTGTTTGTGAGCGCCCGAACACGAAACTACAGAATGCCGTCTGCTATGCGATCGATGGCGATCAAATCAACGTACTGAACATCTTGGCCCAGAAGATGGAAGAACCGTGGATGCCATTCCGGGTGCGTAAACCACTGCTGCACATTGCCTGCGAGCGTGGTGCGTGGAAGTGTGTGCAACATCTCGTGCAGACGCGCTCGGATGAGATCAATCTGATCAAGGACGAGTACTACCCGATCCATCAGGCGGTGCTGCATGATGGCCGGTTTCTAGAGCTGTTAATACAGCACGGTGCCATCACGACGGTGCGGACGTGCACACAGCAGATGACACTGCTGCATGTTGGTGCGTTAACATTTGCCTCGTATCATCCTAGGTCCGATTGAGCTAACGATTCTTGCTTGTAAAATTGTAGTGATATTGGCAGCAAGAAAGTCCGCAGAAGATACGCTTAATACAATCCGCATACTTTTGGAACGAGGATGCAAGGAACTTATCAACAGTCCGGATTCGTTGGGCAATACGCCACTGCACGCGATCATCGTGCGGTATGCCCTAGAAGAGGCTAGGTATGATTATTGGAACGGGGTTTTTTTTTATTATTATTAGAACGAAGAATGCAGCAACGGATAAATTAAAACAAGAATGCAAGAAAAAGGAGGACTTTCCGAGCTTTTAGAGCTAAAGAAGAATTAGAATACGAAGAACGATAGTTGTTTGTACTTGAACAGCAGATAGCTTAAACTATTCCTTTTATCGCTTACAGGTATGGTTACGACAAATGGAACAAATGGGACGTGCTGCATCTGGTGCGTTTTCTGCTTCAGAACGGTGCTAAGAGTTCAATCAATCAAACAGGTAACAGTGCGTTGGCATGCGTCTTTCGTCACATTCGAGATTGGGAGGTGTGCTACGAGCTGTTGAACATGCTTATCAAAGAAGGAGGTACGTACCTAAATCTACCACAAAAAGACTTTATCTCACGAACGTTTTGTTTCTGCTTGCTTGCAGGTGACCCGAACATTGTTGGCCGTGATGGATCCGTTCCTATTATGGTTTGTTTGGTGCCGCTCATCAACAAGGACCCCTTGCATCATTTCACACATTCAATGAAGGTGAATTTCACAAGGTTTCTTTACCATGCTCTCGATCTAATAAGAGTTTTTGTTGGCATTCTTTGATAGGTCTGCTACCTGAACTGCATCCGCATACTGTTACAAAATGGCGCCAATCCAAACTGTTCCTACCGCTCGAACCTAACACCGCTGCACGTGCTCATCTTTACCGTCTCGGAGAACTTCACGCTAAACTGTGATATCCAAAAGCGAGCGAATTTCGATTTCATTAAAAACATTCTGCTGCTGTTGCTGCAGTACGGGCTCGATTGTAACATTACCTCCCAGCACATTCTCCAGTCCGTAATCGATATGATTGTAAACGTGCGCACCTGTCCCGATATACTGTGCGTGTACGAGTTGCTGCTGCTGCTGATCCAGTACGGAACCGATCCGAACGTTTCGCTCAGCAATAAACTGATGGCGAACGGTGCGAGCAGTAGCAATTCATCGATCATTTTCGTTAACGATTTCATCAACTTTGGCGGAGGTATTCGTGGTGCACCACCGGGTGTCGGTGCTGACACTTCGACGGCTGGTGGTACTGGAAGTGGTGCTGGCGGTGGTGGTGGTGGTGGTGGTAGTGGTGCTGGCAATGGTGTGCCGGGAGGTGTTGCTGGCAGCAATGGAAGTGCTTCCTCGGTAGCGAATGGAAACGGTGGCGGGCCAGGATCGGGCGGTGCAGGCTCATCCAGTGGAAACGAAAATTTGCGTAGCTCGTTCCGGAACAATGCCCGCAACTATCTCCTGTTCTACTACATTATGTTGATCACACGCAAGGAGTTTATATTGCTCGATCGCGAACAAACGTACCAGCGCATCATCTATCTGTTTTACTACTCGATGAAGCACGAACCATTGTTTAACTGTTTGAAAACGTTGCACAATCTGCTCATCGCACAGGTACCGCACCGGTCGATCGATAATCTGCGCCATCTGATCATTACGCTGTACAAAAAGCCACGCAGCCTTAAGCAGCTGTGCCGGGTGTGTATCTACAACAGCTTGGACAAGAAGCTGGCGCCGAGCATAAACCGGTTGAATTTGCCCGGACCGTTAAAGGAGTACGTGATGAACTTTGATAAGTAAAGCGAGAGCGAGGCGAACGTCGCGTTCTCTCTCTCTCTCGCTCGAGATGATCTCTTTCATAGGTGCTGCGATATGGTGTAGTTGTTTGTTGTGTTTATAATGTTATGTACATCCGGTCGTATGGGAGATGAGGCGAAAGCCAGTGGTAAACGAAGTATCGTGTAGTTTAAGTATATCGTGCACTATTTTATCAGATCTTTCTTTGTTTCCAAGTCCTACAAAGGATAGGCACACACTAGGTGTATCATGAATTTCTCTCTATTTTTGTGTTTTTGTACTTCAAATCGTCGATTAAACGAATTCTCTATCCTATCGTTTCTTTAGGCATAATTACAGCGTTTTTAAACCAATTAATTATCGTTTCCGTTAATCCGAAGCAGCAGTTAAATTGCTGTTGAATGATCTGAACTTGATTAAAAACATTCGAATATTAGTTATGACACAAACAAAAGCGAACAAAAAACCAAACCAGAACTAATGCACCGCCGGTACGTTTGCGGGTGCGCAAAACGTCCTTCTATGCCTAAGAGTTGATGTGTCCTAACTGAAGCCCATAAACGAACAATCGTACACGTAATCTGCAAGGTTCGCAACAGGAGCTGAATATAAAACAAAAACTATGGTATGTAAAATGTGTTTTGTGTGTATAATTGTAAATATGTTGTAGCGTTAACACGGAGGATCCATTTTTATAGGTAGAGCCACAGATAGCTAAACCAGAATGCACTTGATTGAATGCGCAGCAGACAGGCGACAAAAGAAACAAAGAAGATAAAAAAAAAACAAACAAACAAGCAACCCGTAACCAGGGTACTGTGAGTTAAGCGACTACTCGATCGCATTAGATATGAAATACGAAATTATCATCAGCGTGTGTACACACGCGCGCGTCAACCACAAACCCCACAAAGAGTCAAGTGAACAAACGAACAAAAATATCAAACAAGTAAAAACGGCTTGGGGGGGGGGGAGAAGAGAGTCCATGGATCATAAGTACACTGCGTCGAAAACACCGAATTTCTTCATACACTTCCGATAGGACTGAAACCAAACTGAATCAAACTTAAAACGGCGGGCGAAAAGCTGTGTCCGAAAGTGCAGCAGGAAAAGAAAGTATTTTGTGCAGAATCCGTAAAGTTTGCAGAGGGATGTAAGGATTCCTTCTGCCGTTCGGCGGCATACAAGATATATCTTACGGGTTTGATGTGGAAGTAAATAAAGACGTTGAGCAAAACAAAACAAAAACAGGTCACGAATGAGATGTGTTTTGTTTTTTTTTTATACCTGCTGTTATACTTCGAAATCCGAAATAAAAGAACCGAGCAATCCGCTTTCTTAAAATGGCGTAAAACCGTTTCGGGTATTCATAGAGCGGCAGCACCAGGGCGCCTAATAGTATACCAGCTTATACTCAAGGATTTGTCTGCGCCACTGTTCCGGCGCCACAAAATAAGCTTGAAATGTCTGGATGTCTTTTTTTTTTGTTTTTTTTTACCCTAAAGCAGGGGTTTCCAAACGTTCGAATGCCACGATCGACTCGGATGGTAATTTATATGCAATAAGGGGTTTAAAATGATTAATCTGTGAGACATAAGATAATTTTTAGACTGTAGTAAAACGACGGTATTTGTGATAATTTAGTACTAGTAAATTTGGATTGAGGATCTGAATCTGTTAAGGTACATGTACACGTTACAATTGTACGAAGTGTCTTCACAAAAATATGACTTCCCGGTTGAATTTTCCGAAGCAATCTGAGACCTTCATACTTGATAATGATTGTAATCGTTGCAGCACTTTCTGGCCTTTAACGATCGGTTGTTTTTGATTTTGATTCACTTCGAACGATTAAGTCGTATAGGATTAATCAATGTCACCTAAGGCTGGTGTCTCAAAAAATCAATTGTTCGTTGCTGAGATAACCACGTGAGATATAGCCGACCGTCAAGATATGTTTCTCCTTCCTCAACAATAGAAAAATTTAGAACCCTGCCCTAACAAACGGACAAACGATCACCTTTTAAAGGCACTCCATAGTCCACCATAGCTCAAATTTTCACGCGCCTGAAGGAAGCAACAAAAGAAATGATCCAACTCCTGCTTCGCGACACAAATAAGCCCTTCCGTTCACGCCTAGCAGACACACACACACGCCTACTTCCGCTTACAGGTATGAACCAGCTCGAAACAAAAGACTTAACACCCTTCTGCTACTGTCGCCAAGAGGGTGACAGGAAATTGATTGTACACCGGTGGCACAAAGAAACCTAATTAAGCTTTTCGCACATTGCGCCTCGGGACAAAATGTCGGACCATGCGACGAATAAGGGTGATGTGTGTGATCGCGTTCGAGAGAGAGCAAAATAAAAAAAAGATCGACAATTTGTATTAATCTTTCTTCTTTTGTATAGCCCCCAATTTGGAAGTGATAATTATGTTAATCAGAAGCGGAAAAATATAAAAATCAAACATAAGCTAAACACACGCTGCATTCAATCAACCCTGACCACCGATACTACTAATTGTTCGGTTGTAATTGATCGGATCGATAATATCGTTAGCGTTTGAAACATTATTGTGTGCTATCCGATACACCGCTAAACTCGGAGCGTGCTATAACACGACACGGCTAGACAGGCGTGTTAACGATCGAATTTCAACTTCAGCACATTCCAGCCCGACCAGTCAACCGGTCAACCGGAACGGAATCGATAGGAATATATCGGTATCTTCCACACACACTCACACACACCTGGTGCGCCTAATTAATGTGCTAGCAAAAGT
The DNA here is from genome assembly GCA_002091835.1 of Anopheles maculatus. Taxonomy (NCBI): domain Eukaryota; kingdom Metazoa; phylum Arthropoda; class Insecta; order Diptera; family Culicidae; genus Anopheles; species Anopheles maculatus. The sequence goes on along the minus strand of KZ061564.1, from coordinate 101,887 downwards.
GTGCTCTCCCACACGGGTACCTCTGCATTCTATTAGCGCGCGTTTGTTGACATAACGATGGCTATTAAGCAATATAGAGGGAACAGTACTAACGGGCCGCGCACATACTGTTAAGCTGTTTGATTTTATAGCTAACGTCTAGTACCTACGCTTACATTCACCTGGGTGTTGTATATTACACGAAATTGATGCTCAAGAATGCAATCAGTTTGAGTCTTTTTTTACGTTTAATAGAGTTATCTAGTTATCTATATTGACACTTCGGTTATTCATTCCCATGAGATCAAGCAACATAAAGAGCAAAACAAAATTCATGAATAACGGTACCGAATGACAAGCCCCGTCATTGGTTCGAAAAATCTTGCCCCGCTGCATTGGTTTCTGCATATTAATGGCACGATCCGGAGGGGGGAGGGAGTTAAGATAAATCCTGCCCATATACCGTTGAACCTGACCTTGGCGAAGCTTCCGGCTAATTTTGCTGTGCGAAGAAGTAATGGACCCCAGATTCAGGCAGCAGAAATAGATTGTGCAGCGTGTTCTGCAAAAATGCCACTCACAAAAGATCTTGTCGAAAATCGTGAGTAATCAAACTATCTTGTGCCTTTCCCGGACCCGGTGGGAGCCTATTACTAGTATGGTCACTAGCGCGACCGAAGTTCGTGGTGAGGTAGGCCTTCGAAAGGGGCAAGCGTACATTTCCAAAAAAAAAACCGGAAAAAGGAAATGCGTACCGAACGGTCGGGAGTATTGGAGTCATTGTCGTCGTGTGAACCTGTCAGTTTTCCCATTGCGCTCAATAAGCCCGAACCATCAAAAGCCTGCCATTACAGACGTTTAGTTTCTAGGCTATAAAAGTTTGCGTGCAGAAGAAGGTCACCGATCGTGCTGAAGTTAGCGTTTGCAGACAAAAAGAAGGAAAGATTAAAGCATCACGAGATCACGAGGATCACTGTGAGATGTGTAGGTTAGGAGATAAATAGGTGGGATGGAGGATGGATGAATGTTTAAAAGAGTTTATCAGTCATTATCACCTTCTTGGAATCCACACACTAACTAGAATACTAAATTATCCTCGTGAAAGTAACAGCAAACAAGTTTAATAGACACGTTTTGTTTTCCACATATTCCCTAACCAATGGGCTTAGGACTGTTTAACCTTCCAATTGTCAGCTTAAGCATGTTCCGGCAACGATTGACTTAAGGTTGGCTTGCTCTTAAGCTCCCTTTCCACACTACAATAACCGTCAAACAGGTGCTTCTAGACGATTAGTTTGAGCAAAATTCGAATGAGCGCTAGAAGAAGGAGACAAAAAAAAAACAGAAACACACGCACAGAATGAACTCATAATAATGTCAGGACCGTGTCCTCCCCCACATGGTCACCACCATCACACGTGGGAGCGGAAGGTGGTTCCGATTACCCCGGAACGGAACCGAATGCAAACATTCCGCCATGCTGCATCAGCCAACTGCTACCAGTAGTGGTGTTGGTGGTGGTGGTGGGTTCCGAGTACCGAGAGACCGGAAGGCGAAGCGCGAGACAATCTCGCGCGCTGGACGCAAACGGACGCTGGGGCATGACGGTGGCAATTTCGTTCTGTCCTCGAGTAAGATCACTCGATTTGACTTTGGCGGCTGCAACGAACTCTCCGGGTGCGTTCGTTAATGAGAACATTGCTTGGATGCTTTGGGGGGCAATTGGCAATCGGAGGAGGACTAGCTAGTTAGTTAGATGGCAATGTTATGTTTCTTTTTTTTTGTTTATTATTGTTGCGCCAATTCATTTCGTTTCTCCGGTGAGAGAATATCGACGGGTTGTTAAAGTTGTGCATAAGTTTGATTATGGTTCGCACCAACCATCAGGGACTAGCGACACAGCGAGCGTTTGGTGTATCAATGAATAGGCCGGTGAACAAAGGCAGCGCGCTGTGTCCCTCTGTCGGGTCATTTCGGAAGACCTTTGAGAGAACGAAAACGTTAAGGACATTTACAATTAACGTTCATTACCGGGACACCTGGTAAGTTGACCTGAGACGGGGAAAAAGTGTGATTATTGGTGGCTTGAAAAAGAAATCTAAAACTTTTATACATCATTTAACGGCAGACAATCTATCAATTTTGACCATTTATAGGATAGTCCTTGATCTATGCTTACATTTATGTTAGAGTGCTGTACGGGTCGGATGATCTATGATCAAAGCAAACTGTGTGAGAGATTTGATTGATCGTTTGTTATTTCTTTCTTTGCTGACTTAGCTCAATTTTAATGATCTGAAATATGCCTATCTGTGATTTATGCTTCATTCGCGTTAAATTGACTAAAGCCTTAGATGTACAAGAACAAAACAGATATTATATTATGTAGAATCAAAGTTGAGGAGGATGATCTTAGGAAGTTGAGGTCTGCCCTGCCTTGACTTAGCGAACACGCTTGTGGATATTCAGTCCTGAGTATGAACAGGGTTTAATCGTCAATAATTTTCTGCCATACCGGTCCGGTGGTTATGAGAGGCCTTCTATCACTACTAAGCTATGCGGAATTCAAGTCTAAGGGTGCCCACTAGCATCATGATCGTTGTTTTGTCATAAGAAAGAGACGATAGCCCTCTCAAAATCAGGTTTTCTAGTGTATGTTTTGATGGTTACTCGAATACCATACATTTGCAACAATCTTCTAGCATCAGGGACACTATTTTTCTACTCGTATATCCATCGTCATAGTTTCAGGTAGTAAAGGTAGCTTTTTCAGGTATTGTAGGATGTTGTACCACAATATTGTTAGGCAAGTCTTTCCCACAAGGAAGCGGAAATATTTCTCTAGAACTTTTGTGAGCATCACGTACCCAGCCAGGCCATCCATCCAATGTAGTGATCGGTCTAGATTGGATTCAATTCCTCGACCATGTGTTTCACCGAACGTTTAGCAACAGTGCCATCTACAAACTGCATGCATCTGTGTTTATTAGCTTCAGTGCACACACGGAACTAATAATCCCCCAAGTGAATCATGAAAACATTTCAGCAAACAAATTGCCTTAGCACAGGTTCGTCTAAATGAAGCAAACAAACATGGTGCTACCGGCGCAAATTTTCCCATTCCCTGACCTCCAAAAACAAACACTTTCAATAGCATCCCTTCCCATCCTCCTGCTTCCGAATCCATCCCGATCCCCAATGGTAATGTACATAAAAATTGAGTTTTTTTTCTTACAGAAACGAGCATGAAATTGGATGGTAAAAGCCTAACCTTCTTGCTAAAAAAATCGGCACGTACACCGCAGCCTAAGGAGGAATGGACGTACAGAATAGGAGAAAAAAAGCTTACATACACACACACACACTAACAACCATTCCACCGTTCTCTTCCAGCAACGCAAACAAGGAAATTGCAACCGAAACAACGCTCATCCGTGCATAACACGCGTAGAGTTCTCTTTGTTCACAGAAGACAGAATGGAAAATCGTAAGATCCGAAGCATTTTGGAGAATGCGATCAGAAGACGGGGCGCTTTTTTGTTGTTGATGGTATACACGCAGACAAAAAAAACCGACACACGTTAAGCAGTAAACGTCGTGTTGGATGCGTGTAGTTCTAGACAAGAAAAAGGATCTCAAGCCAATTTTCAAAATGTATATTTATACGGATGCAGTCACGGAATAATTGACCGTACAGGCACTAACACGCTGCGTACCTAATTGTGCCGGTGATCTAAAAATTATACAACCAGTGTGAAGCCTGCTGTAGAAGCCGGTTATAGCAAAATCCTTCACTAATGTCTGACTTCAATCAAGACCAGTACCACCAAGTAGTGCTGCACAGACGACTGCCAGTTCGCAATTAGATTAACAAACAGTTAATCAGTTTGCGACCCCTTTTACATGCCACGTGCGAGACGTGCTAGTTGCTCTAAACGAACACAGATTTGCTCGAGTGCGTAGTGTTTTCAAAACCAGGATGGGAAATTCGTTTCCAAGACCCAAACAATGAATGGTGTGCGACGCGCGAACAACACCACATCGACTGTTTCGAACCACACACGTGTTTGAAGCACATGTGCTAAACTACGTGCAACCGAGAGAACTGCAAACCCCAAAAACTGCAACATACGATTGCAAGCGAAATGTTTCGAGTACATCTTGAGCGATCGTGCCAATATTTTGTTTCTATTCCGGTAGACGAGTACTTTCCGTCCCTAATTTGCTACAATAATACTAAGCTAAACGGGGATTTACGGAAGGAAACTTTTTGCACGACTTATTCCCTTCTCTTTCGCTGAGAAAGCCGATTTTTCCTGTGTGATCGTGTTGGTGAGTCATGTGGTGCGTCAGCTGAACACAGATAAGTCTATTATGTACTTGTTAAACCCATTCCCGCCGGCAGGTCAGTTTCAGTCGTTGGGAAAATCCAACCATATAGCAAGTCTCCGGTTTAGGGGTCATGTGTTCGCGCTAAGAGACCGATCGCCGACCGATCCTCCCTAGGATCAACCTTCCGGCAGGCACGGTTTGAGCGACTGTAGCTAAGTTTTCGATCAAGAGAGCGAGAGAGAGAGAGCGAGAGAACAAAACGCACTCGTGGAGGTAAGCCGGATTGAACCGATCGTGTGTAAAGTGCACTGCTCGCTCTGTGTACGATCGTGGTTTATTGTTGGCGGTAGGGGGTGTAAGATGGTACGCACACAGAAAAGAGTAAAACCATACCTGTGTGCAATGCGAAGAATGGCTCATCTACCTGTGCCAGTGCCGAGGTAAGCTCGGCAAAGGTGCTAAAAGCCTCCGGCAGAAGAGCCCACGCGTTGCTGGCAAACGGTGTTCAGTATCTGTCCCTAACGTGCGTTCTCTAGCGGCCAGACGGAGACGGTCGATCTCGGAAAAGCGTATCCTTCGGAGCGAGATCGCGGTGTCTAGACGCGAGGGGCCGAGATTCGAGAGATCATCGACTGTCAACGCGTCTGTCTCTCACGCACCTGCAGCAGCAGCAGCAGCGACAAAACCCGTTGCTCTCGGCTAGATCTCGCTCTCCGGTGCGGTCGCCACTAATAGCCCTATATATCCTCGGTGCGGCATCGAACCGGACTCAATTAAACGTCCGATCCGCAGACTGCCAAGTCGACCGTAGAGCGCTTTGAGTTAGGGGTCCGCCTAGAGCAGCGCACTTGCGTGGTGAAAAGCACAAGCGACACCGCGATTTTTCGCACTTATCGCGTACGGAAAGGTTCAGCGCGCGCGAACTCCGTACTTGGATAGGTTGCCTACATCACAAAAACCAGTGACCGGTGAGAGAGAGAAAAAAAAAGCATCATCACGAAAAGTGTGCCTGCCGTTGTACGAGTGCTGTGCAAAAAGCAAATCGTTGCGGTATATCCTGAAGCGGCTATAATAGAAGAAGAAAAAAATATGCACCTGCAGTAGTACCAGTCCGAAGTGCAAATAGTTCGAGAAAGTGTGAGCAAACGGGCATTGTCCTTTTGCTTCTAGTTCTTCTTGATTTTGTGGAAACATTGTGTACCTGTGTATAAGTGTTTGTGTGTGTATAAGTGAACTTGAAGAAGCAGAAGACAAACAAACGACTCTAAAACTCACTACCAGTGCACAGGAGATACGAAAGCTCGCTTCCTACACACAGTAAAACAAAATGACACCCAAACCAGAGGAAAGCATTCCCGTCGTCCACGTGGGCGATGAGCGGGAACTTGGTGAACCGTGCCAACTAAACAACAGTGCCAGTTTGAGCAATCTTAGCGCCAACCTCAAGCTGAACGCCTTCATCAACAATGGATTCGTGAGCGATTGTGCCCAGGCCGAGAAGCTGGCCGCAATGGAACTGCACAGCGAAAAGGACGAACTGCGCAAGGACACGAAAAACAGTAACCAACATGGCGTCCTGATGACGACCAACGGAAGTGCGGCAACGGTAGCCGAAAAACCGGTCGTAGACTTTGACGATCTGCTGCCG
>KZ061564.1:74214-95898 GCA_002091835.1 Anopheles maculatus | reverse complement strand
CTGCTGATGATTCCGTTCGCGTTCTTCGTGGCGTTCGTGTACTTTTCGCAGATTTTCATCACCCTCGTGCCCGAGGAGCATTGGTGCTACGTGCCGGAACTGCAGCACCTGTCCGTGGAGGAAAGGTATGTGTACCAGGTGTCTGTATGGGTGTGTCCTCCGCTAAGCTGATGCTAGTGGCTAGTGTTTGAGTAGTAGATGTTTCCTTGTACGGTGTACTAACGCGTACCACTACACCGCTACATCAAGCAGAAGGTTATTATGGTTTGATGGTGAAGAAACGCTTTGATGTGTGGGGCCCTACACACTAAACCATCTTCACGCTGTTGTGTGGTCCATTGCGAAGTACACTTTGTCCGTCGCTTTTTTTCCAAAAGTACTCAGGCAACACCAATACGTAGGTGTGATACTAGTAGCAGCCCGCTGTACGCGATCGCAAACGGTATCCGATATGACGATCCGTTGTGTTTTGACCATAAAATCGAGGCGTCTTTGAGCTAAGCCGCTAGAGCGTGGCGGGACGAAGAAAGACGCTCGACAACGGTTCGGTGGCAGTAGTGGTGTGTAGTGTATCGTGGCGATGGTTTTCTGTCAAGGTTTTTGGACACTACGATGTTTTGGTTTTTCTTCCACCTCTGTGTGCCTAACAGAAGAAGAAGAAAAAAAGATCCCCCGGTACTGCATGGCGCTCCAAATGCGCCATATATTGGTGCATGCTTGTAGACCCAAAAAAAAAAGTCTCACTTTCTATCGATTTCGATCGATGAAGGATATACGCACAACTGCAACGAATTTGGACAAAAGCTGAACCAACACCAAAACGCGAATGTTCTCCGCTACCAGTATCTCTTCTTGCTTGCTAGAACACCTGTACAAATGGCAATGAGGTTTTGCGGAATTAAATTTTCCTGATGGTTCGGAGCCTCTTCCGAGTTGCTTGCTGCTGATGTACGCGTCTGACTCAGGGTGTTCATGGGATATTATTACCTCGGTCGTAGACGACTGGTAAACCCCCTTGGGTTCGGAACAGATGCTTGATGTACTTCCTCATTCAGCGGCAAAGCAAGGACCAGTACATTAAATGCAAACGTTTCTTCAAGAATGAAATTGCATCCGACATTACTAGCGGGGCAGAGTAGTAAAAAGCTAAAACCGCATGCTGCACAAACGGATGCATTGATTCCGCGTACACACTGGCCCTTGGTGTAACGGCGGGTACTAGTGGAGCGGTCCGAGAGGCAGTGCGCACTTCCTTTTTGCAATCCGCAACGCATTAGTATCGGTTTACATCGCACCCGAGGGGCAATGCCATCGCCGAGCGCTTGTAATGCAACGGTTTGTGAAGACGCGGGCGCACACGCTTGCCGTGTACTTACAAATAGCTGACCCGTGTAAGTAGCACCCGATGCGATCATGTCCATCATGACACTAGACGTATGTGCCGCCATCGTGACATGATACAATTTTGGTCCAAGTTTTTTTTTCCTTTTTGTATTTAAACCAACATGAATGTGAGCTAATAATCGGCGATCGAAAGATACATTCGTTGACCATGAAGTGTCAATGGCGCAGATGAACCCGCAATTATTCCCAAACCAAACACAATTGCAATATTTCGGGGTGTCTATACTTTACGCAATGTGCGCCGTTTATAGTTTCCATTTTTTTTTTTGCGTTCAAACACATGAACGCTTCTTCGCGGCACCAGTGTAATTATCTTCACCAGTTTCTCTACCGTAAGCGTGTGTGTGTATGATCGATTAATGATCGATCGCCATGATGATCGGCAACCAAGTAGTAGCATTCATTGGTGGCTCTTCCAATTTTCAAACAACAATCATACCAAACAACAACAACAGAAAAAAAGGCCCCAAACGAATAGCGCATCGCCGCGCGTGCTCTACTCGAAAAGTTTCAACTTCAACTTGACCCAAATTCGAGGTAACGCACCTTGCCTCACCAGTGGCTGGGTGGAGGGAGTGGGTGGGGGACGTAACTCGCGCGACAAAATGTGCGACGCTGCGGTGTGGTAAAGAATTGCAACGGATCACGCTAATTAAGCTGGCGCAGAATTGAAGTTCAAAGACGCATTGCGCTCTAGACGTGCGCGCGCCCGCTCGAGGAACTCATCAACGCGGGGACACTCACACTCCCGCGAAGGCTTGATTGCGATCGAACAAAAAGCCTTCCTAAGTATGGAAGTGTCGAATCATCTTAACTAATATATCATTCACTCAGATGTGCTCTTTTTTCTATTTCGCGACGCATTAAAAGGTCAACTGGATTAGTCGTCTAATGATGCACCGGAGAGCGTGTACCGTTCTGTGACAGGTGTTGCAGTTGCACCTAAGGAGTGTGTGTGTGTGTGCAAGTGGTTCGTTCGGGAGAAAATGTTGAACCGCACAGAATTCCTAACAAAATTGCGTGCCGCGAATTGCTTGAGTCCACCACACCCAGGTTAAGGCCAGAACCCCGGTGTGGTGTCGGTGCGAGTGACTGATAGTTTGTAGGCACTGCGAATGCCACCACACACCGGGGTTGCATGATTTTATCGCGATATATAGGTAAAAGCGCATGCTGACCACTACTGCTTCACTCCCGTGGACGATGGCTGCCCAGTGTCCCCACCAGAAACAAGATGGCCTCATTTATCTATGCTCGTTGTGAAATAGACATTTCGCAAGCGTACTGCAGGCCTGATAGTCCTCCCCACAGGGTATTGGAAAACCCCCGGCGCGTTAAAGAGCGTTATTTACTAGCTTTTGGACATTACAAAATTGCATAAAAAATAATTCGAACACTGTTGTACACCATTGTGCCAAGCATAGTCCGATTGGAGTTAAGCCTTTTGCTCTTGCAAGACAATTTTCAATGGCAAACAGCGTCATACTGCCACCACTTAATCCACCATTCTTGTGCGCATAAATTAGTAAACTTCAATTCTAATCCTTTCAAGTTAGTAGAACTCCACCTCCAACTGTGTGTATGTCTCAGCTTGTTGTGGTGGTAATTGTGTTTATGTTGCAGCGCAAATCTGCAGCTAGCAGCACAGTAGCACTCCACCTTCGGCATTGTTTGCATGGTTGCACTTTTTTCCCTCCTCTTTTGCTGCTTGAACCACAGCTCTTCCAATCCGCTCACCTGCGCAAGCATACGCCTCATAAATGGATGAGCTTGCGCGGTGGTAGAATAAGACGAAAAATTGAGAACGGCTTGACGTGCGCCAGGCTGAAGGTCGCAATTAAATTGTGCACCACTATTCATAAGTGTGTGTGTTTGTGTATGCGAGAATGTTTGCAACGCGAAGAACTTGCCGCACACCTTTTGAAGCAACGCAACGTGTGCTCGTGGCGTGGTGTTGAGTGTGAGTAGTATGCCGCGATGTTTTATGGAGTAGAAAAACCGGCCTCACCGATCGCCATATACCGGTGGAAATCCGGACCATTGTCAGGTTGTGTGTTACGGTTTGAGGGTCAAGCTACCACACTTAAGCAGCTACGCGCGAGTGAAAGTCCGAGGTGAGTAAGTCAAGTCCAGTGCGGGCCCGCTAGAATTGGAACCCCGTTCTACCGCGGTGCTACGTTGACCCCACACCCGTTCCAAACCACCAGCAAGAGGCCAATTTACTGTAATCGAACATGAACAACAGTGGGTTACCACCGCCGTAATGACGTAACGCGGGCTGATGGAATTCCGGTCACACAAGGAAGTTGAACTTTGTCCAACGGCCTATTTATCTTGCCTTCCCGCTAAGTCATGGCCGGTCACGTGGTAGTAAAGGTAACACACACACACCGGCACTGGCGAATGGTGCTCATCGCTGTGCACTAGGAAGTACTAGTGCTCTAAATTAGTTCACGAACATTTGACATGCCGAAGAATGATAGATGTCAAAATAGAACTGTGCTGAAGGCATCCAAGCGGGGGATCAATCCATTAGTCCACTCGGTCTTTTCCGTGCATCAACCCGTACCGTATCAACGTCCCGGAAATGGCAATAGGAAACGCAACGACAACGGCAGTGTAAAGGTATTCGTCTCGAATCGATTGCCGGTCAATATGTGCCACCGAAGGAATGCCTCCGTAACTCAGGTATTAGATAATTTGCTTTTCCTCTATCCTGCATTCCAGCATCTCATGCACTGGCTGACGTCATTCTACAACGTATCCCCCATCCCAGTGTTATGAAGTACAATTACAGGATCAGTTTTTGATGGAGCATTCGATGGGGTTTTCATTTTTTGTTCCTGGTTGCGTCAGTAAAGTCGTGCCTAAAGTTCATTACCAAAGGAACGCTTTTGATTGACAGCAGGTGATGATATAGATTCGTGAACTTCGTGATTTCCTTAAACATCTCCGGAGGTCAGAATTGCCACCAATTGGGCAAACACGCCGATGAATATGTTTGTTCCTGTTGCAAATCAGGATACGGCAATTAGACAATTCTAATATATGGTGTGTTAGATCAAATTAGAAGAGATCGTAACGAGAACAATAATCCCAAACGGATATTCATGTTTTTGCTAAAACAATTTCAACCGTAGATGAAGGATTGCCTTTAAGCAGCAGACCAACCCCCAAAACATCAAAACAAACCACTCTTCTCGCTTGAGAGGTACGTGGTTCCCCCACTAGTCACATTCTACCAGATTACCAACCACCAAACAAGTTACTGTACGAGGTTTTTGGACAATTTGAAACCGTTTTTTTTCCTCGGTGGTCCAAACACGTCATCACACGGCTCTTTGTGACAAAAAGATTGTTATGCCATTGCGACCACAACTTAAAAACTGGCTGAAAAATGCTAATTTATTGTGTTCCTTGAATAAAAGCGCAAACACGCAATGATTTGAATTTCGTAACACTTACCAATCTTGTCCGATGATCGGCAGTTCCAGTTCACCTTTTGCAATACATGATAAATCATCCATATCGAGCTGTTTGATCATGCTGTTTTGTGTAAGGCACAAATAGCATTAGGTGTCAACAGAATTGTTCTATGATACCTATAAACAGTAGCATAAAATTTATAATAAACAACAAAAAAAAACAACGCTCAACAATACACTTAGTATCCACCATCCACCAAGTTCTCTCCCCCAGGCCGCTCAGAACACGGACACGCAACGGTAACAGAATATGCGGAAATAAAATGAACAAGAAAAAAAAATCGCGCCGACCGCGAACAACCACCAGAACCAGCTCCTAATGCTTTGACCATAGCCGTGAAAAAGGGCTTCCCTTCAATGTTGTTCCGCTGGTTGTGGTAGTAGCGTTGCCACAGCCGATTCTGTGTTAATAAACCTTGAAATTCGATTAAAACCCATTCCTCTTAAACGCGCGTCTCAATAATAGTGTCCGAGCGCGGCGTTTTAAGCAGGCCAAAAACCACTGGGATCACAATGGTGACTGTGACTGTGTGTGTGTGTTTGTTGTGGCTGGACGAAGCAAATCGTTTGTTTCGGAAGTTGCCTATGCTTCGCTTACTTCCCTGTCGAGTATCCGGCTTAAGTGTTTTTTTTTTCAATTTCAATTCCGTGTTTAGTATGTCCAATAAGTTCTTGGTTTTTGGGTAAGGGCATGATTTGCTGTGGAGTGGACAGGTGTCTGATCTGATGGATCATATCTTAATCACGATCACGATTCTGTGCATGATCTTGACCAACAATGCTGCTGGGAGAAACTGAGAACAAAAAAAGAATCTTTCAATCAATTTTATTTAGCCTTTTTTAATTTACTCACTTGTTGATGATCTTGAGTCACGATAGTTCGATAATTTGAGGCTAAGTAAACTGGTTAATTTGAAGGAACAACACACTTGCCATGCCTTTAATTTATGCTGCCTGTCAATCTTGCCTTTCAACGACCGACATTTGTCATACAAAAGGTTCCCACTTCCTGACTCCTGACTTCCCCTTTCCCATTACGGGAGATTAAGGATTAATAATGTGTCCATACGAAAAAAAAAATGGTACACAAGACAAACACTTCCAGCTAAACCTGTTTAACGACTTACAATTTTCTCGCACATTCGGTCCCAAATTTGTTATAACAGCTTTTTTATTCCCCGATCTTGGTGTTAGGCTTTCATGAAAGATAGCTTTTTTGGCACTGTCAAACCAGCGACACAGGAACATTAATTATACGACGCTAATAAACCGCGCGCGTTTGTTGCTAAGCCAAACCCAATTCACCATAACCTTAAAAACACCTCTGGCTAGATGGCCCAAACCCAACAGCGTTAGGGTTGTCCTCTGGCCGCGAACTACTCTTCCAAACTTCCGGGTGCTACCGTCTCCGGTTGCGAGAAATAAACGGCAAAAACGGAACACGGTCGTTCGCTCGAGGTAAGCAGTGGGGAACATTGATTTGATTTGTTTCATTTGTTCTCCATGGTAGGTTTATGGTGGAGTGTAACATTTCAATGTGGTAGCTGGTAGCTTCCTTCAACCGAAAGACAAACGAGTGCGATTTGAATCATCAGGAATCGATGGTGTGGAATTACCAATCACTTGTGTGCGAAATTAAAACCACAACCTAATCGAAATCAATTACCAAACCAAGCAAAAACAGGATTAAATAACTATAATTTGGCATTCTTCATGACAGGTCTGTAACAGGTTCTCTGTTCTACTACTGGTTAGTCTACAGTTCTAATAATAAAGCGAATCCTTCCTGTCAATTCTCAAGCACAAATATCGAGGTGAGCCAACAAAAAACTAGCTGGCTAACGAATCCAACTCCCAACCTATTCCCTGGAACGCACCACCACCGTCATGGTTCATTGACAGTGAAGGGAAGCAAAAATCCCGCCGGGAGCCACCATGGATACCATGGATCAATGACTTTCATAGCATCTCAAGGATGCAGGTTTCTTTGTTCTGTACACCCGGGACCGGGTGCTAGAAGTGAACGTTTCTTGCAATTGGTTGGTCCGCAATGATCATCACCACATCTTCGTACCTCTAACCGTATCATGGGGGGAAAAAACTGCCCCACAAGAAGCAACGCGTGACCAACGCTAGTAACGCTAGTGGTCCTGTTTGTTAACATCCTGCCTTCTTCCTTCTTGCTTCTTTTCACAGGCGTGCGTTAGCCATTCCCGTCGACGAATCGTTTGGACCCGGGTTGGGCTCGGGTATCGGCGATGGCAGCGAACCGATCAGCTACAGCAAATGTACGATGTATGCCGTTAACTTCACGGAGGTGCTTGCCAACAACATACGCAAGCCGGATCCATCCTGGCCGACACAACCCTGTAGGAATGGTTGGGAGTACAACTTTACGGATGTACCGTACCAAACAGCAGCAACTGATGTAAGTGAGAGCAGGATGTGTAAGCCTATTGAGCATATCTAATTTATTTTCCTTTCTTCCATACACACACAGTTCGAGTGGGTCTGTGACCATGCCTACCTTCCGACGTTAGCCCAATCCATCTTCTTCCTGGGTGCGATCGTCGGTGGCCTGCTGTTCGGTTGGATTGCAGATCGATACGGACGCATCCCGGCACTGGCTGGTTGCAATCTCGTCGGTTTTGTGGCCGGTGTCGCTACGGCATTCGTGGGCAACTTCTGGCAGTTCAGCTTGTGCCGGTTTCTGGTCGGATTTGCCTTCGACAACTGCTTCACCATGATGTACATTTTAGGTAAGCTGCATTACATTATTATTTCCATCTATCATATTGCAAACGGCGAGTACTGCTGCGTCGTAGTCCGGTCGGCCTGTCCGAACTAATTCTAACTTGCACGACGAAACAGTCGCGTGAGATTGATGGACAGCGGTGTCGGCATACCTGCACCACCATGCATACAGTTTGCACTTTGATGCGACCTTATTAAATGTATTTAGCTTCCACTGCCCCTGATTCTTGTGGAGCCTATAAACGCTCATCCGCAAACGCTCCGTGTAAGCAATACGCGGCGGTTGCAGTGGGGTAAGCAATCGAAGGCGATCGCCTTGGAATGGGGAGGATTTATGGAAACACGAACTTCAAACTCTGTGCCTTTTGTCGTGGTTTGCAATACAGCTAGTGGTGGCCTAGTGAGTGTACAAAACAAATGTGCGTTATTAAACTGCTGGTAGCACTGTTAGCAAGATAAATTATGATAAAAATGTCATGATTTCATTCTGATCATATAAATAAATCATAACGACTTGTTTTAACCAGTATCTCGTATCAGATATAGAGCATGTAGCCATTCGTCACCTAGAACTGCCCGTTAAGATAATTAGAACTAGAACAACGCATACAGATCGTGCCAAAGAATGTGATCGGAAGTATGTGTTTAACCTGATTACGTCTCTCCACACCTTCTGGCTGAGCTAGTCAGCCATAGCAAGACTGTGGGCAGCACGATCGTGTGCTATTGAGCAATTAATTACACCACAGGTTTGTAATTTTGCACCTTAATGCCACCGACGATAGAAATCGAAATCGTGAATGCTTTTTGATTGTGAATGCAACAACACACGCACTAACCCGGGCACGATTGCGTGGAATCGTTAATGAAAGGGTGATAATCTCCGTAGAATAACTATTTTGCTTCGCTTAACGATAACCTAATTGATCATTTGTAACGAGCAGCAGTCTGGAGACTTATTGCACTTGAGCGTCATGTCAGGGTGTATATTTGCTGCAACTATAGCAGGCAATAAATATTTCTTACACCTGCTTTGTTCCTTACACACGCACAGGTCATCATAAGTTAAAGAGCCGCACAGCCATCAACAATTAAAAGGCCCTTTTTCGTACCTTTACTTCTACCCCGGAGCGGCGTTTTACACCATTTGACAGATTTATGATAACGACAAACATAAAAAAAGGCCACCTATAACGAGAAAAGTGGGTGGATCTCACGGCGGTGCCCGTTAATGATGCTAATGCACGAATCCGAAACATTACATCTCGATTACTTCCCGCTGTAAGTTATCTCACCTGCTTGTCTTCGAAGTGTAAGTGGGTGGACAGAACAAAGTGCAAAACTTTTTTTTATCTTGCGACCGATGCCTTCACTCACATTCATGCTTTAAAAGCGTATGACTTCACCGTACGGTAAGATAAGTTTGCGATAATTACAATGCCAAGAACGGGTATCCAACAAGTCCCCCCCCATAGCGTTACGAGACAAGGTGCTGCCGTTTAACAGATGCGGAAAGCTTTACCCGGCAATGGCCGCCCAGTGGTAATGCAACGTAATAGTTACGATTGTATAATCGTTCGATGCTTCGGTTTATGATCTCTTTATTAACAAACATCAGTGCTCTGCGGAACTCTACGTCTCTATGCTTCTCACTCATTCTGTCCCTCTTATGGAGCAGCTAGACTGTGGCTTGGTCAATTTCCGGTGCACACACCGTATGCGCCAACGTTCAACCTCTTAGTGCGAATACGTCTCCATCATGTCTCCGCTATCTGCACGGTAACCTGCGGTCACTAACCTAAACCCTCGCGCTCAAGTTCAAGTACGTTCAGAGAGAAAAAAAGAAACGGTTACACATGTCCCAGTTAAAGGAATGTCAACGCCGTAACTTACCATCCTGCCAAGGTTATCTGCTTGGTAGTAGTTTACCCCGCTTTTTTCGGTTACCGTTTACTGCCCCGAAGGGCACACTTCGCACGCAGTCTGAGGTACGGGAAGGTTCTACCCTGAAATTGGCGCCTTTTCCTTTGATGCACCATTTATCGAAAATTGTTCTTCACATTGTTTCGACTTAGTGGCCAGTTGTACGTGTATATCCCAAGTTTTTGTTGGACCGACTTTCGTTCCGGTTTTATGGTTTCCGCTCCAATTTCAAATGTGAATGCTTTCGGTGGCCGCGAATATTTCAGAAAAAACACAGTGGTAGAGCACTGCCGCCAGCCGGTGCTACTGCTTCGTTCAAGGCCATCTGCAGCGTTTGATGGCTGTGGGCAACCACTGGTAGCTCCACCATTCCCAAGTGCAAAACTTTGTGATCGCGCTTTGGAAGGTTACACACGCAGTGGCTTACTTGGAGTGAGCCTCGCACATCTAGCTTCTTCGATGCAGCTTTGGGCAACTTCTTAATGAACATTTAAATTTGTTGTCCCCTTCCACACTCCGTTTTCCTTTCACCAGCATGGCTCTTGCAGTTTATATACTTGATCTTGATCATTCACTGCCATTGATTCTAGTAAGATCGTACGTATGATGCGACCTCATTATTTTTGTTGGTGTGGCGGGAAAAACCATACTATTTTGCCGTGTTCCATACAGTAGTTGACAGTTGAGCAGTGTTAAATTCTTGTTCCGTGCGAAGGCCACACAGGAAATGTGCCCACCGAGTCATGCGAAAGACAAAGAACATGTCGGTGACTGGTAGGAACCGTTCTAATTTATGATTAACAACGTAAAAAAAAGTATAAAGTTTCGTAAGGTTTAAAATTCAGTGGTCCAACATTGACACACCTTAAAAAAAAAAGATTAAATCGGACCGTTCTCGAGCTGTTGCGTGTAACCGTTACTGAAGTCATTATTTGTCAAGATATCTATCTAGACAGCGGTGGAACTGCCCTTCGTATACCTTTCACTGCTTGTCATGCTAATGTTATGATCCTGCCTATTTTATAGCATTCTGCACCCAACTCAAATACTGATCTTTAATCGCTGTCCGATCAATTTCCAACCTCATCCTTCTAAGGTTCCAATCAACCAGCGCAACCTCATTCTCGATGTCAAACTGTGAACAAGTTCTGTACATGATTGAGGTCACTTTGTAGATCTGCGTTAGTAACTGAACAGCAAGTTCGCAATCATCCATAATTCTACATCTTTTTTTTTGCGGAACGTGCGTTTGAATTGCCAATTTAAAAACAAACTAGTTCGATTATAAATCTACCTAGCACACATGCGGTATACACGGGAATCTATCCACACTGGCAACCAATTATTATCTTGATGATCCACTGAGCATCAGCAACAGGTGTGCAGTTCCGGATTGCCGTATTATTCCGTTTCGTAGCTAATGGCACTTGCTAGCAAGCGGACTCTAATTCTAATGGTGTTGTTCTTGCTCCAATTAGCATAACGCCTGGACGTTACTTTGCCAGTCCGCTTAAGTACACTAGCCACCGCCGCACGCCGCCGCCGCTAGCACCCTCTCTGTGTTGCAAGTGTCGGCACACTGCATTACAACACAACAGCCCCGCGTCAGTACGAATTATTAACGCTGAATGAACATTTAAGTAACACGGACACACTTGGCCAAAAAAACAAATGGCAAAAATACGCGCACAATCACAGACCGACCTTCCATCGTATGATGTGACGGAATAAATAAACATGTTAATTGATGGAATGGTGCGTGTGCAAGTGTGCAAAATCGCATTTCCTTAACATTTTATTCACACTGCCCACGCAAACGTCGCTTACGGGGGTCGCAAATGTCTGCTGCTGAGTGTGTTTTTTCACTTACAGCCCGAGATCACTACTCACAGCGCTGGGATCTATTTGTCACTCTAAATGCCAAGAAAAAAGGGTCTGTTGCTGCCGGCGAAAAGTTTAAAGTTGTGATTAGTTGCACCTACGTTGATAGTAATGGATGCCGCGCCGGTCTATGATGTATATTTATTTGCCCAGATGTGGCAAACTGTTGCGTGCCGTTAAACAGGTTACACACCTGTTGCCCTCAATCAATCATACACCTTCGAATGGAAAATGTATTCTTATGAATATTTCATGTCCTGGTTTATCGTACATGTCGACGATTAAATTTGTCATCCAGAGCAAATGGTGGTAGTAGGAAATGCTCATTGGTTTTCACTGCCGCAGGTGTAGGCCATTCTAATGGCAGTTTGTTGTTCGTTTGAAAGATTTTTGCATTTAACCCCATAATTACTCAAATTATGTACATACCTAACTTAACAAAAACCTCTTTTCTGATCCTTTCATTACAGTTCTGGAATACGTTGGCCCAAAATGGCGCACCTTTGTCGCAAACATGTCGATCGCGTTGTTTTTCACGACCGCTTCCTGCGCATTGCCCTGGATTGCATACTATTTGGCTGATTGGAAAACGTTCGCTATTGTCACATCGGCACCGCTAGCTTTGGCCATCCTTACCCCACTGCTGGTACCGGAATCGGCAAGGTAAGTGCTGCGCGACCCGGTCGCTCCGTAGCCGTAGGCAAAGTAATGTTTATAACATTTGCACCGTTTCCCCTCAGATGGCTCGTTTCGCAGGGTAAGATTGACAAAGCCATCGGAATCCTTAAGAAGTTTGAAACGATCAACAAGAAGACGATCGATGCCAAGGTGTATCAGGAGTTCAGTGACAGCTGCGTGCGGCTTCAGGAGGAAGAGGCTGCGAATAGCAACTACTCTGTACTGGATCTGTTCAAGACGCCACGCCTGCGCAACATCACCATCCTGCTGATTGTTATCTGGATGGCCATCTCGCTCGTGTTCGATGGTCACGTGCGTAACGTGGGCTCGCTGGGACTCGATCTGTTCTTTACGTTTACGGTTGCTGCCGCGACGGAACTGCCGGCCGATACCTTCCTCACTCTGACGCTGGATCGTTGGGGACGGCGATGGTTAGCCTGCGGAACGATGGTCGCCAGCGGACTGTTCAGTCTGTTCGCCACCATGGTGCCGATGGGTAAGTTGCACCACCATTAGGCGTTTCATGATCTCCCTCCAAACGAATACTAACAAAACACTCTCTTATGTATTCTGTCCTATCCTCCAGGTGCCTACTCAGCTACATTGGCAATTTTGGGACGCTTCAGTGTAAACATTTCGTACAACATTGGGCTGCAGTACGCGGCCGAGCTACTTCCCACGGTCGTCCGGGCACAGGGTGTCGCGTTCATCCACATCATGGGATACGTGGCGAGCATTGTGGCACCGTTCGTCGTGTATCTGGCCAACATCTCGCCCTCCCTGCCACTGATCGTGCTGGGCATTTTGGGTATCATCGGGGGATTGCTTTCCCTGCTGCTGCCCGAAACACTTGGACACGACCTGCCGCAAACGCTTGCCGATGGTGAAGAATTCGGACGTGGGCAAAAGATTTGGGACTTCCCCTGCCTCACGAAGTAAGTACCGATTGCTGCCGGTCCGGATTGACTGTCGCAACAGTTCTAATTGTCTAATCATTTCGTTTTGCAGGAAAGTGGATGACGTCGATACCTGTGATGATTTGCCCGTGGAGCGATTTACCCGTGCCACATCCAAGACCTCCATTGGAGCCTCGCTGCGGGCCTCGACCCGTGGAGAACTTCGGTCGAGCATGCTCAACCGTTCGATACGATCACGCGTATCGGTCCGCTCGTTGGCCCAATGCAAGGAGGAACAGATGTCGGCCGGTGTGTAGAAAGTAGTACTCGGTCCCTCAACCCTCAAAAACCTACCGAAATGTGTATGGTAGAGAAGAGGCAAGAAGCAGACCTAACTCAGCACACCGCTTTGGGAGTACGCGGATCACAAATTGTAGTTTGTCCGACCGAACGGGGGAATGTTGTAAAATGTTTAGATTTTAGTATTTGTGTTTTTTGTTTTAAATGCGTCAGCGTCGTGGTACAATTCTAGTCAACCGTATCGGATGATTTTCAGAGAGAAGTAACACACACTTGACACACGATAGTTGTTGGTAAGCGTTGCCCCGGGGCCAGTAAGCAGATATGTTGGGTCACGGGCAGCAAGTGAGAGGTGCTGAAGAAAACGCGAAACAGTTCCTAGTTTCAGGACATCGAACAGAAACGATTCATCTTCCATTGAGAGATAGAGAGAAAGACACAGGGAGTACACCGCCATAAAAGAAACAAATGTAGTGGCCAAAATCGTTGCATCGAAAAGTATTACGCGTCAATCACTATCACTATATCGAGGGACCATTTTACTGTTTTACTGGTGCTAGTGGGCTTATAGGAAACGTAAGGAAGAGCTGCAGCATCTCCACTGTGGGGCACAACAGTCGCAACATCTGGCAACCCGGGAAAATCGATCAGGGAAACGATTGTTTCATTAAACGAGCAAAGTATTACGAGTTCCCGGTAGCAAGATCGCGATCAAGCTCTGTATTTAAACGATGATAGGAGTACTCACTATCACTAGGCTAGAGAAGCTAATTTATGATACAGATAGATACATACTTAGGGTAGCAAATCAATCATGTATGGAAAATGGGTTAGTTGTAAGGCTGTTGGATCCAACGGCAAAAACTAATCCTTGTCGATTACGAGGAAAGTAGATTTTTTTTAAAGAGAAAGTTATCTACATACGAACGCATAACGGTGGACGTGATAAAGAACAGATACAGATTTCAGAAGAAGAACACAAGATGCTCCAACCAGGAAAGGAAGGAGCCGGCCAACCATGGCCGACCGACAGTTAATTGTATGTTACGAAAAGTTTTATTTATTCGCTAATCCTTAAAACCAAACGTCGTAACAGTTCGAAATCGTGAACGTTCCGAAAGTGGAACGGCGCTTTATGTGATACGGAGGATTCGGGCAAAACAAACGGAACAAAAACAGGTTGTGAAGGTAAAATTGTTGTAATTTATCCAATGTAATCTCACCGTATCAAGAAAATACAGTATGTCAAAAGAGAACTATTAGCTTTGCGTACAATTATTTACTTAAGCAACTGCTCTCTGGGAGCTCTAACCGAATTAAGTTCAGCTCCATCGTTCGTTAGTGGGCAGGTGTGTCAAACTTTTTGAAAAGCCAAAAAATTGGTTTACCCGTCGACACTGCGAGGGAGAAAAGAATTTACATAAATGTACAGTTCGTTGCGCACCGTTGTCTCGTTGCAAATAACGGATCATTCGCACAACAATCTCCGGTGAAGGGAGAATTGCACTGCAATTGGTTGCCAAGCTACTGTTACTGTCAAAACACGGCTTTTGTTTTACAAGTTCCGACACGCACCTACATGTGCCCACCTACATCCGGTTCGGTTTGGAGATTTGTGTTTGGTTTGTTTGGCACCTTTTAATTTTAGCCAAATTATGTGCCGGTCTGTGCACATCTGGGGCGAGGTCTGTGAGAACTTGGTGCATCCGTACTTGCGCAGCTGAGGACAAAACACTATACAAGTATAAATTTCAAAACAAAACATTTTAGATACATCAAATAAATTTCATTTATTCAGTGGAAAAAGTCAATTCTTACCAAATGTTTGATTGGCTCTTAGTTATCATCTTGCAGTAACTGTTATAAAATTAGTAATCAACTCCTTACTTCAGATGTTTTAAGGCATATGTACACTACATTATGTAGCATTACGGCCAGGCCGTTCTAATTGA
Source organism: Anopheles maculatus (assembly GCA_002091835.1). Lineage (NCBI taxonomy): Eukaryota > Metazoa > Arthropoda > Insecta > Diptera > Culicidae > Anopheles > Anopheles maculatus. The sequence goes on along the minus strand of KZ061564.1, from coordinate 80,625 downwards.
TTAAAAAAAATGTATACTACATTATGCAATATGAAAACCACATAGTCAATATATGATAAGATAGCAAAATTATTGTGTAATCTCGAAAGTCTCTGTAAGGTTATGTTCCTCTAATCCTGTCGCTCAACATGTGCAGTATACAGGGTTCCTCCAATTGATAGTATGCTCGTCTTATCGTCAGATACTCCGGACTAATTTTTGTATACGACAGTTTGAAGGCCACATTTATTCTGCCATCAGTAAAATGCCTCAACTTAAGTTCCCAACGTTGCCACAATAAAGTTCCCATTTGTGTGTTCGCGACAGCCAATGTAGAAATAAAAGGTAATGGATATGACATTTAATTTGTCGTAAAACAGTAGGTGGTAGCCGTTTGATTGAAGCTCACAAACGAAGCGGAAATCAACCGTCCTCCACATTGTGTATCCATTATCGTTATCGACATTCAAACGTCGATAACGACGACGCTATCGCCATAAAAGCAGTGAAAGTAATTGAAATTTATTGCGAAACCAACAAATTAGCTTTTGCTTATTTTTGTCTATTGAACGCACAGATTTTGTTTTGAAATACATTATAATATCCTTCCATTATCTTTTTCCCTACCATGAATAATTAACAAAATGTTGTTATTGAACCCGTTATAATACTAATCGTGCCACATAAAAACCGGCTCATCGTTTCGCATCAATAACAGATGATTTGCCAGGATTGCCAGGGTATGAGCAGAGCGAAACTTGCTCCAAACACCGATTACCGTCCATCATCCGTGCAACAAGACCACAACAACTCTCATCTCTCTGGGACACATTCCACAGCGCCCAGCGACGGATGCTTGTGTTATCCTTGAATCGTCCTTTAATCTGTTTTCCACAATTCCATCTTTCTTGTCCTTCCTTTTCTCACACTCTCCGGTAGCGACACTATCGGTCCTTGCTCCAGTTCATCATAGCGTAACGGAGCGGCGTGTTGTTTGTTCGATTTTAAGATACGATGCTATCGTACCCTAGGTTCGCCTTTTGCTCATCCCCCCGGCAAAACGTTGGCGTCTTGATTTCCGATATTCTCTACCAGTCTACGCCTGTTCCGGGCTTTGCTTCTAGATGTTCTTCATCACTCTACGGACTCTTCTTTTGCAATCTGTCTCTTTCGTTCTCACAAAAGAGAAATGCGTTATTTGTCACGGTCGCTCTGCTCTTCTCGTTATCAGTTTGTAGTCCTTAAAATGTGATAATGCATGGCTGAGCGCCCACGTGCCCAATGGTTTGACAGTGCGTTACCAGGACAAGACACGCTGCCCGTTGGCATCCATTTACTTGTATGTTGTTTAATTAGTGATTAGAACACACGCTAGATAGCTCCAAGATTCCAAAAAAACGCATATTAAATAGAAAATAATGCTCACATAACAAAAAGTAATACGAGTTTGAAACCCCCCATACAACGAACTCGAAACAAACCAGCAGACAAAATTTATCCCGCACTGTCCTAACGCTGGGAGGCTGTGTCTAGTGAAGCGGCTGGAAATTCCTCGTATGCATCACACCAGGCAGACCCCAGAGCGATGAAGCAAGACGTAAAACTGTCCACCCAAGAGTGTTGGGGGGGAGGGAGTTTAGGGTGGTACGGTATTTCAGTAACACACCAAAGCCAGCATGCCAGCACGACTTACATGCAGTGAGTGAGTGCGTTGTTCGGGTGTGCTCCATTCAATGTTTGCACGTCATCGCGCTCGGTCGGTCGGTCGTGTTGGGTAACTTTCACTCCGAGTCTCAAGCACGATCGTCGGTCGGTCGGTCGGTCGGTCGGTGATTTTTGCGTGATTTTGTAACCTATTTGCTACGTCACATACTACCAAGTCGCCTGTTTACTACACCGTGCCTGAGCGGAGGACATAAGGCTAGAATAGTGAGTTTTAGCTCAAAACCAGTTCTATTTAACAATGAGCAGCATAGATTAACAGTGAGTTGTGTGTGTTGAACGTGTTGAAGAAGTTTCGGTTGATGGAACTAGCACCCGGCTTGTTATCAGTTTGACAACAGCTTCCACAGAGACGCACGAAACAAAAGTACGACAGAAATCGAACAGCAAAAATGTTGAAGTCCATCAGCAGCGGAATGGAGTGGCTACGAATCGTTTCCTGCCTTCTAGTGACCTTCACAATATTGCCGATTCAACAGGTAGGAAAAGCTTCTTGTGTTGTTGCTGCTGTTGATGGTGGGGAGAGATCTGTGAGCCAGTTTGCGCTGCTTATAGGATCCGTGTTTCACTTTCATCAACCTGCTAAAACAATGTTTGATTGTTCTTTTTGCCGTTAGATGGCAAGCTGTTGGTTCATTTTTATGTGTTTTTGAACAGTTTGTATAAAATATAATTTCTAAAGAACTTTAAAGTCTATTTTTTCCTTTAAATCCATTTTTTTTTTTTTGCAAAACAAATCTACCCTAAGCGTGGTGGTTTCCAGCTGATAAGCAAACACACGCAAGGATTTGCAACCGACACATGCATTATCATTAAGGCTCCACTGGGGGTGGTTAAGTCTTGAACATGCTGTTCGAAATGACTGCAGCATGGTAGCAAATCCGTCCTCTGGTAAAGATCCTACAGAACAATGCATTGGCAATACCAAAACGGCATGTGCATAATAGCTACACGAGTTTATTGAACATAAAATTAATGTGTAACGTAGCAGTGAAAGTAGAATGCTGTCATGATGTAATTATTAAAATTCCCACTTCCCGGTACCGTTTTGTTCAGTTCATAAAGAACGGCCCACTTCCTGGTGCTATTAGCATAGAATAAAATGCATAAATTGAATAGCTATTATGTGCAATTGTATCGTCAGGTATTTATCTCAACCACGAGTTCAATGCACTCAAAAATGTTAGGATTACCGTCATGCTGCAGCAACTTCCAATGTTTTGTTTTCGTATTATGAATTCTCAAACGGTACACAATTGAGAAACGCCCATTTACAAAATTTGTGTTTTTTTTAAATCAATTTTCAGTGCTATGGTCAACTAACGCTTGACCAGATGCGAATCGTGTCGACGCGAACGAATGAATCCCACTTCGACAGCATGCTAAAAAGTATCCTCAAACCACGAATCGTTGGCACAGCCACACACAGTGAGGTCAAACGAAGTATCATCCAGGAACTCAAAACTCTTGGTTTCACCGTCGAACTGGACGAGTTCAACCAGAAGGCACCCCATTTTGGGATGTTAAAATTCACCAACATCGTGGGCAAACTGAACCCGGCGGCCGACAAGTACCTTGCCCTAGCCTGTCACTACGATAGTAAATATTTCCGAGAGCATGCATTCGTCGGTGCCGTCGATTCGGCCGTTCCCTGTGCGATGATGCTGAATTTAGCGAAAACCACCGAATCGGCACTGAAACTTTTGCGCAACAATACCGACCTGAGCCTGATGCTACTGTTTTTCGACGGTGAGGAAGCTTTTCGCAAGTGGTCCGCAACCGATTCACTGTACGGGTCGAAACACTTGGCAACCAAATGGACTACCGCACCGTACGTGTCGAAGGCTTTGGGTAAATCGATGCGTGAAATAGATCGCGTCCAGTTGATGGTGCTGTTGGATTTGATTGGAAGCGAAGATCCAAAGTTCTACAATTTCTTTCCCAACACTCGCAACTACCACCGACGGTTAAGCAAAATCGAGAACAGCTTACGGCAGAACAAACTCCTGGTGAAAGATCCCAACAGCAGTGCTATGTTCCTCGATCAAACGCTGTACAATCGGATTGAAGACGATCATCTCCCGTTCCTGAAGCGAAGTAAGACACTTTAAAGTGAATGGAGTGCAGATTTTGAAGTACAACAACAAACAATTCTTTTCTCTTTTAGATATCCCAGTGCTACACTTGATTCCAGTACCGTTCCCCAAACACTGGCACAAACCGGAAGACAACGAAGCTAACCTAAGCCGATCAACGATCAAGAACGTTAACGCTATTTTGCGAATATTTATGCTAGAACATTTAACGTTTTGTAACAGTAAATATGGACGATCGGTGCAAACCTGCTTGCAGTAATAGAAACGCGCACATTGTTCGCATAGCTTTGCTACCAGACGAGGAACCAGGAACTTGATCTCACCGTGTCTAGCAGCATTGTTTTAGTTTTGTTTTGATGGATTTAAATAAACTAGACTGTTTATTTTGTGTGTTTGTCCAAGACTTGGTTATAAGCTTCAATGATATGATTCCCAAGGTGGGTTCAGCAATGGACAGAATCCGCCAGAGACCTCGTTACCCAGAGGATGTTACCATTCCACGTGGTATCATCAGGCTAACAGACCTTTTCGGTGAAGGAATCGAGAAGATTGTGGGTTATTTTTTCCAAAAGTCCCCTTCTATCAATATCAAGAAATGATTAATCGAAATAACTAATCGAACTGGCTGGTCCCTCGTGGAGCAAAGGGGATTGCTGTGGAAGATATCTCAAACAAGGATCCGCCACTGATTGTGCTATGTACTACTTGTAGTGAACTGGGGAAGCAATTCCTTAATTTCTTTCAACTTTACGTGTTGTGTACGTTCGCTCTGTTCGGCATCACTGATACCAATCAACTGAAGTTTATTTGACATCCGAACAACTGCCCTTCATCACCTTTACCCATACTTATACCCTACATACTACCCTTACTCTACTCTTAGTAAAAAAAATCTTCTATCTAATACAGTTCCATGTCTTCAAACCAGGCAGGAACTCGCGTTTGCCTTTTCGGTCTGTGTTCTCTAATACTTTCGACATCATTATCTGGGGTATCAGAATCAATATTTTGAAAATCATTGCATAATGATGTTAGGCTCTCAGGAGCTTTTTTTACGTCTCTAACATTTCTAGACAACTGTACACCATGTTCACTGCAAATGACGACCTTAGAGCCCTCTCTAGTCGGTCTGTGTTCTCTAATACTTTCGACATCATTATCTGGGGTATCAGAATCAATATTTTGAAAATCATTGCATAATGATGTTAGGCTCTCAGGAGCTTTTTTTACGTCTCTAACATTTCTAGACAACTGTACACCATGTTCACTGCAAATGACGACCTTAGAGCCCTCTCTAGCTAGGACTGTAAATTTCTCCTTTGAGAACGATGGATCGGTTTTTGTCTTCCGCAAAATTGACATTACTACTATATCTCCTACTCGAATATCACTGTCTTTAGCTCCTCGTTTTTGGTCAGCATATTGTGCGCTTACTAGTTTTGCATGAGCATCTTTCTCTCGCACTAAATCCCTATCAAGATCCCTATCGTTGTCCCATAAACTGGGGAATGTACCTCTATAACGCCAACCAACTAACAATTCAAAAGGCGTTACTCCTAACCTTGAGTGATGTTTGCGAGTATTATGAACATGAACGTATTCCTGAAGAGCCAAGTCCCAATTTCGCTTCTCTAGCCTAGCAGCCGACAACGCTTCTATCAATCCTTGGTTTTGGCGCTCTACAGCACCGTTAGATTGCGCACTAAGAGGGATGGATTTATGAATCGCAACCCCTTTTTCTTCCCAAAATTTAACAAATTCTACACTTTTGAATGGAGGCCCATTGTCGCTTTGGATTGCTAGTGGAAATCCCCACGTTTTGAGCATTTTGGAAAGAGTATTGTTTGTTGATCGAGCATCCATGTGCGTAATCTCTGAGACAAGCAAGAAACGAGAGTAAGTATCGACACAAACTAAAAAATGGCCGGAGCCAAATCCTGGTGCTGATAAAAAATCTATTTGTAATATCTCCCAAGGGCCTTTAGGGAGTTCGCGACTTATCAAGGGTACTGGAGGATTTTTTTTAGATACTGCAAGGCAAATGGAGCAGTTGTTAACAAAATGTTCAGGAATACGTTCATGTTCATAATACTCGCAAACATCACTCAAGGTTAGGAGTAACGCCTTTTGAATTGTTAGTTGGTTGGCGTTATAGAGGTACATTCCCCAGTTTATGGGACAACGATAGGGATCTTGATAGGGATTTAGTGCGAGAGAAAGATGCTCATGCAAAACTAGTAAGCGCACAATATGCTGACCAAAAACGAGGAGCTAAAGACAGTGATATTCGAGTAGGAGATATAGTAGTAATGTCAATTTTGCGGAAGACAAAAACCGATCCATCGTTCTCAAAGGAGAAATTTACAGTCCTAGCTAGGGAGGGCTCTAAGGTCGTCATTTGCAGTGAACATGGTGTACAGTTGTCTAGAAATGTTAGAGACGTAAAAAAAGCTCCTGAGAGCCTAACATCATTATGCAATGATTTTCAAAATATTGATTCTGATACCCCAGATAATGATGTCGAAAGTATTAGAGAACACAGACCAAAAAGGCAAACGCGAGTTCCTGCCTGGTTTGAAGACATGGAGCTGTATTAGATAGAAGATTTTTTTTT
>KZ061564.1:18479-74076 GCA_002091835.1 Anopheles maculatus | reverse complement strand
AAAAAAAAATCTTCTATCTAATACAGCTCCATGTCTTCAAACCAGGCAGGAACTCGCGTTTGCCTTTTCGGTCTGTGTTCTCTAATACTTTCGACATCATTATCTGGGGTATCAGAATCAATATTTTGAAAATCATTGCATAATGATGTTAGGCTCTCAGGAGCTTTTTTTACGTCTCTAACATTTCTAGACAACTGTACACCATGTTCACTGCAAATGACGACCTTAGAGCCCTCCCTAGCTAGGACTGTAAATTTCTCCTTTGAGAACGATGGATCGGTTTTTGTCTTCCGCAAAATTGACATTACTACTATATCTCCTACTCGAATATCACTGTCTTTAGCTCCTCGTTTTTGGTCAGCATATTGTGCGCTTACTAGTTTTGCATGAGCATCTTTCTCTCGCACTACCCACTTCGACAGCATGCTAAAAAGTATCCTCAAACCACGAATCGTTGGCACAGCCACACACAGTGAGGTCAAACGAAGTATCATCCAGGAACTACATGTCCTCAGTGCCGAGATCGTTGCACCGCAACAAGACTAATCAAAGTGTATTTCAACGTAACGGCAAACCTCGACACGACCGAAGACAGTGCTTCGTTGTTGGAAAAGCTGGACAATCTAACCCTAATAAAATACGCGAACAGGAAAAATCGCTGAAGACGTTCGAAACTAATGCAGCACAACACAAAACCGAACAGAAAAAGATGCGGAAAACATTACTGGGCTTGGAAGAGGAGATACGGAGCAAAAATACGGCCATGTTTGCCCTGAAGCACGAGCTGGACATGATGCGAGGTGATCGGAAAACTTTGGTAAAGGTGCAGGAAGAACTGGAGAGCGTGCGAACGAAGCTGCAGTTGTACATGGTGGTAAAGCACGCGCTTGACGATACCCTGCAAGAGGTGGAACAGATGCTCACGAATAACATGACTCGTCAAGCACGCATCCTGTTGCTCTAAAACGTGAGCTACAAGCGCAGGAGATGAAGCGAAAAACTCAATCGGAACGGATAACGCATCTGCAAAATAGTGTAATAGAACAACGGAGAAAAGTTAAAGCTTTGGAAGATAAACTTTCAACGTCCGACAGTGAGATATATCGCCTGGAGCAACTGCTGAAGCAACAAGCAAAGGAAACATACGTCAATACGTCGACCGAAAGTGTTGGTTCGCCAGACGAAACTGTGCCGAACACACCGGATCAACGGCCGCAGATTGGTCGGAAGCGTCCATTGCCGGACCTCAACAACAGTACACCCTTGTCGGAGAAGGTTCGCAAAATTATAGACTCAAATTCACCCTATCTTCGCGTTAAGACTAGCAATATTGGACTTGCGACACTGATGCGCGGAGGTTTAAGCGCTAAGCCGGCCGCTTCCTCATCTAGTGTTAGTGCGGCGGAGAAACCAAAGCAGAATAGTGGACTTTCTGCCAAATATTCCATCTTTTCTAAAAAGAGAATATCTGAGTCAACTTCCGGGCTTGCCCCGACAGTAGTCAAGGCTACAAGCGCACAAGATGAGAACAAGCGCGAAAGTAAGGAAGAGGAGGAAAGCAGCAAACTGGCAGGACCACGATTCACGCTGACTTCTTCCACCGTAACGGCACGGCTAAAGGCAGGCAAACTGACGAGGCAGCCTTCAAGGGTCATGAGTCCCGAGAAGGGAGCTACTGACATGCTTATTCTAGTCGAGCTCGATTCTATTTTTGAGTAAGCGCGCCCTTTTACAATATTTAAATAAACTATTTGTTATCCTTTTAGCGCTTTCGTTTTATTTCTTTACGCCCACAACGTTCGCATTTTGTATGGAAAAGTGTACGGCATATTTCTCTCCGTACTTTCTACAGCTTCACCGGAGCGGGCTGACCAGCGAACTTGGCCTTACGTTCTGCGGCGCGCTTCAATGACTCCTCGTGCGAAACGTTTCCCTTCTTCGAGAACCGAAGATTACGCAGGAACTTCTGGCACATCTGTTGAGCGGAAGAAGAAAACAACCCGGTATTCGTTAAGACACTGCGATCTTCCACGACACATCGTGTACACCACACATATGCTGGCTTCTTATGGTTTGCTACTTACACCACGCTTCGACTCATGACGCTTGCGCTTCGGCTTCTTGATACCGTTCTTGTGTGCCTTTTGGTCTGGAAGTTAAAACGAACAATTAATGCAATGTTGCACAGAGCTTTGCATTTGGTCTGTTTTCCGGTGCCTATCATCAGAAGGGCCCACAGATTCCAGGATGTTGTCTCACTTACTCTGGTTGTGATTGGTGTGATTCTTGGACTTGGCCATCTTGGCTGGCTGTTGGTTTACACCTACGGGAAGAAAAGTGGTTTATTATTGATTCAACGGTAAAACTGGCTAGATAAATTCATTGTATTACACGAACCTTGATCAAAAAATACTTTTTGATGATACCGAAAACAACCTTCCAAGCGAAAGTTGGCAACCGGAAAGAGAGCCTGAAACGATTGACGTTCCAAACGTCACGGGCACGGAAATCAAATTGTCAATCCCCACTTCAAAATCTGGTATAAAATACCAGTTAGATGTCTCTGGTCCCTTGGATGACAATTTAATATGATGTTTTGGGTTTACTTTGAATCAATTCCTAGCTCATTATACGGTTATTCTTGCAATTAAAAAGATGCCTGCCCTATTAACATGGCTTTAAATATATATTATTCACTAGAAATGATACATTCAAATATTTACGCTAGTACACCACGCGACAATCGACGGTACCTTTCCACATCATGTGTTCTGCTCCGCTCGACAGTTGTCAAGAAGATGTAAAAAATACACAATCGCAAAAAGAAGGGCAAAAGTTATCCACGACGTTTCTTCTGCTTGGAGAAGGGTTTTCTCGAAGGACGAGACACAACAATTTGCTGGCGAATTATAGTCCATCCCCGAGCGGAACTGCTGAGTTTCTCACCCTTTTTGCACGATGGAGGAAGATTGGGGTACGTTGGGATCGTTTTCGATTTCGGGCTTTTGCGTTTTTCACATCCTACGTGCATTGTTTTTCCGTGCTTTCACCAGTGTGCCACGACAGTGATATCACACAGGATCGGATTGTGCGACGACTGTGGCAATGTTTGAAAATGGCACACAAGCAAACGAACACAATGCGCCAGTGCATTCGTAGTGGCCAACTATAAATACTTTAGCTCTAACGTAATGTGTGGCGTGCATCTTCTTTACAGAAGCATTGGCGGAACAGAAGTCCGAGCAGCTGTTTGCCAAGGCTGACGTGAACAAGTGGGCTGGTGAGGACGAGGATGATGTAAAGGTATGTGAATTTGGCATTACGTGCATGCGTGTAGTACCATGCGTGGCATGTGGGTCCAGTAGAAAGAAAATTGGAATTTGCATTCCTGTTTGCCGTAACTATCAACCAGTGTGTTGCCCCACTACCGACTGCTACCAACAAAACGCGCCCCAGCAAACGTCATCATTGCTCGTTCGTCACTGTACTCCTAAACTATTGTCATGGAAAAATAGAATCGACGTATTGTTTAATTTAACTCCTGTTTTGCTACTTTTTAGGATAACTGGGAGGATGATGATGAGGAGGAAGAAAAGAAGGATGCACCGAAGCTGGAAGATACACCTACTAAAAATGCCAAACCGAAGAAAACTGCCCAACAGAAGGTTGTAGAAAAAGAAGTAATTGACCCCCTGCATCGTATGTGCAGCGTCTTAAACCGTTTGATCATATGTGTTGTTCGTTTTAGAAACTTAAAAAAGAAGAGCTGGAACGGCTTCAAAGGGAGGAGGAAGAGGATGCTAACCTAACACCGGAAGAGAGATTGGCCGAAAAGCGACGGTTGCAGAAGCTCCAGGAAGAGAATGATCTCCAAACGGCCATGGAAACCCTAGGCATTGGACCGATGTCATCGGGCAACGGTATCGATGGGATGCATCCGACCACAAAGGAGGAATTTGCCGAACTAGCCGAAGCGATTAGCAAAAAGCTCTCCAACTATCGTGAGAATCCTGAGTACCAAGGATTTTTAGAAGAACTTTTACTTAAATTATTTGCCAGCTGTGAGTATGCACGGCAGGGGGAGAAACTTGATCGCGAAGCGAACGTGATAACTTACACTTTCTTTGTTACAGTATCATCAAACAACATCAGAAAAGCTAAAACTACCCTAGACAACTTGTACTTGGAAAAGCAGAAGGTCGAAAAAGGTGACAAGCCAAAGAAGACCAAAGGCATTAAAGTGAAGGCGAAGTTGCGTGTTGAAGGCGAGAATGTGAGTAGCATATCTTCGATCATCGACGATCGGTTTAGTGTTTAGCCACGGACACTGTAATAATGCTGTTTCACCTTTTCGCCTTTCTAGTCTACGCTGAACGAATATGCCACAAAGTATGATGATTACGATGACTACGATGATTTTATGTAACGGTGCATGTTGGTGCACATGTCGGTTGGAACCTACAGCATCCATAATGCCCATGTCGTCGTCACCAGAAACAACAGCACACCATCGCCATCATCGCCGCCGGTCTTGGAGTCGGAATGTCGTGGAAGGAGTTGATCGCAAACTCTCGCTGCATCGTGCGGAAGCGGTGGTTAGGAGAATTTGAAAATACACACACAGACACAAACGCATACACACAATGATAAAGCAGCACGACTGTAGGTGTAATAAGGGTAAGACTATTTACATTAGCTGTGTATATCCTCGGTGTTACTCGATACAGTTTTGTTACATTTCAACTCGTTTTTTGATAACTAATAATTGCATGACAGTCTCAGAGATAGAGAGAGAGAGAGAAAAAAAAAGAGTCGGGGAGGCAGGATACACCCTCCAAATAGCATAGGAAATGTATGCAAACCAAGAAGCATCGATAAAATAATAATAATGGAAGGTTATTATACCGTTACATACCGATACTAATCAACCACAGCCAGGATTATACTTACCTTCACGTTTGGCAATTACTGTAGACATTCGTTCTAGATGAAGTGTATAAGCGGTTCCATTCTTACATTAGCGTACACAACAAAATCTTGCGGAAGCGCTGCCGAAAATTAAGAGACGACCAATTTGAAGTGTAAATAAAACGGAGGAGATCGCATGCGATTTGTTTCCTTTTTTGCATCTTTTTCTACAGATGATGACAAATGAAGAAAAAAGAAGCGATTGTACATAACATGAGCGTTTCGGGCTGTGAAACAAAATGCAACTTATAGGTCTCTTTCCGGAACAGTGGAGGAGGGAGGGTTTATTCCGTAGTATGTTGCAGGCTCGAATCGATATTAGTTCAACCACATGTCCTTCCTCTTTTCCAGCCAATGTAAGCGCGCGCAGAGTGCCAAGGCGGAAGTAATAGCTTTTACACTTACGTACACATACACATACATGCAAGCACAGTTACGCACACACACACACACACACATTCGGAACAATCACAACAATCAGCATCCCTCGTATGTTTGGAATTGTGCTTATCAGGAAAACATTAATCGTAGTCGAAGTGGCGGTTAACCGCAGTTTCCGATTGCGGTGCAAATGTAGCATCTTTTCTTCTTTGCAATCATTCTTAACCTAGTAAAGTAGTAATGAAATAAACGCTGCAAAGTAAGCAAACTATTTTTAGCATTATCGATTGCCGGGTGTACATAACCTCCATAATGCAAGTTGACAGATCGTTTTATTTGGGATTGCAATGCGTTCAATGCAACAAAAACGGCAGGGTTAGCAACATTTTTCATAATTCACTGCTTTAATACACTTCTGTTTGCATGTTTTCTATAGTTTAAAATATAGCTCTATGTATTGCCAGCGGATGCACGGAGCAACCAAACCTTTGTTTATAGTGCGCTTCACCAGTTCGCTACATAACCTAGCTTTTCTGCATGCACCCAATTCGTGCGTTTTTTCATCTTTTATTACCGTTTGTCAATAAAATTTATTTACGAAGTAAAATGTACAATTAATTAGACCGTACCTTGTCGCTTATCTACAAAGGAGGATCATTTCCAATCGCCCTAGCGCCGGAAATCGCTCGCTGGTCACGCCTTTCTACACCATCCACAACAAAGTGTTTGGTAGCCAACAGCTCGCCCGTTCGCTTGCATTTCGTTTCTCAATATCCTATCACACAATAAAGAAAACAAGACGAAATAAAGAGTAAAGGCCATCGTTACAGTTACCCTACCTCAAAACACTCGTCGTCACATGACGGACGGAGGAGATAGTTACACATTAGCTTTTTAATTCTTAAAATGTCACCATACTTTCGACGAACATACACGTTCCAGCCACGGAAACTGGTCCGTTACAACTTGGTTGTTCAACAAAGCAATTCCATTACCATGGCTTATAGGAGAAATACACTATCCAAAACATAAGTAGGCGTAGTGTGTCTGTGTGTTTGGGGAGGATGCGTGTGTGTTGTTGTTGTTAAGCATACACATTGCGAAGATGATTTTAAAGAGAATTGCAATCCATGTACTACTGTTGTGATGGGAGATGAAGGCTCAGTACTTTAAGCGAGCAAAAAGATGTGGTTTGTTTACTGCGCGGGATTGTTCGGCTTGCCAATGTCCACTGATGCGCACCCATCGGAAAGAAAACGAAACGGGTTATACTAGAGCAAAGGGCGTGGAGGTTGTATTACTTAAGAGCAGCGAGCCTATCTGTTTGTGTGTGTGTGTGGGTTGTGTGTTTGTGTGCTTATGAAGAAGCTGGAACCTCTGGCGCTTTAGTGCTGGACGCAGCGGGCGCAGCAGCTTCTTTCGTCTCCGCTTCCTTCTTCGATACCTCCTCAAAGTTCTCGGTCAGCTCCGGCACATCGTCATCCTCTTCGGCAGCGGCCGCCGTGGCCAGCTTTTTCAGCTGATTCAAACCTTCCGGTCCGAGCTGGGAGATGATGTTGGGCAGCATTTCCGTGATCATTTTCGTTTCGCTGTGACCGGTGATGGCGAACGTGTTGGTGCCCAGCGATGCCTGTGTCTTTGGGTTGTTGAAGTGGATCACGGAACCATCGTTTTTGATCATGTTCACCTCCTCGATGCCGGGAATCGTGTTCACACCGAGCTTTTTCAGCGACAGCTGCAGCTTCTTGTCGTCGACGGCCGAGCTCGTGTGGACGATCTTCTTCTTACGGCGGGGCATGCCCTTGCCGCCGATGCGCACCTCGCTCTGCATCTTCTTCAGCTTTTCCGGATTCATCTTTGCGATTGATCACACTTGCCGGCGCGTCGCTATTACACTCTGCAAATGGTGATGTTCGGGAAAAGGGTGGAACAACAATTAATCAATGAAAATTGCACTTTTCGGTCGGAGCAGCAGAAACGCACATGTGAAAATTGAGGCAATTGCCGTGGAAAGAGACAGAACCGCAGCCAAAGGAAAAATTTGACAGCACAAACGTAACTTTGACAGCAGACGTTTGGTGCACGGCAAACGTTTGGCCTTCCATTCAGACGATACGACGAAAGATGATTTTCAAATTCACCCACGTCTGGCTTATATTTTGTATTTGTTTATGTAATTGGAAGACAATATTAAGGAGAAATTTGGTGGTGATGCCGTAACATTATGCTACTATGAAAAGCAGAGAGCCAGTAACCGGAATACGGAAAAAAACTTGTTCCCTACCACTTTCATCGATAATCCTGTTCGTCGACTATTGCTGTTTTGCTGTTTCATCGACCATGTCAAACCTGCACCATTATTAGCATTTGTTTTTCTTCGAACACTGCGGACAGAAAAAAACTTTCGTTTTGTAGAAGGTACGTTGCTACTCTGTGTTAATTATTGTCGTATTTTCCGGGGTTTTCATCAATTCCGAAAGTGTGAGTGAAGAAGAGATACATTAAGGCTATGCGTACGTCTTGCTGAAGTTCCTCAATTCGAATTCATCCTTCACCTTTCCAATCTGAGTTTCGAGTGCCATTTTTTGACGACGTCATTGCGCAGAGAATGTTCCAAAGAGGCCACGAGCGAAAGCCTGTTTTGCTCAAGCTGTTGTAATAGCGTTCGATGTTCGTTTGGTAGATTTGAAGCGAAGGTTTTCTATCTGCTTTACGAAAGAACAGCCGGGGGGAGTTGTGGATACGATTGCGTGATAACAGCGAGCACTTGAAGACACTTTCTAAATCGTGTTTACCCTTGTTTCCCTTTCTGGCCGTAACTAGTCAACACTTTACGTGAGTCATCATGGATGCGGAAAAGTCAAGCAGCAGTTCCTTTGAGGACCTTTCGAACCTAAACGAACAGGAACGGGCAGAGTTGGCTTCATCGGTGGTGTCCGAGCCTGCACAGACTAAAACACCCGTTTCCGGGGACGCGCCAACCGACCAAGAACAAAAGCTTGAGAGTGAATCGAACCCGAAAACGGAGGAAACCGAACCCGAGTCGGAATGTATGGACATACTGGGCAATGGAACGTTGCTGAAGAAGGTGCTGCAAAAGGGCCACTCGGAGCTAAGGCCCGAAAGTAAAGACCTGGTCACGATCAGCTACACCGGGCGGCTCGATGATGGCACGGTAGTGGAGGAGCAAACTAATCTTGTGGTGCAAATCGACGACGTAGAGGTATGTATTAGAGGGTACACCGATAAATGATAACAAAACGCATTCTACGCATTATCATTGATAAACCATTCCGTTGAAGGTGGTGCAAGGGTTAGATATGGCGCTGAAGCTAATGAACGAGGGCGAAGTTGCGGAAGTGATTGTAAATCCGCGCTTCGCGTACGGTGAGATCGGTTTGAAGGATCCCACCGAGCTGGATCCGGTGATACGGACCGTTCCACCTAATGCGACCATTACCTACACGGTTACGCTCGTGTCGATGCGGGAGGAAAGCGACATCGAAGCACGAACGTACACATCCCGGAAGGAAATTGGTAACAAAAAGCGATTACGCGGTAACTACTGGATGAAACGGCAGGAGTACAATCTGGCAATACAGAGCTACCGGCGAGCGTTGGAATATCTGGACGATACGGTTAGTGCCGGAGGAATGATGGAATCCGGTGCAGGCACGGTTGAGGTAAGGCGTCGCTCTCTTTTCCTTATCAATGTGAAAGGCACATACCATGCTTCAAGACCGCAAACGCGTTTTTCCTCATCGCATACTTTCTTATCAGTTGTCCACCACAGAGCTGCAGGATTTGCTGGAAGATCGCATGAAAGTGTACAATAACCTCGCGTTGGCTCAACTTAAAATCTCGGCCCACGAAGCTGCCCTCAAATCGGTGGATCATGTGCTAAAGTGTCAGCCAAACAATGCGAAAGCTTTGTATCGCAAGGGCAAGGTAAGTGTGCGAACGGTGAAAAAGCCTATCAGTATACAATTTGTAATGTTTTGACACAGATTTTGGACGCAAAAGGAGATACCGCCGGTGCTATAACGCTATTGCAAAAAGCAGCTACGATCGATGTTGACGATAAACTAATACAGTCGGTAAGTGGGACGACGTTCGCTCCCCAGTTGAATCGATCTTTGGTTGCTATTACTTTAGAACATAAAATTGTTGCCCACATTTTCACAGGAACTATCCAAATTAATCCTTAAATCGAAGCGCGAGGCTCGCAATGAACGGGACCTGTACCAGAAGATGCTGGGCCAGGCGCAGAAGCTGGAACAAAAGACAAAAGCAGCACCAACCGCGCAAAACAATGAATCGTCCAAGGTAATGGGAAAGAAACTATTGTAAGATAAATGCAGCGCAAGCAAAAAAAAGCTTTCTATTTCACGCCAACTTTTCAGATCATGATGTGGGGTTACCTCGTGGGCACCATCTTGATCGGTGTGGTCGGTGTCGCGATCTTCCGGTATAATAATCCGTAGACACGGTTGGTACGCTAACTAACGTGCCCCGCCCCGAACGCCTACAGCTACTATTTTATCCAGAAGCTACAGATGCATTAGAATAACTATAAGAATATAGTGCAACCGCGACACTACAACCCGGGACCTGCGTCATCGATGGAAGGCAACGTGTGCTAGCTTAGGATTTCCTGAACAAAAACACACTGGTGCGTGATTTTCTAAGTAGCAATCGGTAGGGCGTAGCAGAAGACACTTCCCAAAAGCAAGCAAACAGTTGGTCAAGTGATAGTGGAGTGTGAAGCAAGGGAAAATAGAGTGTTGTGTTAGTATCGGTTCCGGTTGAGCGAGAGAGTCTATAGGCAACATTTTATTGGTGTGTTGTTTTACAACGGCAAAACAGTGGTTAGCGTTAGCAGCATTTAAGCGAGAGCATCATTATATCCTCCCTGAAATGGCGCACATTACCTAAAACATTGCTGGGTATAGGAGCTTTTGGGTTACTGGGAGAAGGATACGTGTTTTTTTTTATTGTGAAGCAATTTAGTTTTTGGGACCGATTAGCAGAAAATGGAATCAAGTTAATCAAACAGCTGGTTTAGGTTAACAACAAGCGGAACACAAGGGACGATTTTTAAGCGAACCTCTTTCTTCCTACTAAACAGGCAGGAAAGAGCACAAAACCATCCTTGCACTAATCTTGTCCGTCTTCATTGACCTTTAGACACACACACACACATAGAGGTCGCGCAGGGTTAGGAAAAAGACGGGAGCGATTGTTTGCCATCTTCCATTCGAACCTCTTCCCAGTGAGAATGTTGTTGCCGCACATCGGACGCAGCTCTAAAAGCGAATAACATAAAACTACACACATCATTCCACAGTTTGTATCCTGCATTTATGGAACACGACGCGGAACGGTGGAGGGAAGGAAGGGTGGTATTTTTTTTCTATGTGAAATTAGCAACGATTTTCCGGTAACATACATACATATATACATATATATATATACTCCCGCCCCAATGAGACACGTTTAGGGTCTTACGCGTGTGTAAGAAAGGTGTTTTGTCTGCAATTTTTGTTAGTGTTTTCTTTAGTTTGTTTCTATGAGAGTAAATTATGCAAAACAAAACCCCCGAAGTGTACCTGAATGAATGATTATTTTGTTTTAAAAGTCTTGCTTCGTTTTATCGTGTTGCAGTAAGTTTGCTATCGTCTTTTGTAACGCGCCGGTTAGGTACAGACAACATATTGCAGCGATGGAAGAGATTGACAAAAATGACTTCTGCAGCGACCAATCGGGATTTAATCTTATCGTTCTGTAGCAAAAGAAAGGACTGCTAATCACTGGTTAAGGTGTTTCCCCGTGAAAGGATGGTAATATTTATGAAGAATGCTTATTGGACGTAGGGTTAGAGCAAAATTGAATGCCTTGACTAATTTATAAGAGTTTTATTTTCAATAATGTTTTTATCCATACGTTACACGCTATACAGACACACCCCTTTCTTACAAAGCAAAAGTTGTCCACGTTTCACCATCCTTGGGAAGTGTTTTGTTTTCTGGCCCCAGTACCGACTTGCCAACCACCTTCACAGCGCCCGGTTTCAGATAACGCTCGTTCACCTCTAGCAACAGCTCCTTGCCCACATCCAGTACGGCTGCCCGGTGCTTTCCGAACAGCTCGTCGGAAATACCTTGCCGGAACAGATCCATACCACGCTCGAGGGGTGCAATCGGAACGTCTAGCTGCTGCAATACGCCCAGCTTCGCTTCGAACAGTGTTTGTTCGTCCATCTTTGGTAC
This sequence comes from Anopheles maculatus, assembly GCA_002091835.1. Lineage (NCBI taxonomy): Eukaryota > Metazoa > Arthropoda > Insecta > Diptera > Culicidae > Anopheles > Anopheles maculatus. The sequence continues at coordinate 62,458 of KZ061564.1, read as the reverse complement.
AGTAGTTACATTCCAGCCGTATGCATCATCGAACACATCCAATGTCGTGCGTGAATTGGGATCCCGGTAGCTGAAGAAATTGAACAAACCGTCGGACGTGATTTTAGCACCCGCACCATAAGCTCCATTTTGTTCGCGTACCACCGGCAGCAAATATTTCGCCGACAGGTATTTGGCCAACACCTTCAGCGGTGCATAGTGCCGGTGTGTGTAGGGCACGGCAACGATTGACTTTGCGCAATAGTTAACCGGAATGTTCATGATCGTATGGCGGCAGGCAGTCGACGATTGCCCGATCGGTTCCGAAACGTTCCAAACTTTGGCCGTGCTGCGAAGCGCAATGCTATCTACAAACTTCCGATAGTTCCGTACCGTAGGGTCTTCCGATGTGGGGCTAAAGTTAAGCGCACACCGCATACCCGATTCTTCAAAAAGCTTCGTAATTGAACGACATTTGTTGAGAATTTCTTCGGCCGAATGGCGCTGCGTTAGATCCTTCATGAACGCTAAATGTTCGATGCCCATCAACCGTTCTCGCAACCGGCCCGACTCAGTTACCAAACCGTTTGCGTTCTGCATCGCGTACATGTGTCCCGACTGGGCGATACCGACCGACATCTCGGAAAGATAGTTTTCAAGCAGCATCTCGAAACGGCTAACGTCGGTCAGCTCGAGTTCGGTGAAAATGCGTCGGAAGATGTCAAACATGTCCGGTACGTTCTTGTCCAGTGCGTACGTGCCGAAGTAAAGCCCAAACTCGTACTGCTGCATGTTGTGCACGTTTTCTACGAGATGGGTCGAGAATCCGATACCCGCCGTCTTCGAACTGATCAGCTGATCGAACGCCCTGTAATTGATGCCTTTCGTGCCGAATTGGGTAACGATCGTGTTGAACAGTGGAAGCAACAGTTTCTGTTCCGTCGTTAACCCATTCACATCCAGTATGCCACGGAAATAAACGACACCATTCGTGTCCACACGGCACAGCTGTGTCGGAACGTTCGTGACAAGCTGCTGTTCGACGTTTGTTTCCGGAATCTTTTTCTCGATTTCATCCAATCGCAGGCAGGGCAGAACGTCCGTATTGGGGTGCGCTTTTTGTGCTTCGGACAGTTCGATTCCTTCCCGGTAAATGCGTTCCTTGTCCGTTTCGTTAAGTTGTGTGACTTTTTGCTGCAGATTTTTCTTTTCCGCATCCAAAAACTGCTTCTCGTAACTTTCGTCCGGCGACATCGTCATCGTAAGCCGGTGCTTGTTGTTGCGGAAATAGTATTCCACCTTGTTCTGCAGATATTTCGGATTGTTGGCTATATTTTCACGCAACATCCGTACCGATTCGCTAACGTTCATCGCACGCACCAAATCTCCATCGTGGTTCCAGAGCGGGGTAAGATTAAATAGCAGCCCGAGTCCGAACTTGCTCGTCTGATGCTTCATAGACAGTTCGATGCTGTGCAGGACACTTTCGATGTGGGACGGGTCGAACCCTTTCTCGATGACTTCTTCGACCGTGCGGTCGAAAATGGTTGTTACACGTTCAAAGTCATCGACCGCTAGGTCCTGCAGGCCCACCACAAACATTGTATCGCGAATGTGCGAATCGAATCCGGTCAGTTGGTTGTATCCGCCGGAAATATTCGGTTCGATGAGGCTTTTGTAGAAGAACGAGTTCGGTCCCTTGACAAGCAGTTCCGTGAGAATGTGCATAAGGAACGTTTCGTACACGTCGGTTATATCCGTCATCAGGTAACCGATGGCGATTTGATTTTGCTTCTCTAACGGTGCACCCATATTATCGTACCGACAGCGCACATGATCTTTCTTCACACTGGCCCAACGTTTCTGGGGCGGTATCACACTGTACCGCGTATCGATACGGTCGAAATCGCGCAAGTACTGCTCATCCACAAAGGCCATCGTTTTATCGAGATTAAAGCAACCGTAGCTAAAGATGCGTGCATTGCTTGGATGGTAGTACTTCTGATGGAAGTTTACTAAATCTTCGTGTTTCAGCTGTGGTATATCGAGCGGATCGCCTCCCGACACGTATCCGTACGTATGGTCCGGTAGGATTTTGTTGAAAAATTTCTGTCCGAAGACGGCCGAATTTTCCGAAAACGCTCCCTTCATCTCGTTGTATACGACCCCTTTAAAAACGTACTCCGACTTTGGGTTGTTCAGCTCGGCATGCTCTAGCCGCCAACCTTCCTGCAGGAAGTCCAAATACTTAAGATTTGGCCGAAAGGCGGCATCCATGTAGATGGTCTGCAAATTACGGTAATCTATCTCGTTCGTCGAGCTAAACGGGTACAGGGTGTAATCCGGGCCGGTCATAGCGTTCATGAACGTAGCCAAGCTACGGTTCAACATCTTGAAGAAAGGATCACGGACGGGGAATTTTTGCGACCCACACAGCACATTATGCTCCAGGATGTGTGGTAGCCCAGTCGAATCGAACGGGGTTGTACGGAAATTGATCGAAAATACGTTGTTCGTATCCTGCCGGTCAATGTGTAGATATTGGAGGCCGGTTTTCTCATGCTGGAACATGTACGCGGTCATGTTGAAATCAGCAATATACTGTGCCTGAGTGCAGATAAATCCATTGTACCGATTTCCCGGCCTGTATCGATCGGAAGCTTTTATGTTCGCTAGAATGGCCGGATTTACTTTGGGTGCCGGTGTCGAGGTAAGCCACCGGCGGTTGGAAAATGCGCGCTTCATCGATGATATTTGTCTCAGCATTGTGTGGGGCTGCTTACGAGGGAATGAAAAACTTAATTATACGGCGACTAGCAGGAGGAATGATGATTTTACTAACATTTTTCTTTCGCACGCAATCTGCTACAGCTGTACTCGGAGCAATTTCATAACAAGACTGGAATGTTGCGCATTTGACAGTTGCAATCGCTGCTGCTGCTGTCACTCTTGGGTCAAGATTGGATTTAAATTTGTTGTCTTCTTTCGTCGGAGAATAATTCAATGAAAACTAGTATTTAATATTTTCGTAACGATTACTGAGTGTCGTATATTTACTAAACCGTTTTCAGTTTTGCTATTCCACATTCTACAATCGTATGTATTCAGTAAAACATTATGCAACGTGCTCCAAAGTTAATTCGTCCAATTGCATCCACGCAAACTGTCACCGTGCATTGTTTTGATCGTGTTTCTTTCTTTCTTCCCATTTCGTCCATTCGTCTGCAGCAGACGAGTGAGTGAAAGTTTTAGTAAGCCTTTGTTTTGCAGTAAAACACCGTGTGTTTTCCCAAATTTACAATTTTAATGTGTTCACAGTTAGGCACGGCTTATAGCTGACCATTTTACAAACACAGAAATTCATTTCCTTAAGCATCTCAGTTGCTCAAACTTTGATCACTGCCAGTGTGTTTCGAGGCTCGTGCGTGGGTAACACTGAGTCATTCCAATTTGCCTCCTCATTTCATTTTGTGCACCGATTCCGTCTTCATCAATAAAGGTAAGGTGAATTGGACGTGCTTCCTGCTTCAATTACTCCATCCAACGCCTTTCTGATATTCCTGAATTGCAGTTAGTCCCAATGGCGAAAGTGATTACGCAGGAAACATTCGACGACGTGGTAAAGGAGAACATTGTGGAGTTTTCTATGTCCATCGAGGAAGCAAGAGAGGAAACGATCAAACAATTTGAGGCACAAGGCATTCATCTGGGGAACATTATCAAAGATCTTACCGTTAATCCCGACACGGGTGTGCCTTTGTTGAACGAAAGTGTGGAAGAGCTGAAACTTCTGATCGAAGCGAAAGATGATAACCAGGAAAAACTTTCACAGCTTCTAGCTGTAATCACTGAAGAATGCAAGCTGGTAACGTTCTCCGGACCGTTTTTTCAATATCTCATTTTGCAATAACATATCTCATTTCTTCTTTACAGAGTGTTCCTCATCGTGTACTGGCAGCAAAATTAGGTGCCTACGAGTTTATTGTAAAACGACTGAACGGTGAAGATAAGATAGATGATGATGTGTTACTGAAATTACTTACTGCCGCAAACGCTATCGTTAACAAACAACCGGACGTGTTCAACCACGAATCGTTGGCCGTTGTGCTGAAGACTTTAAAAGCATCCCCAGAGCCGAAAGTTGCTTGTGAGCTCATGAAGTGGCTACAAAAAGCGTGCATACTGCATGAAATGAACCGTCAGCTCATTATGGAAGATAATCAAACAATCCCAACCCTTAAACCGTTCCTTTCCCGACCCGAAACGGATGTGATCCGTAACACGTGCACGCTGTTCCGTTACTTGATTTTGGATGATGATATACGGGTGGAGTTTGGCAAGGCTCACGAACATGCCCGTCAGCTTGCTGCCGCAACGCTCACGGAAATAACGCAGCTACTTACCAGTAAGTATCTGGACGAAGAATGGTTTCTCTTAAATAATTTAACTTTCTTACTCGATCGTAGAATGCAAATCGGACCCTGATTTGATCAGTGACTTGATGTTGACTATCGCCTCACTTACGGTGCGCAATGAATTCTGCCAAACGGTCGAAGAAGCTGGCGGGCTCCAGTTTATTCTAGACGCGATGGTAGAGTTCCCCGATTCGATAAAAATCATTCGCGAAGCGTGCAAGTTGCTGAAAGCGCTAGCAGGAAATGATACGGTAAAGCAGCACATCATTCAGTGCGGTGCGGCCCCGTTGCTAGAATCTGCCCTTAATCGTCACAAGGACAATGAAACATTTGCGCGTCATGCACTGGCGTGTATCTCAACGCTGGCATTACGAGAGCCTGCTAATAGCAAGGCACTGTTTGAAACGGGCATATCGGAGACAATTATTCAGACGATGAAAATCCATCCGACAAGCAAGATTGTTCAGCGTAATGCGTCATGGTCGGTGCGTAATATGGTGTCCCGATCCCGTGACCAGTGTGACACGTTCGTGGCACAGGGCGTGGAAGATGTACTTAATCGGGCGCTGGTCGATCATCCGAGCATCGCGCACGATGTTAAGTCAGCGCTGCGGGATCTGGGTTGCAAGGTGCAACTGAACGAGGAGTGGAAAGCCACATCGGAGATTCAGATTAAAAATGACTAAATTTGGTCAATCGATCCATCATCAATCATATACACCGTACTATGTACTGCCCAATCTAATCATCAGCACTGCATCGTTAAAGCTTCCACTGCTACGTGAAAGGCATTTCTTAATTTAACACACAACTTCGTACTATTTTTTAACTTTAATATGCGCCTTTCAAATAATAATGCGTTTCAGTTTTTTTGTACACTAAATGAGTTTGAGTCGTTATCATTTAAAGCAGAAAGCAGAAAGAAATAAGCACTGTTTCTGGTGAGGAGTAAAAAATCCTTTTTGGTCTCGCGTATTTTGAAATTGCACAAAAAAAAGGTTTGCGTACATGTGTGTGAGTAAACGTCAACGTTTGTTTACATAAACATACGAGCGTAGCAGGCGCGTCTTCATCCGCGTGAGCATATCCTGCAAGATTCGAACGGGGGTTTACGGCCAAAGAATGGATTCCAGCGGCGAACAAAGAAATGGACTACTGAGGTAACATATAAAGGTGCATTGCCAGTTTATGTTTTAAACTTTTAATCGGTTATTTCAGTGGACAAGAGATGGTTAAGCATCATACCGAATCATATGAAGTGCAGGCGCAATTTAATCGGCTAGTCTCACTGGAAGAATTTGATGAAACGCGCCAAGCAGATCTAGAGCGAATGAAAGGTGAAATTGAAAAACTATCATTCTGTACGACATTCTTGCTAACTATAGGACCTTTTTTCTTATTATCAGATCAGTTCCGGCGCTTATTGTCGCAGGAAAGAGTGAATAAATCGAACAGCATTTCGGAAGGTGTTTGGGAACATGATCAACGCCGGATTCGCATCACAAAAGTCGAAGGCAAATGGCAATCGTTTGGATACGAAGATGCCACTGGCAAATATGTGGAAAGTCACGAAGGTTTATTCCTTATGGAAATGGTAAGAATCGTGGCTTTTAATGGGCGCAGTGGCTTCATTGTTTCGTTTACTTCCAGAATCGATTGATGGTCCGATGGAAAAATATGGTGGTATCCATCGAGCAGGGCTACAGTTTATTTCTTGGCCATCCCGAAACACTAACGCTAGAAGAGTATCAAGTCTATTCAATTCTTGTGCGAGCTAGCTACTACGTGCTACGGTATGATTCATCGCGAAGGTATAGTTCAGCGGACTCGGATTTACCCAGTGTCGAAGAACGATATGTGTGGAGAAATCTGTTCGAAATGCTAAATCAATCAAACCCGCGCGATAATGGGACCATCCCAAAAGAACATTCGAAGTTGTACGAATCGGTAAGAAAATCGATGAGAGAGTACTGTAATATTATTAGAAAACCATCGTGCTCAAACCATGCTTCCTCGTGTGACAATGAGTCTGAGGATGAACCGGTCAACAAGAGACAGAAGCCAGAGAGTACAGCTACAAACAGTGAAAATGATGGATTTAAACGAATAGAACAATTCCGCCGAATGTTCGATCGGTTCGATATTGTGCAAAGTTTAATCGAAGAAGCCCCATCGGACATTGCCGAGCCGGAAGAGAAATGTAGTTTACGATTGGTGTTTGATCTGTTTGCTACCGAAGCTCAAACATTCAAAAAGAGTCTTCCACCGTTACCGATTGCAAGAATTATTGTGCGAAGGTAATAAAACACGATTATCAGCACGTTCGTAATATAGTACTTCTCATGAAATTTATATTCTTATTCACAGGTCAACACAGCATTATGACAAACGGTTGCAAATTTGTATTCATCTTGGTCGCAAATGTCAAAGCGAAGAATTGTTTTGTTTGGATTTGGAGCAGAAATTCCGTAGGGCCTTGTTTACATTGTGCATCGACAAGAGATTTTGCTGTATTGCTGTATTTTTCCATTATTTTGTGTATTAACGAGGGATTCTGTAAAAATGTCTGAAAGTGAAGAGATTCAAGTAAAAGTGGAATTCAAAAAGAAGGGCAAGAAACAACTCCGCCAAAGGAAAGCATCCAACAGTGAAGATGAGGAACGCGAACAAGACACGGAAGCTGATACTTTGTACGGACTTGTATCACTAATAGAATAATAACTAGAGCTAATATAACATATTTTTATTTCTAGATCAAAATTAGAGGAAACTAAAGAACGGCAAAGACTGCGCAATAGACGAAATGGTGTCAACATTCTCAGTTTGGCTGCTGGTAAAAAAATATCCATCGAAGAAGAGGTTACAGTGGTATGTATCGATCGTTATTTTTACAAAATTTCTCCCATAACGTAATTGTATTGCATTGCAGAAAGATCCGTTCAATATCAAAACGGGTGGTATGGTAAATATGCAAGCGTTAAAGGCGGGAAAATTGAAAACTGCTGTCGAAGATCCTTACGACACAGGCATTGGCACACAGTTCTCGGCGGAAACAAACAAACGCGACGAGGATGAAGAAATGATGAAGTGAGTTTGATTGTCACTAGTAGAAGACAAGGAACAAAACATTTATTCAAGCGTACATCTCTTTTAGATACATTGAAGAGGAACTTGGTAAACGGAAGGGCATTGCGCAAGAGCAGGACAACCAAGTGGAGGGTGAATCGTCCACCAAGTATCAGAGCCCGGAGGAGGCGGCACTCCTTTCGCTGCCCGCCCATCTCAGCCAAACGTCGTCCCAGCGTTCAGAAGAAATGTTATCAAATCAAATGCTGAGCGGCATACCGGAGATAGATCTTGGCATTGAGGCAAAAATTAAAAACATCGAAGCAACGGAAGAAGCCAAGCTCAAGTACATGCAGGAGCAGCAAAGGAAGAAAGATCTGCCGTCGCACTTTGTCCCGTCGAATATGGCGGTTAACTTTATGCAGCACAATCGCTATCGTATCGAGAATCCTGCCCCAACGAAGCGTCGCTACCAGGAGGAACATCGGGATCAGCGTGGCGAGGATCGTGTGCCGAAAAAAGCGACCGACGATTATCATTTCGATAAGTTCAAAAAGCAATACAGACGCCATTGAAAGGAAAGGAAGGGGCGGTATGTTTAATAAAACACACAAAAGATGTAAGATTTATCATGAACCACCGTTTATTAGTAGCATTTAAGTTGAGTTGATTGAAACACACTTTGAAGTTGAATTGAATGTGGCGATTTTTTCTCCGCAGCTGAATAATCCAGTCTAATCCGAATAGTGGAAACGGTCAGATCATAGCCTCCGTCACTGATATCCAGCTGAATACACTAGGCAAGGCTAGTCGCAAATGAATTTCCTTCCATTCTTCATCGTTTATAACTCATCCTTCGTCACCGTTGATGTTTGTTCATATTCTCATTTCGTGCAGTTTCGTGCAATCACTAGCATTGAAGTCTTTCGATACACGGTACGTACATTTTGGATGCCAGAAACGTGAGCGGGGGCTTGTAATCCGTGTTCCTCTCTTGCAGGCAACATTTAGTTATTGAATTTGTGCCCATTTTCACTGTTCTGTGATTATGCCATTTAAAGCTTAACTTTTGAAGAAATACAATACACACCAACATATGCCAACAGCCGCTTGATCTTGGCACAAGTCCTGTGCCTGTATTCCTTTTCTTTACCATCATCCAACGGTTTCAAATCACCGGTGATAGCCGTCTGTTCACGCTTTTTACGCTCCTTATCTTGCTTGAACGCTTGTTTCGTGAGCTGGACCTTTTTCAGCATTTCCTCCTTGCGGAATTGTTTCTTTTCCTTCTTGGACAGACGCGAAATCGTCAGCTTGCGGAGCTTTTTTGTTTTCACTCCTCCTTCATCTTCTGGCTCTTCATCGACGGGTAGTTTGTCGGATTTTTTCAGCGGTTTATCTGCCAGCGGAGGACTGCTTTTGGTGGCACTGACGTCCTTTTTCTTCGGTTTGCTTTCTATTATCTTAAAGCTGGTTGTTTCGGGACCATTCAGCTGCACCGGTGTTGAGCGATAGATGGGAAAAGGGCCTTTTACTTTATTACCATTGTCGGTCGGTTTCGGAGGCAGCTTGGGTTTCGGTAGTTTCTTGTTAAGTTTTCCCATTTTGCAAGGGATCTGGTGTGTTGTCGAATTGTTTTGAACGTTCTGTATCGAAGACCATGCGTGTTGTTGATCGACAGAGTACAGGGTGACTACGAAGCAGCACTATGACAAACGGTTGCAAAAGTGTGTTCATCTTGGTCGCAAATGTCAAAGCGAAGAATTGTTTTGTTTGGATTTGGAGCAGAAATTCCGTAGGGCCTTGTTTACATTGTGCATCGACAAGAGATTTTGCTGTATTGCTGTATTTTTCCATTATTTTGTGTATTAACGAGGGATTCTGTAAAAATGTCTGAAAGTGAAGAGATTCAAGTAAAAGTGGAATTCAAAAAGAAGGGCAAGAAACAACTCCGCCAAAGGAAAGCATCCAACAGTGAAGATGAGGAACGCGAACAAGACACGGAAGCTGATACTTTGTACGGACTTGTATCACTAATAGAATAATAACTAGAGCTAATATAACATATTTTTATTTCTAGATCAAAATTAGAGGAAACTAAAGAACGGCAAAGACTGCGCAATAGACGAAATGGTGTCAACATTCTCAGTTTGGCTGCTGGTAAAAAAATATCCATCGAAGAAGAGGTTACAGTGGTATGTATCGATCGTTATTTTTACAAAATTTCTCCCATAACGTAATTGTATTGCATTGCAGAAAGATCCGTTCAATATCAAAACGGGTGGTATGGTAAATATGCAAGCGTTAAAGGCGGGAAAATTGAAAACTGCTGTCGAAGATCCTTACGACACAGGCATTGGCACACAGTTCTCGGCGGAAACAAACAAACGCGACGAGGATGAAGAAATGATGAAGTGAGTTTGATTGTCACTAGTAGAAGACAAGGAACAAAACATTTATTCAAGCGTACATCTCTTTTAGATACATTGAGGAGGAACTTGGTAAACGGAAGGGCATTGCGCAAGAGCAGGACAACCAAGTGGAGGGTGAATCGTCCACCAAGTATCAGAGCCCGGAGGAGGCGGCACTCCTTTCGCTGCCCGCCCATCTCAGCCAAACGTCGTCCCAGCGTTCAGAAGAAATGTTATCAAATCAAATGCTGAGCGGCATACCGGAGATAGATCTTGGCATTGAGGCAAAAATTAAAAACATCGAAGCAACGGAAGAAGCCAAGCTCAAGTACATGCAGGAGCAGCAAAGGAAGAAAGATCTGCCGTCGCACTTTGTCCCGTCGAATATGGCGGTTAACTTTATGCAGCACAATCGCTATCGTATCGAGAATCCTGCCCCAACGAAGCGTCGCTACCAGGAGGAACATCGGGATCAGCGTGGCGAGGATCGTGTGCCGAAAAAAGCGACCGACGATTATCATTTCGATAAGTTCAAAAAGCAATACAGACGCCATTGAAAGGAAAGGAAGGGGCGGTATGTTTAATAAAACACACAAAAGATGTAAGATTTATCATGAACCACCGTTTATTAGTAGCATTTAAGTTGAGTTGATTGAAACACACTTTGAAGTTGAATTGAATGTGGCGATTTTTTCTCCGCAGCTGAATAATCCAGTCTAATCCGAATAGTGGAAACGGTCAGATCATAGCCTCCGTCACTGATATCCAGCTGAATACACTAGGCAAGGCTAGTCGCAAATGAAATTCCTTCCATTCTTCATCGTTTATAACTCATCCTTCGTCACCGTTGATGTTTGTTCATATTCTCATTGCAGTTTCGTGCAATCACTAGCATTGAAGTCTTTCGATACACGGTACGTACATTTTGGATGCCAGAAACGTGAGCGGGGGCTTGTAATCCGTGTTCCTCTCTTGCAGGCAACATTTAGTTATTGAATTTGTGCCCATTTTCACTGTTCTGTGATTATGCCATTTAAAGCTTAACTTTTGAAGAAATACAATACACACCAACATATGCCAACAGCCGCTTGATCTTGGCACAAGTCCTGTGCCTGTATTCCTTTTCTTTACCATCATCCATCCAGTCAATGCAATTTTCTCAACCAATGCTAATAGAACAAATGTGTCCACAGTCCATGGATATCTCTCTTCGTAGTCTGGGTATCTGTGTTTGTTGATAACTATGTTTTGTTTTTAAATCGTTACTTCAAGTTCCTCTTCAATGTATCTAAAAGAGATGTACGCTTGAATAAATGTTTTGTTTTTAAATCGTTACTTATGTATCATAATTATGTAGTCTTGCGTTATAGCCCTAAAATACGTTAAAGTGAACCTACGAGCCTATATGAATCTAACTATCACACTCCCTTGAAACGTGCTTCTCTGTGACGAGAAGAAAGCGACCACACACACTTCGTCAGCACAGGTTTGCAGGACAAACCGGCCACTACCGTCCGCCTTCGTGGCTTTTATAATAGTAGCCTAGTAGTTTATGATGCCCGGTAGCTTTGCTGGGTTCGAATCCCGGCGGACCGCCTCCCCGTACGCAGGACTGACTATCCAACTACGGGTAAAACCAAGTCATAGAAAGCTAGAAATAGCAGGCCAAGACCATCCGAGGTTGTAGAGCCAGAGAAGAAGAAGAAGTAGCTTTGCTGCGTTGCTAGGCGATATGCTATTTACAGGCATATACACATATACGCCAGCAAACACAGCGAAAGAACGACTATAGTTCTATAGTAGTAGTCCCTCTGTTGGTTACAGTCATATTTTCACCTAACACAATTGCCAATAAACACACACACACACACGCAATACAGGACACACATACACGTACACGTAGTGTATGAAGCAGAGCAGGTAGTGCTCACCACATAGCACAATTATGTTGTGGTGCCGGAAGGAGCGTAGATTTTCTTTTCTTTACCTTTTTGATCGATTATTTAAGGATTTTCAGTGTTGCAAAGCCAATAGCAGGATTTGTTTTTTCTCGGTTGGATAAATACCATATACTCCAGGGTACTGTATAATAGCCAGATGTTGTATCGTAAAGAAACAAGGAAAATGTGTACCTTTTTTTTCCTTGAGCAGCGCATGGTATCTGTCGTTCGGTGTGTTTTCGACTGGTTAGATTATGATGAGGGCGTTACTGTAAGAATAATTACAATGATTCCTTACACAATTACCTAATGTCTTCTCTCTCCTTATTTTAAGCATTTTTCGCCATTTGTCCATTCCATTCCAAATCCATCCCTCTTTGGGTTTTTGTAACACACAATAGTAAGTTAGTACAGTTACGTTATGCCAACGTATGCATTAAACAAACAGACAATGTCGAATCATACGTTAAACAAGGATTCTACAAACACATACTGACATTAACCATGGTTGTCGTAAAACTGAATGTTCGTCATTTTATAGCTCTTTCTAAGGGCTTTCATTAGGGAAATCACGGTTCGAATCCCAACTGATTGAGACTGGCTATTTAGATACAGATAAATCATGCAAAGATTAGGCAAATACTTCTCTCTTGAGGTATTTGTGCCAAAGAAGAAATAGATTAAAAAACAACAGCTCTTGGCGATGAACTGCACACTCCGTCTACCTTTGCCACAAAAGAATGAGCGGAAAAAGGATGAAATATCATCAATTTTATAGGATTTTCGTATAGCAATGCCCACCATTTAAAGGTCTTTTGTCACTATTCATAGAGACTGTGACCCCTTGGATCAGGTCGATGTTCGTGCCATTTTTCAGAAGGAAAGGGGAAACGCGAATCGACTTTAATCGATGGTTAGGAACTATATAGTTGGCAAAAGTTGTCCCAAAGCAATTGATAATGCTGTAAAATTTTGTCTGTACTCAAGACTCTTTTTCTTCTTTCTTGGCCTTACGACCTCTTAGGTCATGCCTGCCATTACTGGCTTACTAGACTTATTGTTACCGCATAGTTGGATTGTCAGTCCTCACCATGGGGGAACGGCCCAGCTGAGACTTGAACCCCGGTCCTGCCGTGTGAAGACCGGCGCCGCTGTCGCATCTACCACCGGGCCGTCCCAACTCAAGACTCATGACAGGGTATGATCGGTACAGTATCAGTCTATTTTTTAATGCACACGTAAGCTAAGCGTAGTTCCGTTCTGGCAATCTCTTTCTCTCACACACACTCTTCTACCACGTTATAATAACCCGCCACCGGAACCATCCGTAGCGCGATAGGTTCGCATCATCGTAAGGATCAGCATGAGTAGTGATTATAATACTTTCGACTTGTTTTTCCCACTGTTACCACCACCACCACCCCCACCCCCACTTCCCTGCAATAGGACCGACGGCGGTGCAGTAGAGTTGTGCAGGTTGTTGATAATTTTCATCCGTTTGTTCGACAGTGCTGTGAGTGACGATGCACTTCGTTTCAGTGCATGCATCGTTGTCCGCTGGTCGGATGGTGCAATGATGCTGGCAGCGGCAGAACCGACCTCATCGTCAACATTTTTACCGCCCACAGCAGCAGTAGTACTGTTTTGCTGTGTCAGCTCTTTCGATTGTTGCATCGATGAGATAAGATTTTTGAAATAAGCGTTACTAAGCAGACAGGACAATTTTTCCGACCGGCCTCCTTGTTGGGGTGTCAGAATTAATCGGCGCTGTCCACGGTTGGAGGAACTGTTGCGATTCATTGCCGCACTGCCGCTACCTATTCCTCCACCGGTAGGACTGCCGATGCCACCACCGCCATTGATGCTGCCCGTCTGATCGTTTCCGATCTTGCCTTTTCCGGCCCCTGTAGGAGATGCAAGCGAAGCCAGCAATATATCGTTCCCGGAACGTCCGCCGATCAGTGTGCTGGCCGTACGGGTGGCACTCGCACCGAGCGGCGAATGTGGTGTGGTGCTGGACGAGCTTGTGCCGCCGGGTGACATTAATCGTCTACCCTCGAGACTGGCGGTTTCCTGCAGCAGATTTCGCCGAATCGTTAGCAGCTTACGGTTCGTCACGTATCCACCGGCCAGACGGCGCAGCTGAAAGTTGTTCACGTGCAACGGTTTCGGTAGCGCACTGTACCACATTTTAACGCCACGAGCCTCGCCATCGTGCTGTTCTGGGGCGTGTTGGAAGGCCTGTTGCTGCTGCTTCTGTAGCTGCCTTTCCTTAAGGAACTCTTCATCGACCTTCTTCAGCAGCATCAGCTTCGATATATCAACCGGGCCGTTAACGGTGAGTGGATCAATCTCGGACACCGCCTTCAACCCCGATATGTTGTCGATAAAGTGTTGCTCGACCAGCGAAAGGCTGGAGAGCTGGTTGGGCGTCAGTATGATGGAATCGGCCAGATCTCCTTGAAGCTGCGGTATGACTAGCGGATTTGTAGCCGCCGGTAGGAGATTTATGGTCGGCACAATGTCGTCGATACTGTCAACCAAATCCGTTGTGTGCGGTTGCACACCGGGAAGGTGTTGGCGCGGTTGTTGCTGCTGCTGCTGCTGCTGCTGTACTGCATCAAATGTTTGTAGCGTGTAATTAATCTGATCGTTGTCCGACGGTATACCAAGACCCGCCAGTCCATTCGAGTGGCACTGGCCGGCCACTGTGCCGGTAGAAGCATGGGTAGCTAACCGGTACGCAGCACTAGGATCGTGCAGCTCGTTCCCATTCGATGCTACGAGCGGAAGTTGATCGATCAGCTCACTGGGAATAAACGCGGTTTGTGAATCGGTACCACCACAATCAACAACACCGGGCGGGAGCATCGCGTTTGGCGCGTTGCCAGCACTGACCACGGCACTAGAAACAACGTCACCAACGGCACCGGGTGTGCCACCGTGCGCCATGTTTACCAAGTTTGTGCCGGCCAGATTCATTGAAGATATCACAGATAATGGAAGGGTGACCGTTAATCCGTCGGCCTGCATCAGATTAGTCGTGCCGTACTGCTGCTGCTGCTGCTGCTGCACACCGTCGCCACCATCGACTGACAGCTTCAGGAGATTCGTATTGCCGTCCATCACGATCGCCGCAGTGTGATCGTGCGGCGGCAGGATCGTACCCGTTCCGACCGATTCTTCGCCTGTGGGAAATTGCACTCCAAGCATATCGGTGCCATTGTTTTGCATCAACATTTGCTGTGGCTGGGACAACAGTGTGTGTTGTGGTGCTAGAGTCGGTTGTGCTGCTGTATCACGCGACTGTCCATGCTTCAGTGAGCTCGTGCGATGATGGACCACGCTCGATGACTTCGATTGTGGAGTACCGATGGACGCGCTACTATTGTGAGAGCGGGAAGTGGACGTTTTGTGCTTGGAACGGTCGCTCGATGGTAACTTTTGGCTGGACGATCCATGGGATGAAGCGCTGGAAGAGGAGTGATGCGAACTTTTACCACTGTCTCCCGTTGCCGTACCGTGTCCACCAGCGGAGCCTCCTGTTTGCGCAGTAGACGATCGTCCCGAGTTCTCTCCCGCCGTAGTACTTCGTCGTTCACCGGTGGCAGCATCAAATCCTATAGACGAACTACCGCTCGATTCCATCACGTCCAGGAACGCGGCCGAATTGGCTGTGTCGTCCTTTACCGTCGACGAGGGAGTACTGCCAGTTGCCATGCCATGTCCGCGCATTTCCGCCATCAGCTTGTCCAACGTTTTACTCCTGCCCGGTACGGCTCGACGTTGCGATAGGGAGTGTGATTTGCAGGTGAGCGGACGAGTACAGTGCCGTTTACCGTCTGGCGTCACAACACCACAATGTCGATCCGGATCGAACTCGCGTGCCCGCGTATCACTCTTCCGTTCCGATGACGATTTTATCTGTTGCGTGACATTGCCCGAACTGCTACTGCTGCTGCTGCTGCTACTGCTGCTACTACTGCTGCTACTGCTGCTGGACGACGAGGAAGAAGAGGACGACGAAGAAGATGAAGATGAAGACGACGATGAAGACGATGGCGAGGAACTGGATGAGGAAGAGGACGCCTGCTTGGAGCCACGTTTCGACGACGACTTAGTCGGCTGATTCGTTACACCCGCTGGTGCTGCACTGGACGAACTGCCGGTCTCAACACCGGATGCGTTTGAATTACCAGCGATCGTAAACGTTGCCTTCTTTTCCAGCATTCCCGAACAATTGCTCATCAGGACCAGCGGTACGCCACTGCTACCGATTGCACCACCGGCCGGAAATTCACGCCCAAACTCGGCATTGTTTTCGCTCGCGGTCGAGATGGAAGCTTTGGAAAACGAGGACGATAGGGAACTGTTGTTACCGCCGGCATAGCCAGATGATTTCGAGGAGGTAGAGGACGACGAGCCACTTCCGGTCCCGTGCGTGGCAGCGTTTTTCGTGTTTTTACTCTTCACTTTTCCACTGCCCGACGAGCGTATCTTTACCGGTGGCACAACAGGGCTGGCGGACGATGGTTCTAACAGTGTCGCAGCTGCATCATCGCTCTGCTGTAAACCGTAGGAGCTGGAGATTGCTTTACTGTCTGTGCGACCACCACCCGATGAAGCATCGCTACCCGTACCGCCGGTGCGAACAATGCTTTCCATCGATGCGTAGCTGTTGTTGAGGTGATGGTGCTGTTCCGACAGTGAATTACTGCTACTGCCCTTACTGTTAGCGCCACCGATGGTGGCCAGGGTGGACGTGCTCGCACTGCTGTTCCCATTGGCGTTTAGTTTAGCTGTGTGGTTTATGAGCGAATGGTGCCGGTTCGTCATGTGCTTTTGCAATCCTTGCGGTTTGACCACACTGTTGCAGATATCACAGATTACCGCATAGAACGGGTCTGTCTCGGGGCAGATACCGTACAGGCCCATATCGGCTTTATCCAAGCGCATTACACTTCCCCGTGGTCGGTTTGTTGTGAGCGGGCGGCTAGGTAATGATTCGACGGGGCTGGCGACATATTTCGAACCGCTGTTGCTGCTGCTGCTGCTGTATGCCGGTACGCTGTTTTGGCCCGTAACACCGGCGAATGATTTGGCAAGCTTTGCATGCAGCACACCACCCAGTATACCTTCGGCGTCGTAGTCCGCTGCACAGGCGCGTTGAGTGCGTAAAAATGTAATTTACACATGTATGAGTATAAAAGTGACCCTATGGGAAGCACGATTGCTCCTTTGCAGTATATACCTACCATCGGACGGGGATGACCCGTTGGTGGATCTTTCGATGAATATTTTCCATGCCTGTCCTTTCAGTTTGGACAGCCCACCACCAAACGAAGCATGGCAATCTCGATTCATTGCTAAGGGGTTGCGTTCCGTATCCCGCCCGGAGCCTACTGAGCTATTCTTCCTTCCTTGGTGCGTAATAGCGAAGTCGCGCTTGTGGTGATCGTTTGGTTTGGTAAAATTCGCTGTCTTGTTTTTATAAAAGTCCACCGGGTGGATTGTTAATAGTCTCTGTTTCTTCTTCTTTTTCTCTCCGTAGTGTCGTTACGCGAATTCCGTATACTAGCCCTTCTTACGAGCCGCTTATCAATGGTGGCGTAAGATAAGTTTCTGGAAGTAAAATTTACAACAAAATATTAAAACAATGCAATATCAAGAAAAAATAACTGAATTTAACATTTACTAGCGTTGATTTCAGTTCTCGCACTCGGAGTTAAATATTATTTGCTACTGTCTGAAATTAGAAAAAGCAGCTTCACCGGAGCGAAACATCAGCTGATAGTGTAGTCACGCACACATCGGCGCAGTCGTACGCAAGCAGCAGTGAAAGAACAATTCTCGCGGCGGCGTAGGAGCGCAAGGCTTCGCCGTAACGACGCACACAACGCAGAACGAACGCATGAATGAATGAAGTATGGCGGTGGAGTTTATCGTTTTTAGAGTTTCTGCTCTCGTGCTACTAAATTATGCTCAGTGAGAATGAGCCCACCCTGCCGATTGTTTCACCTTCGGCAAACCTACTACACACACACACACTCATACACTTTCACACCAAGGTACCTCGTAGAACAATAGACGGGTAGTAGAAAAGCACTGCTAGCGGAACGCACGGTTTCTTGGCAAGAAATTCGAAAGAAAACGAAGACTGCTAAAGCTGCTTCACACTACTTTTGTTGCACTAGCTTTAAAACCACTCTTCCGAAGAATCTCCAACGAGGAGGCGATGCTCTTGCTGCAGCATGGAAGAATAGTGGGACAAGATAAACACGATAAGTAATTCAATTAAGATACGTTCAATTATGTTCTCATGCTTGGTTGGATAATGGGGGAGGGCATGGTGCAAAAGTTGTCGTGGCACAATGAAACGAAAATAAGAATTGCGGTTTATGTTTTGAAAAAGTATGTTTTATATTCCATACAGGAATCGAAATATAAAGCTTTCACAACCTCCAGAAGGATGAGCATCCGTCGCACTTAAACCGACATCAAAATCTCAAAGTCTACTAAGATTTCTGTTTTAGCAGCGTCCTCGTACCCTAATCTCATTGCTATGCAACCGATACCGAAATGAAGCAAGTGCTGCTGCAACTGAGATCTTCAATGGACTCCTTTGTTCATGTGAAGTAGGACTCGCTTACATCCGCTACATGTCACTACCACTGTCGAGCGGAACACAGGCGTACGAATTATGCTCCATACCCGTTTTGCACAATCCTTGCCCTTATGGTACACACATCCCGCGGCACACTGTCCCGGCTGTACCTTGTGACAAAGGTTAACTGGGCACTTGATGACAAAACCGGAGCATACGATTACCCAAGCACACGGGTTCTTTGCTCGCGAATGGGGGATGGACCACATATGCGGCGGCACTACGTTGCGAAACAGAGATGAAACGTCGCTCTCGCTCTCTCTAAACAAAACTTGACATTCGGAGCATAGGTCAGTACGCTCGATACCCACCACCCCCTCCACCTTTACATGCACACACATACGCACGCACTCCCACGATGGGGATGCTGTGCGACGATGGGGTTTTGCAAGGACGAAACAGACAGCATAAAGGAAAGCGCTAAAGATGGGGCGGTGGGAGCCAGCAGCATCGCATTGAGCAACTGAGAGTGAGAAGACGTTTCGCGGTTGCGAAAAGAAATCGACAATAATATCAACAACAGCAACAGCAGTAGCAGCAGCAGCCAGCAGACGATGTCGGCTATCACATCATATCACCCTTTGTAAACCCTCACAACGCATCACCCCACACACGCACACATTGCTTACGGTCGGTCTATGCACGCACCAATTATTGACGATCGCCACTATTTCAGCAACACTATAACACCGCACACTACAATGGCAAGCGGACGACGAGCTGGCTCCGTAATACACTCTCTGTATTGGCCGCAGCAAGCAGGCTGCGCTGAACTCGTAAGAAGGGGTTGCTGGGACAACCGTGAACACTTCTTTTCGGGCTACAGCAGCACATCGATATGCTGAACGACGGAGTTCGCGAGGTATGCTGGTCGCTGCTGTGTGGGTTTCTGGCAGTGTCTACCCGTTCCGGGACGGGCACAAAAATTAGAGCAGTGCGCTTACCATCTCTAAAATTGGTACGAGAGACGATCGGGTTCACCACGCTCCCTGGCCCTGCTGTTCTGTGTGTGTGATGTTTTTTTTATGTTGATGTTTTCAGCTGTCACTGCGATTTACACCGTTCCCGGTAGGTTTATAGCCATCGGTGCTGGGCTTGGATTTAAACGAAGCCAGCATACAGTGGACGACGTCCGTGTGCGATCGTGGACACGTTGCAGAAATGTTCTTGTGCTTTTCATTTGAATAAGGCCATTACCTAAATCCATTTTCTTTCTCTTCCAACGGTCGAATGTACTTCGAATGTGATAAAGTGCTGCTAAAGAAAACCGAAATGAACGAAAAGCGATTTAAGCAGGCTTTACCAACACCTTTCAGTTTTTTTTCGAATATCCCGCCACCAACCACTTCATTTAAAAAAAAATTAACAAAATTCTAAATTATCTCCATCAGTTCCAAATTTTCCTGCAAAATGATGACCGATTCTGAATTTTCCAACCTGCAGGAGCAACAATTTCGCGAAATGTTTGAAATGTTTGATCGTGACGGTAGCGGTTCGATCTCCACAACCGAGCTTGGTGATCTGATGCGTGTACTCGGGCTAAACCCCACGATGGCCGAACTCGAACAAATGGTTTACGAGGTCGATTCGGATGGAAATGGACGGATCGAGTGGGAAGAATTTGTAGCCCTGATGAAGCGGAAATCCCGCGAACCGGTCGATGAGAAGGAGCTCTACGCGGCCTTCAAAGTGTTCGATCGCAATGGGGACGGATTCCTTTCGGTGGAGGAACTGTCCGATGTGATGCAAAACTTTGGCGAACGTTTGACGCCGAAGGAGTTACAGGATTTGCTTGCCGAGGCCGACATCGATGGTGATGGAAGAATAAATTATGAAGAATTCGTTTACATGTTGATGAAGTAAATAAACGGCTGTGGGAAAATAAAGCGAGCTTCAGATGATGGTTGATTAATTTATTAACATCGAGCCCAGCTAAGCCTATTGGTTATCCCGCTACTGTACTGCACTATAAATACATCGGTCACTAGTTGGGTAGCCGATTTTTGATTAAATTTTCTATCTTCTTAATTCTCCCCTTATCCATCAGGGAGTCACCCAGTGCCATAATACTGGAACCGGCGCCACTGATTGCGGCGGCGGCAGCAGCAATCTGCTGCGATTGCGTTGAACTTCCACCGGATGGTGCTTCGCTTGTCTGCTGAGCGTTTCCACTGTTCTCGCCACCACCCGCACCGAGTGTCCCCGCAGACACAGAGGAGGACACCGTTGTTTGCTGATGTTGTTGCTGCTGAAGTTGCGGACAGGCCCGTTTGTATGCTTCGACCAGCTGCTGCTGCTCTATTTTGCGCACGTTCTTCATCTCCAGGATCTTGTGGAACTCGACCACATTACTTTCGGGCATCAGCTTCAAGTACTGTTCGATGTAGAGCGATGCCGGATGGACGGGTTGCATTACGACTTTAATTATCATTTCCGCCTTGGCCATACCTTTCACCACCACCTTCGTGTAGCTGGCGGGCGGTTTCCGCTGAACCTGCGATCCGATCGAGGGCAGATCCATCAGCACCGTTTTCAGGCTGTGCGTATCGAGAAGCAGCTGTTCGCAGCCGAGAATGTTGCCACCCGTAGAGGCGCTGTTAGCTCCCTCGGAAATACTTGAGCTTGAAGCGCTTGCAACCAGTGCCGCCGATCCGGACGCGGACGACGATCCGGAAGAGGTCGGACGCAACCGGTACAGTGTGTTAATATACTTTGGAATGAATGAGTTTACAAACTTGTGACAGAACTGGGTGTAATACTTGCGACTGTTGGCTAGGTTGTCGCGTATCACCGGCACGGTTTGTTTGAGATTCGTGATGATCTGATTAACGAAGCCGCTCTGATCACCCACATTGCTGATGCTGTGCCAGGCGATCTTGGTCATCAGGAGCAGCGACTGTTCGCACGCCGCATCCAGATCGTGTACGAGCAGCTGGATGCAGTTGGAAATTATTCGATGATAGACGTCCTTCTCATCCGATAGATCCACCTTCGCGATGTACTGTTTGTCGATTTTCTCCTTCAGCTTGTCCTCTAGCTGCTGTACGGTCTCGAGACAGTATTCGGCGGTGGCCAGTATGTAGCAAATCTTGCGCATATCTTCCGATGAGAATCTAAAAAAGGGTTTTCGTTTAATAACGTAAAGGCGAAACTTTTTGCGTAGAGTGAAGCCTTATTACCTTGGTGTTTCACCTTCTTTCAGGAAGTTGTGAATCACCTGTCCCGCTGCGGTGGACAGATTTTGAAAGTCTTTCGTCAGCAGCGACATGCTGGAGCTGATCGACGAAGTGGTTGAGTTCGGTGGCTGCGGTTTAGGTATGCGCGCTTCCAGTACTTTGATGGCATACTCGCGAAGATATCGCTTAAAAAGCAGCACCAAATCGTACATGGGCTTTTCGTTGCTTAGCTGCATACATTGTACCATGCACTTTTTATAGAATACGAACAAATCTGCACAGCTGCAAGCAAAGACCAAAAGAGAAGCGGTTATTTGCGATCGATTGTTTGTGTTTAGCGAGTGTGGGGCTGTACTTTGGTATAATTCCTGGATTGATTTCCTTCGGCACCACCATCTGCTGGTTCTGTTGTGCGAATTGTTCTATCAGCGCAGTCAAATCCCGATCGATGCTGTCGGTGTATATGTCGAGGTACGGTTTAAAGCAGCTGCCGATAAGATTGTTGAACGACCCGCGTTCTTGCCGTACCTCTTCGCTGGTAGCCTCAACGAGCGTCGTACCGTTAAAGCGTTTGTCAAGCAGTTGTTCGAAATTGGCCGTTTTCTGTATCGCAAACAGCAGCAGCTTCACGTCGATTTCCGTTCTCCGGCGGGCAATTATTTTCGACAGCTCTTCGCGCGTTACGGTACAAAACTGCACCGTAATACGTTCCGACACTTCCCAATCGGTGGGAAAAACGGTACCAAACTTTTCCTCAAAATCCAACAAATGACGCTTCACCCAAGCATACCGTTTGTCGATCTTATCCAACCAAGCGATGTCTTGATTTTCGTGAAACAATTGCACGTACTCCTGAAGCTGAAGGTCTGCAACGAAAGAATGGAAACTGAATTGCTTGAACGAGACGCAGAGCATTCAACCTCAAATCTTGCTCTACTCACTTATAAACCATTTGAGAATGTTTTTCTTCACCGGTTTATCGAGCACGGATGCAACCTGACACGCATCCTTCAGCTGCGTGAGTGTCATCCGATTCGCATTGCTGTGACTCGTCGGGGAGAAGAAGTTCTTAAAATCATCCGTTATCTGTGTAGCCAGTTCCGACTGTATCTGTTGCACCTGGGCGGAAAGGGTTTGGATTTGCGATATCTCCGAGTACTGCTGAAAGTGTTGATTGACCTCGATGATGGCTTGCAGTGGATTAAGCACCTCCCCGTACTGTCTACGTTCCGACAGCCGTTTCAAGTTTTCCACCCCACCCACCAGCATGTGCAAATGGTTAAGCGTGGTGATGGCATAGGTAAGATTGTTTTTGGCCGAATCGAGCTGCTTAATATCGCGCGTTATTTCCTTCACCATGTCTTCCGTCTTCTCCGCACGGCTCTTGATATCGGTAATGAGGGAAAACAGCTGTGTTATCGACTGTTGCGCTTCCTTTAGCGCAACCCGCCCGTTTTCGCCCGTATTCACTTGGCCTCGCACAACACTGCGGATATTGTCGTCGATAAGGCTTATGTCGCATTCCATCTTCGCGATCACCTCATCGATGTTGGACAGCGACTGTTCGTTCGGAAACAGCTGGTTGATGTAATCAGTCGGATTAAAATCCGGCTGATCGAGTGGATCGGAACTTTGCAGCACCTGTTCGATAGCGCGCTGCACATCATCCGAAAGGATGATTTCGTTAATGTGATCCTTTTTCGGATCGGTTTCTTCTTCCACTAAATTCATGCTGGAATGTTTTTCTGCTGTAATTTGCTGCAATTTTCTTTCCCAAGAAATTTGGTACCGTTCCGCAGCAGGAGGAGCTGAAACTACACGTAATATCAACACAGTCTGCTGTCAAAACAAAATGCAATTCATAGACCACGGTAGTTAGAGGGAAAGTGCATCAAGCAACCAAGGTTAGCCGCTAAGGGTAGCCAACAATCCTGTTTGCCAATGAAAATGCAGAACGCGTTCGCACTCGATTGTTATTTGATTCATCATGGAAAATAATCCTGTTATCGAAAACAGTGAAGTTAACTGCACTGGTAAAAATAAAGAGAAAAGTTGCATAATTGCAACACTTGATAACATTTCACCATCAAATTTGGTACCGTTCCGCAGCAGGAGGAGCTGAAACTACACGTAATATCAACACAGTCTGCTGTCAAAACAAAATGCAATTCATAGACCACGGTAGCTAGAGGGAAAGTGCATCAAGCAACCAAGGTTAGTCGCTAAGGGTAGCCAATAATCCTGTTTGCTCATGATAATGCAGAACGCGTTCGCACTCGATTGTTATTTGATTCATCATGGAAAATAATCCTGTTATCGAAAACAATGAAGTTAACTGCACTGGTAAAAAAAAGAGAAAAGTTGCATAATTGCAACACTTGATAACATTTCACCAATCGGGCATCTGCATGTTGTAACTGTCAGAAAGTGTAAACACAAGGATAATGTTTTGATATGGGCCGGTCTTTTCGGCGCCGACACCTACAATTTGCTTTGCGAATGAGATAACTTTTGTGGAGCTTAAAATGCTCCGTGTGTTTCGTCGAAATGTGGCCCTACGCTGGGTGGGTGGTCGTCGTGCAGCAACGAGTTTTACCGTAAGAGGATACGGATCAACAAGTGGTGAGAAAGCACGCACAATCGATTCCATCTTGTGCAGACTTTTATTTTGATCTTTCCTAATCAACAGATATTGCTTCGGCCTATCAACCGGCGCACGTAGAAAGAGATGGTACATGCGGAACAGTGCCTCAGCTACCGCCTGAATACGGTCAGGAATCGCGCACAGCTTCTCGTTTTAATCTACTTCTACCACCTCCAAACGTAACCGGTGATCTTCACCTAGGCCATGCACTGACTTGCGCCATACAAGATGCCTTGGTAAGACAGGCAAGACTGTCGGGAGCACGTGCAACCTGGATTCCCGGCATGGATCATGCCGGTATTGCAACACAAGTGGTCGTAGAGAAACGTCTATTCAAAGAAAGAAACCTTACCCGACACGGTCTCGGTAGGGAAAAGTTTCTGGAAGAAGTAATGCGATGGAAAATGGAAAAGCAAGAAAGTATCCGGTTGGCGCTAAAGAAACTTGGCTGTTCGATGGACTGGAGCAAGGAGTATTTCACGATGGATGCCCAGCAGTCGGTCGCGGTAAATGAAGCGTTTATACAGCTGTTCGATAAAGGGCTAATATATCGCGATCGATCCTTGGTCAACTGGTCCTGCACGCTGGAATCCGCCATTTCAGACGTGGAGGTAGAGAATGTGGAAATTGAAGGTCCAACAGAAATAGCCGTACCGGGCTATGGTAAAAATATTACCTTCGGTCGTATGGTGGACATAGCGTACAAGGTGCAAGGTTCGACGGAAGAGATCGTTGTTTCCACAACACGTCCGGAAACGTTTCTTGGCGATGTGGCTGTCGCAGTCCACCCGGAGGATGGACGGTATTCGCATCTCCGAAACAAAGCAACCTTCTTGTGGCATCCCGTAAGGAAAGAGGAAATTCCGCTCATTTTCGACAGTGCGGTCGATCGTTCGTTTGGGACGGGAGCAGTCAAGATAACGCCTGCACACGATCGGTTCGACTTTGAGATCGCCCGAAGGCATCATCTAGCAACGGTCGAGGTGATCGATGAGCGTGGAATTGTGCAGAAACATTTCGGATCTTTCACGGGATTGCCCCGTTACGAAGCGCGTGAAGCGTTAATGAATTATCTAACGAAACTTTCGCTCGTACGTGGTGTGAGGTCTCATACGATGCTACTGCCACTGTGCTCACGATCGAGGGACGTTGTGGAGCTTCTGCTCCGACCGCAATGGTTCGTCAGTTGCCACAAAATGGCACAGCGGGCGATGCAAGCTGTACAGGACACCAGTCTCGTGATAGTTCCCAAAACGTTCGAAAGGGAATGGTTCCGATGGTTAGAAAATTGTCACGATTGGTGCATTTCGAGGCAGCTTTGGTGGGGTCACCGTATACCGGCGTACGTTGCCCGTTACGATAATGGAAAGGAACAATGGGTAGCGGCACGATCGATGAAAGAAGCGCACGAAAAGTGTGCCACAATGCTACCAAATGTCCCACAAGATGCGATATCAATCGAGCAGGATCACGATGTATTGGATACATGGTTTTCTTCAGCTCTGTTGCCCTTTTCATCGACCGGATGGCCGGCAAAAGTTTCGGAAGCACTTTACCCACTTCATCTGATGGAAACTGGACATGATATACTATTTTTCTGGGTCGCACGTATGGTAATGCTCGGACAGGAATTGACAGGAAAATTACCCTTCGATAAAATTCTCCTGCATGGCATTATTTGTGACGAGTTTGGAAGGAAAATGTCGAAAAGTTTAGGTAACGTGATAAAACCGGATCATGTCATACATGGCATTTCGCTAGATCAATTGCAAGCCGAAGCGGAAGCATCTCACCGGCAAGGTATTCTGTCGAAGGGCGAGTTGTCCAAATCAATCGCCGGACAGCGTAAAATGTTTCCCAGCGGTATACCGGAGTGTGGCATTGATGCGCTACGGTTTACGCTGTGTTCGTCGAATGTAAAGAACCATTTTATACACTTTAATGTACAGGAAGCGCACACGAATAAGCTCTTTTTTAACAAAATTTGGCAAGCCACCCGGTACACGTTGGGGTGTACGGATCGATTCGGTGGCGCGTTGAATGGTGTCGATCAAACGAGTGAAGAATTGCGAAAGCAGGCTGAACAATTAACGTTGATGGATCGCTGGATACTGAGCCGTCTGGGACGTACGGTGCAACAATGCCGAGAGGCGTTTGAGAGTTACAATTTCCATCTGGCAACAGCTGCGTTGAAAACGTTCTTCTACAGCAACTTTTGCGATGTTTACTTGGTAAGTACGGGAGGATGAGGCGTGTGCTTCCTGGTTTATAATTTATTTCCAACTTTATTTTGCAGGAAACGACAAAAATCAACATGAAACAAGACAGTACTTCGAACGTTGCAGCGTCGCTGCATTGTGCCGTGCTAAAATACTGCCTTTCCGTTGGTCTTCTACAAATGGAACCATTCACTCCGTACCTATCGCAAGAACTTCTGAGGCATTTAGCCCCATCGGGTCTGGTGGCGTCAAACGATTCAACGAGCGTTACAAGCTGGATAGACCCGACGCTCGAAGAAAGTGTAGATGAATTGCTGAATATATGTCAGCATGTTAGACAGAGGAAAAACGAGTACAATACACCGATCGTACGGAAACATAATCCGATCGTGCACATACACGCTAAGACACGGGAGCTTGCCGAGCTATTGGACACACAAAGGGACACGATACAGCAGCTAACACACTGCAACGGAATCGTGCTGCATGGTAACGAACGCTCATTCAACGATGCACCACAATTCGTGGCAAAGTGTGCTCCTAGCCATCACTGTATCATAGGAATTGTGGCTGAATCGTTGGACCAACGAAAGGTTGCTACTGCTGGAGATGGAAGCAAAAAGATGCTAGCGAAATTGGACGAAGAAATAGAGAAGCTCCTAAAGACGATCGGTAATGAAGGGTACAAAAAATCGGCCAGCGAAAGTGTACAGAAACGCCATCAAGAGAAGGTAATTAACAGGCGCATTCGATCCTCTGTTGCCCATATTAACGGATGCTCGTTCGGTCGTTCATTTTAGCTTACTCGGCTACAACAACAGAAGGAAGAGATGCTGAAAATGGTGTAATGCAAAAGGTGTTTCTCGAAAGCCACGAGGAAACTCTAGTCAGCGATGTTACGTTAACGAAAGCGGTGGTAGAATGTGACCCCTATTTCGGTCACAAAGAACTAGTGGCAGTAAAGTGTTGGAATACATTTAAATTTATACGTGTTACACAAACGGGCTTACAGTTGGTTGGTCTACTTTAAGCGACTATTTCATCGATCGATTTGGTGTTGGATGGTCCAAACTGTAGCACTAGGCGATCAAATTCGGCCGACCGTTTGTTGTATGCCGCCACCAAACTGCTGCTCTTGTGGTCGTCCAGTAGCTGGGCCAGATAGCGACTGAACTGGCTGCTGTTTTTGTCCCTTTGCTGGGACAGTGCTAGCAGATTGATCAGCGTGTCGTAATTGTTGGGATCACGATTGAGACACTCGCGCAACACTTGCTCCGCGTCGTCATACTTTTGCTGTCCGATGTAGCACACGGCTTGACCGTTCAGAAGCAACAGAGTGGGCGAGAATTTATCGCACAGATCCTGGAAGATGAAGAATGCATCCTGCAGCTTTTCTCCACCCTTAAGAATAAAAAAGACCGATTGGAAAGGTAAGAAGATCGGCAGCGTCATAGAGACCATATTCATACTAACGATTTGAATGTTAAGCCAAGCTTGAGACAGCTGGGTAAGCGTTGCATCATCGTCCTTTTCCTGCATTGTTGTGGCAACCTGCTTCGCCAGATCCACTCGGGACATTTTCAGCAAACAGTGCATGTGCAGCGAAAGACATTCGAGGTTAAAGTTTCCTACCAGTATCCTTATTACGTGTAGAGTAAAAAACAACATTCGTTAGCATTGTCTGTCTTTAGGTGCTATGAAGCGACACACTTACTTCATGGCCGTTTCATACGTTTCCTCGTTGCTGTAGATGATAGCTCCAACGATGATCCATATTACGTGCAGCTCGTTGATGTCTCCAAGGAATTTTTCATCAAAAATCGACACAATCGCTTCCTTTCGTCCACTGTTGGACAGGTACTCGGCCAGATAGCGCAGCGCAAGCAGTGGCGTATCGTTCGACGATTTGATTTCATCCAACACTACGCGATACTTGTGCTGAGCTAAGTAGGATCGGTACATGAAGATATCCTTCTCGAGCGATGGTTTCTGTAGAGAAAAAATTGGGAATGGGCAGTGTTAGCGCTACAAGATTAAAAGCGTATGCCGGATGCACCGTGTACGTACCGAAATTTTGTTACACTCGTTGATGCACGTCTGGTAGTTACCGATGTAGAAAGCATTTTCCACATCGATCAGTTCCGACACTTCGTTGTTTCGATTCATGCTGAGTGTGTACGGAACGTAGAAAACGCTAGGAATGTTATTATTTTTAATAAAGTTTTGCGCGAATTTGTAGCAAAACTCTGGATGAAAATGACGTGGAAAGGTTTTTGTGTGGAATTGCTCCGGTGGGATCGTGCAGAATGTTGTGACGGGTAAAAAATTGGTCGACCAACGTTGTTGACAAGCATGACCCAACTAGCATATCTCCGGTGCAGCACAATTCCAGCTTTTAGCACAACTTCAATTGTTGTTGTTGTCAAATTTGCTGACGAGAAATGGAAAATTAAGTTTTTACCTTCAACAACAACTAAAATAAATGTATTTCAGTGAAAGTACTTCACATCCGGGCCCATTGGATGAGACTCAGCTTGAGACAAAGAGATTGAATTCTAGCTCTCACAGCAATAACTATGTTTTTTATGAGATATCATTTTATTACCAATGAACTAAAACAATCTGTGGATTATGAATCTATTATCTATATAAATACAGTTGTTCTAAATTTGAAAACATAATCGTTCACAAAGGCTGTCAAACTGCAAAACCGACATGGCGGTCAATTTACGACGCTGTCCCGAACCCGCTCATACTCATCTGTCCCACCAAGTTGCTGTGTGTCGGCTGTCAAACGAGAAATGTGAAAAATCAAACTGCGTGTGTTTTGGATTTCTTTTCCCTTGTAAAACCCGCAACATAAAATAATTTGCAGCAGCAGCGGCCCCGTTTTGCTCTGTCCGGCACCTGTTCTGGCCGTAATCTCCCGGTATCTAGGTTCGCGCACGGTTTGCAGTGCATCCAATCAGCCCACAACACAAGAATGGAACCGTTCACTTGCTTCATGGTAAGAGCTGCCTCCGAGAATTCCGCGGTTCCGGTGTGCGCTGTTTGGTGCGTAATATGTGCTACGGCCGCTTGTAAAACGATTTGCGGTCACGGTGCATCCTCCGAACAGTGCGTTTACGAATCGGGTTTTGGTGGTTTATATGATGCTGCTTTTGCGCGGGTAGCACAGGTTGTAATGTTTCATCGATCTTGTTTGAAAGAGGGTAGCGAAGGAAGCAAGAGGGTGGGGTGAGCCGGAGGAAAAATTACAAAAACATAGTGCACTGTGATGGTTATTTCTTTTTTATAACCTCAACCAGTGCTGCCTGTATACACAGGGTCCCATAAACAAACGCACCCCGCGCACGGGTTTGTTACTTTCTCTTTGGGATAGCGCATTTTGTGTGAGATTTGCGTCGAGAAACGTCTATAGCCTGCAAGCGTTAAATTGTCTCTGTTTTGCTTTCTATCAACCGTGCCAAACCGTGCTGCAGGATGTGGAAAATTCGCGCTCCTACATTGACGAGCTGTACTCGGAGGAAAACTGCAAGTGTCAGGAAGCGATCGTCTGTCTGAAGAATGCCGTCATCGGATCGAACAAAAAGAAAGGATCGATCATATCGCAGGGCATTGTGCCGCGGTTGATCGCGCTGCTGTGCAATGCCGGGAAGCCGCTGCAGCTTCGGATCAATGGATTAAATCCATCGGCGCGAATGGATACTGCACGATCGTCTGCAGTGCCCCGAGACACGTTTCCATCAGCCGCTCGTTGGTGCTGGGATCGAAGACGATCGTTATCAGCACGTCGACTGTGTTGAAGCGCATCAGCGAGTGGACCTGCTGCTCGGTACCCTTGGCAAGCGAACCGAGCACAATGCCGGCATCGATCCGAAGCTGCAGCGGCTTCCCGGCATTGCACAGCAGCGCGATCAACCGCGGCACAATGCCCTGCGATATGATCGATCCTTTCTTTTTGTTCGATCCGATGACGGCATTCTTCAGACAGACGATCGCTTCCTGACACTTGCAGTTTTCCTCCGAGTACAGCTCGTCAATGTAGGAGCGCGAATTTTCCACATCCTGCAGCACGGTTTGGCACGGTTGATAGAAAGCAAAACAGAGACAATTTAACGCTGCAAGTACCTGCACTGAAATGTTTGGCCGCGATGTGCTTCACCAACAAATCGGTCTCCAACATGGTACACTCGACGTATCACGCCGATCGCTCCATCCTGGACATTCTGACCGCGCTGCTGTCGCGCACCCGTGACATCGAGGTACAGCTGGCCGCTAGCCGGTGTCTGACGTATCTGCACCGGGCCGGTTCACTGCCGGCCGAGGACTATCGGATCGTGTACAAAACGTTGCCCTGTCTGGCACGGCTCTGCTCGGACGAGTTTGGCGAGTATATACGTGCGACGGCAGCCGAAACGCTCGCCTATCTGGCGGAAATAGATTCCGAGCTGCAGCGGTTGGCCGCGATCAGTAACCATTTGATTGCGTCGCTTGCGAACCTGATCAAATGTCCGTCGGTGTTGTCGAGACAGGGAGCGTTCCGGTGTTTTGCCTCGTTGGCGGCCAACGATGAAGAGATTCGGAAGCGCATCATCGAGATGGATGGGCTGATGGAGGAGGTGCTATATGGGCTGAAGGATGATTGTCCGGAGGTAGGTGGCTGGTGGGATCAAGAAAAAACGGTACTATTTGCTAACCAAATCTAACGGTGCGCAGGTTCGATTGTCCGCTGTACGATGTCTTCATTCGCTTTCCCGTTCGGTGCAACTACTTAGAACCACGTTTCAGGTAAGATGAGTCGTGTGTGGCAGTATGGATGGAAAATGATACGAAAATTATTTTTTCCCGCAACAGGATCATTCGGTGTGGCGTCCGCTGATGGATTTGCTGTCCGGCGAACCATCGCTCGAGCTGCAAACCGTGGTCACATCGACGATTTGCAATCTGCTACTAGAATTCTCACCTGCCAAGGAACCAATGCTCGAATCCGGTGCCGTCGAGATGCTCTGCGAGCTTACCAAACATCCCGATCCGGCGCTCCGATTGAACGGAAGCTGGGCTTTGATGAATATGGCTTTTCAGGTAAGTGATAAGAAGACGTTGAGACACAGCATCCACACTGTTTGACTTACCAAACCATACACACTGTATTATGTTTCTCGTTGTAGGCCGAACAGCACGTAAAAACAAAAATAATCAACACACTAGGAACGGATAGGATATTTCAATTGCTGGGCGATCGGGATGAGCGTGTCATAATGAAAACGCTCGGCCTGTTGCGCAACCTACTGAGCAACACGCTCCATATCGAAACGATCATGTCGGAACATTCGAGTGAAGTTTTGCGGGCGGTAAGTGTCGTTGGTTTGATCGAAGGCAACGCGAACAAAATGCTCATCTTTCACCCTCCTTTTTGTTTCGTTTGGTACGCATCAAACTAAAAGGTGAGTCTTGTACTAGACGATCCACACCCACCGGAGGTAAAGGAGCAGGCGATAATAATCATAGGTAACATTACGGCCGGCGTACGTGACGAAGATTATGTGCTGCAGGACGAAAAGATTGTCAAAAAGATCAGGGATTTTTTGGTAAGACACCGGCTTATTTAACACCCAATTAACATAATCTATATCATCTCGCCCATTTCGTACCCCCAAAGGTCGCCAACGACAATAAACTACAGATGGGTGCGGTGTTTGTCGTGCGAAACCTGTTAGATAAGAGCGGCCGGCAGCACATACTGCGACAGTGGGGTTTTCTCGAAAATCTCGAACAGCTTCTACACATGACACCGCAACACTCGCAGTTCTATGAGGAGTAAGTAATGGAACGCTGCCGGATACGGCAATCGAAAGTCTAATTTTATGTTTTTTGTCCTTCTATTCCACCAGCATACGGGATGAAATTTTAAGGTTTGACTACTCCGAAGACCATTGAAAGCTATTTGTTTTGTTATCGTTTTGTTACTACTATTACTTTCTCCTTCCTTATCTTCGTCGTCATCTCCCTGTTTTCTTTGTTCGAACGCGCGTGTAACGATCGATTCGTGGATGGGTTTAGCGTGCAAAAAAAAAAAACCATACGCCATTCGCCAAGCGAAAAATAATAGCCATTAAAGCGCGGGGATTGTTTCGCGTAGTTTATTCTTCCCTCCTTTTTGTGTGAGACATCTTTTTTTTTGAATGTTTGCTCTACTCGCGAGAGAGGTTACATACAACTGGGAGAAGAATAGTTTTCTAGTAACGATTGTTAGATGGTAAGAAACACATATTTCACACACAAACACACACGCATTGACATCTTGTTTACCAGGAGAGATATTCGAGCGAGTATAGTAGCAGGTCGAAGACAAATCAGACAAAATAACAGCGGCGAAGGACAACAAGATCCGCAGTTGTAACATTGTACGTGCGCCACGCTCCTTCCATACGAAGTTCGGTACAATAAACCGCCAACAAAACAAAAACAAAAAATGCAAATCGACACTCTAGGAGCAATTAAGTGATGAGGAAGCAAACACATACAAACAAACAAAAATAATCCAATAGGAGAGTAGAATGCGATGTCGCCGAGCGCTTGTTAAGTTTACTCTAATTTTATTAATTTATTTAGGAAACGGTGTCAAAATCTAACCCGGACAAAGAAACAACCAGTGAATTTCTCATCGGCGGCACGTTCTTTAAGTGGCAAGGAGAATAGGAAGGGCGGGTGGGTTCGGTGTGGTGCAGCAAACAGCATTTTTTTTCCCTAAACGCAAGAGGCGATGTGTAATCGGTCGATTGTGGGGTATGTGTTTCACAATTTTACTTTCCCCAAATGCGCGCGTTGTACAGAATGGAAAAACTACTTTTCCGCGATATGGTGTAATGGATTGGAATGAATGTGATCGTTGTTTTCGTTTTCGTTGTTGTGGGAAAGCGCAGGAAAAACATGCCCTTTTTGATACATTCAACATCCATCGATTGTTTGTGTGGCGAGGGGGGGGGGCATGTGTGCTGCGATAAGAAAGTTGAAGAAGAAGAAGAGAGTCACGCGAACAGAAGAGAGAGGAAAGGAGAGACACACACACACAATAAAACAGATGAAACCATGAAAAGAACCAATGAGGTGTGTTGAGAGCATTTGAAGCATACGATCGATTAGTAGAAACAATGCGAAAATTTAAGATGCAGTAAGTATGTTCTTCAATTTATAGCATAACGCAATATTTCCAGGACAAACCGCATTCAAGAACAAGTCTTTCGAATGCGATGTCCTCCGACAACGACTGTCACGTGTCACGCATTTTAAAAGACTACAGGGTCTTCTCATATACGGTGAAATGTTTGGCAGGCTTACGGATTAAAGTCCGCACTGTTGGGGGGTCACAAATCGCCAGATATGCCTGGAACTCTGGTTGATGGACCTCATGTGGATAGCTTTTATTCCAACGCTTCGGCATGCATTTCCACAACGCTGGTGTTGACCCAATATAAAGTTTTGTATTTTATTTTCGCACAGTTTTGTCCTGTGCCTCACCCTGGTAAGCTATTTGGCCAGTTCTGTAAGCCGTCGAGTAGTTTTGTATGTAAGTAGACACTTTGTTTTATTTTGTTTTCCTTCGAATGAAAGTACAGCAAGTGTAGTAATCAAATGTAACGCAAACGAACGGAAAGTACTTTTACCGATAGGTAAACCCGACCCGACGAGTAAGCAAACACAC
Organism: Anopheles maculatus; assembly: GCA_002091835.1. NCBI lineage: Eukaryota > Metazoa > Arthropoda > Insecta > Diptera > Culicidae > Anopheles > Anopheles maculatus. The sequence continues at coordinate 28,239 of KZ061564.1, read as the reverse complement.
GGCACAAAACAACGGACAACGGAAGGGAACGAACGCCGGATACAAACAAGTAAGTGGAAAAGAAATGAAGCGCTCCGGACGTTCGACTCAAACAGCCGGAACTAGTCCATAGAGCGCGTACTCAAGCGGCCATACTATTGTTGGGTGCATCCGTTTTCGACGGGATTGCGTCCGGATTGGAGAGTGGATCCAGTTCGGCAAATAGTTGATACCATCCGCTAAGATCTTTTCCTGCCGTTTTGCTGCTATTTCCCGTGGTAGACAGCTTGCTCTGTTTTAGTGTACCGGAGGCGCTAGAATCGGTCCCAGCTCCGGAGGAACTACCCGGCTTGGAGAAGGATTGTAACAAGCTGCTAAAGATATCGGTCGCCTTTTCTGACGATTTACCACCACCGTTCGTGTCGGGATCGTGCGTATGAAGCGGTTGCATTGGGTCTGCAGAATCTAGCAGATTGGTGGCAAAATCGAACCCACCCTCATCGGTAAGGACGCAGTTGGTTAGTAGCGCCGAAGTCAAAAATGGTGCCGGTGCCGACATAAAGTCGGAAAACTCATCATCCAAACTAAGACCGAGAAGGTCCGCGGCAGCAGAAGTAGGGTGTCGCGTTTTGCTCGTAAGTTCTGTTTCAGCTGCACCAATACTAAGGTCTGGAACGCCCGACAGAAGGGCGTCAATTTCTAATGCTACATCCTTGAGAACGTTTTCCTTTTTCCCCACATCATCCTTGTAATCGTCCTAGACGCAAGAATACCAAAGATTTATGATTAAATCAATGTGCATGAATGTGTCTAACTTTGGAGTGGTACCTTAAAGAAAAGCATCTGATCGTCATCGGCCGCTGTATCGTCCGGTTGGGTTTCAGTAATCTCCCCCGTTGTTGCTCCTTCTCGCTCTTCTTCGTTTGGATTTGCTTGCGTCAATTCCTTCAGTATCGAGAAACTATAGTGTGGATCTTTAGCTAAGTTCTTGAGCGTGTTCTTGTACGTTTCGTCCGTCTTTTTAGCGAACTGCAGGATGGCATTCTGATATCCAACGAGGGCATGCGAAAACATGTTGCATCTTGCCGCGGCCAAAAGATCAATCTACGGATTCGGAAGGGGATGAAAGGGAAATTAATTTCTTCACTCGATAACGTCAACAGTTGTAGGATTTACCTTCTCCAAACAGTCTAGCGTGTACTTGTCAAACTTGGTTTTCGCCGACTTAACGTGCCGCTGAGCTTTGCGGAACTTTTCCAACCCTCGACCAGTGTCGGGATCGAGCTGAATGCTAACCGATTTCATCCAACTTAACGCAGCTCGATACTCGGTGCGTTCCTTCTCCATCAGCTGTATCGTATGGTGTGTGTCCGCAATTGCACGACCCTTAAACGTGTGTACGTCATGGTGCAAACGTAACAGCGGGACACGAATCGATATGCGCTGCTGTCCGCAGTACGAAATCGCTTTTCCCGTGGTGGACATCATCTTGCCGGTGGTGGGGCTTTCCTTGCTAACTTCGCGCAAGAATTTACCCAGCGAGTTTTCCTCCTGGGCCAGTATGCATACCCGTTCCTGATACTGATCAATTATACGGTACAGCTTGCTGCAGCTTTCTGCGACTGATCGGAAAAGCTCTATCTTCGAATCAAGCTCCCCATCGGAAGCCACAATATTTTCATCCTCCTTAGATCCTACAGAGATGGGAAAGAGCAAAACTGCATTAGTACAAACGATCGATATGTTTAATCGAACATTTCGGCATGACGTGCACCAAACACTCATTTTCCGCCGCACCTAATTTCCTTTGTACCGCCTTTTTCGTCACCCAAAATTGATGCTGAAATTCTGACTTCAGCATTGTGGAATGCTGTAACTGGACTTTTGTGTAAAAAAAAAACCACTCTCGCTTTCTTTTAGTTCCACGTCCGCCTATTGTTTGTTCCCGTGCACCGAAAGCTGTTTGCAAACTTAGTATGCTCCGGACTGACAGTGTGGTGTTATTTTCATTTTTCCAACCCTCGGAAATATCGATTTTTCACAACGCCACCATGCAATATGTGACAGGTTGCAATAAAGGTTTCTCCTCTTTACGTATCGTCGAAGGAAAATACGTTGTTTGATAAGAGGAGAGTTTAGCGTATGCGCAAATGCACCGAACGGCTGGATTGAGATTCAAATTTGAATTGTCGTTGAATGGCAAGAGCACGTGACGGTGACAAGTGGCGTTGAATTTGGGATAGTTTGCCTTTGTTATGAAAATGCTACCAAACAACCAATGTTGATAGCTTTGGAGAATTGCTATGGCCACGGACGTCATTAAGAGTTCATGCTCCGTTTGGAGTACGAGAATTGCAGGTGCCTTATTTACTATGGCAGCTAAATATTTAAATGAATGTTTTAAGAAAATCCACGTGTTTTCCTTTTTGTTGTTTGAGAACAGTATCGATATGCAATACATGAATACAATGCGTTTTTCTTCCGACTTGTCGCCAATCCCTTTCCACGAAACTTTGTCCAGGGCTGCATTTCTTACATCGCAGCTGTATCCGATCTCCACCAGGTTCCACTTGATCTAGAACATTCAAAGCTCTTGATTGGCCGTTCATATAATGTAGTTGAGTTGATAGTCTCCCAAACACGTACTGTTGAAATTTCTCGCGCGCATTTCTTCTGTATCAAAATGTAAGCCCTTGCAGCAAATCGTCAAATAAGATCCTCGTTCTGACAATTGAATGACACCAGCAGTTGGCACGAAAACAACCGAACGGGCGCCACTTTTGTTGTTTGGGTAATGTGCGCTGCGCGTTGACAGCTGCAGAAACGCTTCACCGTTTTCCAGTTGTGTTTGCATGGGAGCATAGAATGCAGTTCACGCATTCATTATTTCCTTCGTAAATGTACATTTTGTAACCACTATCTTTCGCTTTCCCTTTCTCAACTTCTAATCGGTTCTGTCTCAGCCGGACTTCTAATCGGTTCCTACAAGCCAAGAGCATTGCTTTTCGTTTCATTCTACGCAAGCCAACCAGGTTACTGTGGTGGGTAAGTTATCAGCAGCAACGAATCAACGCACAGCGAGAAGTGCAAACAGGACGCGGTCGGTCGTTCGTTCGCAGGACTTGATGCTGATGCTGCTGTTGGTTGCGATAAGAAGGTTACATGTTTCGTGCTGCGCTTGAATGCACACACACGCTGCTGTGGTCGCTTGATTGGATGTGAAACGCGATGGTGTGTGCATTTATTGTTTAAAAAAGCGATCATTGTTTATTGGGGCAACCCTTTGCTCCCTCGCACGGGGGATTTGGTGAGGAAAAGCGTGAAGTGTTGTTTTTCATAGCGAAATATATGATGCATGTGGCGGTGAGAGTGTGTGAGAATGTGGAAAACTCATCTCAACCTTGGCCCCAGATCGCAGCAGTGTGAACGGCCGCTGCAAACCCAAATTCCTCCTAGTGAAACCAACCGAAACACAAGAAGGTCTTGTTGGAGTGACCTTTCGAGAGGGAGGGGGGGAGGAAAAAATAAATCCACCAGCAGGAAAAGCGCTGGAAAGTGAGAAAAGTTCGAAATCATCCTGCTCGAGTGATCCGAACCAAGAAGAACGTGATAAATTGTTTTAAGAAAGTGAAAGGACCCTCACTCTGTGGGCACGGGGTTGAGATGACACATTGGGCGGGTGGGAAACCCCTGAACAAGGGGGAAAAACTGTGTGAAAAGTAGTTCTTAAGACGGGTATATTTTTGGTCGTGTTTGAATAGGCAGCCCTTGAAGGAGCGATGAGTGTGCGATGAGAATGAAATGGTGCCGCAAATAACTTCCGGAGACCGGAACGTGCAAAGTCAAAGTGTTAATGAGAAATCTTTCATATCACATTCGTGTGTGCATATGTGTGTGTGTGTGTTTAGTACATAAGTGAAAAACGCCACGGCAAAAGGTGAGCATCGAAGCGCAAATAATTCATACCAGACGACGGCGATCGGCATGCAAGGACACCGGGCAGCGACGCTTTCCAATGAGGCAGAACAGTTGTAGCGAAGTAGGCGACGGACATCACGATTAAAACCGCGCGTCCCGAGAAAGGAGATCCTGGAAGGAGTGTGTGAGGTTGAAGCACGATAGCAACAGCATCGTCGATTGCCATGGAAAACTAACGAAAAAAAAAGTAAGTATGGAAAAGTAATAGAAATCAAGCCCCAACAAGTCCTTCGAACCTCCGAACCTCCGAACCTCCAAATCTCCAAAATCCTTAAAGTACACATATACATTCATACACACTGATGCGCGCGTGAAGATGATGCAAACGGGTTGGAATGGGAGGCCCAAATGAATGGGATGAAATTGAAAGCAAAGGACAAAGCAGGCGCTGTGGAGCATGATGCGACCAGAAGCGTGCAAGGAAGCAGGCTGAAAAACGATTTGCTCTCCGGCTTATGGCAGATGGGGGCAACCCTCTAGGAGAAGGCCGACAGGCAATCGGTTCTATTGGTCGCGGAGGACACAAATCACGGGGTATGTAAGCATAAATGAGGTTCCTGCATTAAGGCCTGTGTGTGGGTGTGTGTATTTTGTGTATGTGTGTGCGTGTCCTGTAGAGGGATGACCGAGAAGGATAGGACGTCCGCTGACGACCATCAAAGCCAAGAAAGCGGAAGGATAAAAAAAGCAAACGCGCTATAAAACGGGTTTCGGAAAACATTGCTCGGTAGTGAAGATGTGGGGAAAAGCTATCCCAACGCAATTTGGCTCGTGCAAGAGGAGTTGTACATATACGAACGTTCAGAAAGGACGAGAGCTATTGCACGTTTCCTTGAGCTGGGCTGCATGTGGTGAGAAGTGAGTGAGAAGCAGCGAATTCGCTCACCGTCGATTGTTTTTTACTCACCGCGGAGATCCCTTTCGCCGTACTCGAAGAGAAGAAAATGCTCAGATCGCATCTGTTGTATCCAAGTTTACAGAGCGTTTGCGTCCGTGGAAAACCTTGCCGTTTGAAGAAGAAGAGGAGTATAAAAATATTCCTTCCGTTCATGTGTGTGTGTGTGTGGAGTAGGCGTCTCCGTCATCTCCCCGGGCGCTTGTTTTCTCTGTTGCTACTTTGACCCCCATTCATTTGGAATGAGAAAGTAAATGGGAAAGAAAATCCTACCACACTGGCAAGTCCGAAACCGCAACTTGCTTGCTAGATGGTTGGTGGTGGGTGAACTTTTGACAGGACTCTTGCTTCTTCGTGCGCATACGACACCCGGAAGCGTTGGACGAAGTTCTGAGAGGGGACGGTGAAATTTAAACCTCCCTCCGTTATTGGGGGGTGGAGGCTTCTCTGCCCCAGTCTCGGTGGCAATTTAACCTTTGTCCACCTTGTCAGATTCAGGCAACCTAGCCGACAACGTTGACGCACACAGCTGGCGACTCCAAGTCTAGTCACCAGTAGGAGTTTTGCAGGGAAGCATTAGCATGCTAGTGCCTAGGTCCTTTATACGAGACCGCATCAAAAGGATCGCTAGGAAGTGGCGGAACTAGAGAAAAGGCAAAAGCAAAGCCCTTGGTTGCTAGGTTAGGGAAGTTATGCGAGTTGTTGATTTTACTGCCCACTCGAGCGCGCATTCCGCTCACACGCACATGTGTTGTGTATGTTGTTGGCCCACGGCAAAACCACCAACGATTTGTTTAGTCGTCGTTGCCATCGTTGTCGTCGTCATCGTCGGACCTGCTGCCATTGGTTGTCTGTGATGCGATGAGACTTTTTGCCGGCGACCGCGTGTCATCGTCGCAGTCATCATTGAAGATTGGCGGAATGATTGATTACACAGCAGCAGCAGCAGCAGCAGCACCAGCAAATCGCAAATCTTGTGCTTGTTTAAGGAAGTATAGCAAAGTCGGACAACAAGCCTGGGGAATGAACGAACTGGACAATGTTAGGGTGGGCGGTATGGGTGGGTACAAGATCTTGGCCCGGTGATAATTAGACTTGCGGCACTAGTACGTTTCACAGATGAAACGCTTTTCTTGGAGCAATTAATCGTTAAGCGAAAAATATGAAGGAATGTACTATGTACTTCAGTTCGCATTTGCAATAATACGCATTGGCTTTGTTAATCACGTATGGCATTGGAGTATCCTCTAGATTGGGTTCAGTGGTTGTCTTTGGGACATTTGTTGGACATCAAAAATGAAGGTTGATCTCACGCCTTAACGGTTGATTTCTCAAGGGAATTACACAAAACCTATCACACTATCTAGGCTCTAGGCGTTGGTTGCAACGGTTGCTTTGATTAATCTTTCTAGATCAAAGATTGACAGTGTTTGATTGATGGAGGTGGGTGGCGCTTATTTTATTTGAAGTCTTTTTAGTCAGTGGATTTAGAGTTCTTGGAAAAACATGTATATTTGAGCGAACTATTGATGCGCTCTGTTTGAGTTAGTTTTTGCTAATGTTTACCTAACTAATTATTTAGTTGCCAGACACAGAAGAAATCCTTGTTTTGCCAATAAAATATCTCTTCTGGCGTACGCATCAACGCCATCAGTTAGTCTTAGTTCGGGCCTACGATTTCTTCACTGTTTATGTCATTTATTAGTCTTTGCTGGCTGGATCGTCATATACCATTCCCAAGACATGACCAGCCACATATAATCCTTTTTGGGGTTTGAATCCTTCTGAGCATCTTTATCTCGTCAGTTTTGGACAGAGTTCTTGTCTCGGAGGTGTATGTTAGAGTACTGGGACTATAAATCCAAATTATTGTTAGTCCATAAATGTCAATATGTGTATGCAGGGCCACCCCCATTTTGGGTATCAACTCGTAAACTCGCCATCTTCATGTCCGATTTTTGTGCCTCTTCCTCGATTTTTGTTGTAAACTTTTGCTGCGTAGAAGAGCTCCAAACCAACGATGCCTATGTCATCAGTGTACGTCTGAATCTTGATTCAAACTCATAGAATACGGTCTACGACGTTTCTACCTCGACGTTTCTACCTCGACGTTTCTATGTTGATGAGATACCACAGATAACCCTCCACCTTCTTAACGAAGCCACTACATCCAGATATGGATACACAAAAAGTCAAGAAAACAAGACATTTTAGACCCAAAACTCCCTAAAGAAATAATGCTCTAGAAGAAAAAGACAGCTAGTGTTCTTTGTCATTTATTGTGTTCTGATCTCCGCTCCTGGTCGGATCACGCTTACATTTTGTACTATGAGCTGTGCCTATATTACAAAGCGCGACTCAATCAGGTTGTAGGAAGTTGATTAGCAACACTGATTCCCCAAGGTGAATCCACCATTTGTCGATCAGATGGAGAAAACGCGGCCAGAGCATAGGTGATTTTTTTCGGAAGTAGCTAAATTCCATCATTTCCCACCAAAGCGTTAAACATGATTAATAAAAGGATTGTTCATGCACAGCAGCCTTATCATTCTCATTAAATATTGCGTGGTTCAGTTCCAAAAAGAAAAGAACAAATCATTCGGCAAAGTGGAAACACCCGACGGGTTTGTTCTGCTAGCTTATCAATTATTTCCCTATTTTTTGTCTAGATCATGTACATTTCATCTAAGAAATTGAAAACACGTGTTCAGATTGAAAGCCGTCTGCGTGTTACGGTAAATATGTGGGCTATTGGAATTTGTCGCATGTTATTCGGCAAGGCGTGCTCCAGCAATTATGTCATGAGTTATTTTTAAGTGCACCCATCCGATTCGGCGATCGTGCGGCTTCCGAAAGATCGGACGAATGGGGATTACTGTTGATCGCCCCGTACGGTTGTTTTTACGATGCATCCTATCGAACCGCCGTACCATACCGTGTGCGGGCCATAAAATAATCGTAAATTTCACCTCAATCAAATGCGGCTGGTGGTGGTTTTTCAATATTTTGATTGCTGTACCAGCTGTAGAACTGGCGTAGTGGATCAGCATTATCACGAAAAAAAAAAATGGAATGATGTGTGGTTTATCGTGTGCGTTTGTGTTTGTGCTGTAATTGGATGAGGCTGTGCTGTGCCTGTGGATGGATGGGTTTTGCATATTTGCTTTCATACTTCACTTATCCGAGAGTTGTTACATGTTTTCCTCTTTACGACACATACACGCACTCACACGCACACATTGCTACAGCACGAAAAGGCAATTCCGAACTAAAACTTCCATTTCCTCGTTTACAGATTCACAAAAAATGCATTATTTGATTAAGCATTTCCGGTTCAGTAGACCGGTGGCAACCTAAACCAGACGACGGGGCGTGCCCACACGCACATAGAACGGTGGTGTGCGTGTTGTGGAACGGAGGAGGGAACAGGGAAGGGGGCGGAAACGAGAGGAAAGCCTCGTCTGCGCCGGGTGGGAAACAGGGGGACGATGGTAACGATGACCACGGAAGTTGATAAAGACAAGGCAGTGACAGTAGTGATAAGTGCACCGAAAAAGATGAACGTTAACGGCAGCAACGAAAAGGACAAGGATCGTGATCGGGAGAAGGAAAAGGACAGGGAAGCGATCGTGTCCATCACCAAGGGTACGGTGGGCGAGGGTGAGGATGCAGTTACGGTGGTAGTACCGGTGTTACAGGGTGGTACAGGAAATAGTACGGGACCGCCACCTGGTAGTGGCGGCAGTAGTAGTAATACTAGCAGTAGTCATGCAACAACAACGGCAACATCAACAACAACGACGACGGCCACCAGTACGGGTGGTGTAGCTGGTACGAGTGGGTCGTCGGGAAAGGCCAGCGGTGGTCAACCTTCTCATGCTCAGGCAACCCAGGCGGCACTGAATCAGGATGCGCCGAACATATTAGTGTATAAGAAGGTAAGATCTTGTAGCATGTGAACAGAAACTGTCGGACATTGGTAATAAATCGGTTCTATTTTTCTATTCTTTTTTGATGTTCTTGCACACCAGATGGAAGCGATCGTCGAGCGGATGCAGGGCGAGGAGGGTGGCGTCTCGGTACGCACGATCAAAGCTTTCATGAGCAAAGTACCGTCCGTATTCACTGGTGCCGATCTGATAGCGTGGATCATGAAGAATCTCAGCATAGACGACGTGAACGAGGCACTGCATCTGGCCCATCTGCTCGCCTCCCACGGCTATCTCTTCCCGATCGACGACCATCAGCTGACGGTGAAGAACGACGGTACGTTCTACCGCTTCCAGACACCGTACTTTTGGCCCTCGAACTGCTGGGAACCGGAAAACACCGACTATGCCGTGTACCTGTGCAAGCGTACGATGCAGAACAAAACGCGCCTCGAGCTGGCCGACTACGAGGCGGAAAATTTGGCCAAACTGCAGAAAATGTTTTCCCGCAAGTGGGAGTTTATCTTTATGCAGGCGGAAGCACAAAGCAAGGTGGACAAAAAGCGGGACAAGCTGGAGCGCAAGGTGCTCGATTCGCAGGAACGTGCGTTTTGGGACGTGCATCGGCCGATGCCGGGCTGCGTCAATACGACCGAGGTCGATATAAAGAAGGCGTACCGGCGCGGTGCGTCCAGCCTGGGATCGGGTTCGTCCGGAACGGCCGGCAATAGCAATCCGGTGGAGCAGTTGACGCGCCAGATCAAGCTGCTCAAGCTGAAGCTCGAGCGACGCACGATCAAAATCTCCAAAGTGGCCGAATCGTAAGTTTGCATGCGGGCCGAACCGTGGCTGGGGGTGGCGTGCAATTTGTGCAGCTTTTGTTAAAGTGGATTATGTATGCTTTTCATATGTGATTTTACTTCTGTTTTTTTTTAATTATTTAAATTTAAGGTTGAATGTGCAATGGTTTCGTTTAAAA
>KZ061564.1:0-16198 GCA_002091835.1 Anopheles maculatus | reverse complement strand
TTCTATGTAATATAATCATCCTATTTGGCGTAAAACCAACCGATCTCTCGTTCTCTCACATTTTCTCTCTAGTATTACGGCAAAGTCCGGGTTCTCTAAACAATTACACTCCTTGGGAGAATTTGTCCATCTTGTAATCTCTGCTTGCAATCAATCACTACATCATCTCCATCCACCAATCGTTCCTGGCCTTAACACAAAACGGATTGAATAAGTTTCTCTACTGTCCTTAATTCATGATTGTAACTACACGTTTCAATTGAAATGCCATCGTGTCCGGCCATTATACCCGTTTGCCGGGTGGCTCGGTTAACGGCAATGAGTTAGGTAATTGATTTATTGTCCTTTCACTCGTCTATTTTAAAGTTGAAAACCTCGTGGTTCGTACATAAGATGCTATAGCGGGAGGATGGGTAACACGCTCTCGGCTGGCTGGATTCAACATCCTAAAACTTGCCTATACCAATCTATCCAAGCTGGATCCAGCAATTACGGTTCCGGGCCGAATGGTTACTGTGCAGTGGAGTGTTAACCACACTCAAGAATTGACACGTGGTTCGTTAAGAATACATGAATAAACATTTACAAATACACAAACACACACACACATTACCATATGAATACAAATATACACAGGAAGAATGCAAAACTAAGCAAATTGTCGTTGTTTACTAAATTCTCCCTAATTTGACTGAAGAAACGGAATACATTTTCATCATTCTCATGATCTACAATCACACACGCACACGCACACACACAAAAGTCTATATATTTTGGGTTTTCTTCTATTATTTTAGTTACTAATGAAGATATTTTAATGTTTGACAATAATGCTGTAAAATGAATGTTTTCCACTGAAGAACCTTTCCATCTGTTACTTTTAGTAATTATTCATCACAATTCTAGTTGTGCTGTGGTGGTGGTGGTGTGTTTGTGTGTGCATTGTTTTTTTTCATATGAAAACCTTTTTACCAGGAGATTTGTTAAAATCCCTAAGATACTAAAATTACTAAGTAACAAACCTGTTCTATTGATGAACGTAGGTGGTTATAAACAGTAAAACAAGTACATAATACATACAAGCGCGTTTAGTACATAATAAGTGAATTGAGTAAATCCTGTGTTTTTTCCAGTTCACTCTTAGACTGAGAAAATCTTGCTCAAACAAGTCGACAATCTTTCGAGTTTCAAGGATCTCGGACCTTTATCATAAAACTGGCAAGTAATATCAAAGCAAAGCATGTACGGTTACATATAACGAATTATTTTTCGTTTTTTCGTAACTAATCTAAGCCTGCTGGTGGGTAGCACGGATACACTAAAAAGCAAGCATTAATTAAAAAAAACCCCTAGAGAAAAACTACTGCTTTCCCTCCTAACGATGTTTGCTGTTGCTTTGCAGATGTGTTGGCGTTCTATATTTTCAAGGACCAAAGCACAACAAATATGTACAAAATGCATTAATTAAGCGTGTTTAGTGTAAGCTTTACTACCAACACTCGTCCTTCTTAACACTCATCCGGTCCAGTTTTATCTTACCCTGAACAGGTCTCAGGATTGTACTGCAGACTCGTTTTCATGTACAGCAGCTGTAAAACAATTATCCTGTAGCAAAAGTTTGCCCCCGTAACTGTCGGTCTGGTATGTGGTACAATGAAAACAACCAGATAGCTACTAATCTGCATCTCTACCTCAGCTAGAACACATTGCCACTAGTTTTGGGATAAGTTTATTTTGCTTCTTTATTGTCAATCCTCCTCCCTATCTCGCTTAATACTAAACCAGTACTACAAAAAACACAAAAGCAAGTATTGTCCATTTTGCTAACGGCCAAGTACACCTTCTAGAAGGGTATTCATCTTCCATTACATTGTTTGTTTCTCTTCTCTCTGTATGACAGATATATAATGACGATATATTGTTTTTTTTTGTTGTATGGAACATTGTCTTATCGTTCAGATCCTAATCAACCTCCATTATAGGACAGCGATCTATATGTATGTGTATATATATATATGTATATGTATATGTATAAGTATATATGTATTTATATGCGTTCGCATCCAATGGTTATATGAGGAACCATCCGCACCACACGCGTATGTGAAACGTTCACGGAAATTTGTTCTCCTTTGTTTGTTTTTCTTTTTTAATTGTTCATTGGGAATATTTTTTTGTTCTCCTATATATATATATATATCTTCATTTATATATATATGGTTTTAATTTTAAACGTTTTTTTTTTATTAAAAAGATATGCTTTTGTCTCTCTGTATATGAAGAAATACATAAAATCTATCATTTTCTTTTCTCTCTATTTGATTCGCATGAATAGTTTTAGTGTGTGTGTGTGTTTGTTTGCTTTGCTTTACTTTGTTTATCTCTTTTTGTTTTCTTGATGGTTGTTTTAGCTAGTTGTTTTGGGATTAAGGAAATGATAGTGGTAGTAGTAGTAGTAGTAGTGGTAATAATATTCACACTACTGCACTACTTACATACAGTTTATACGTTTCTCGTCATGTTTTGCAACAATCTTCTTGACCTAATCATATCTTTATTATCCTTTTTGTTCTTTTATCATCTTTTGTTGTTGGGTGTTAAGTGTTTTAGTAGTTTTATGCCACTGTAGGATATGCAGGATTTTTTTTTAATGTGTGTTTTGAAAGGTGAAAGAAAATTATGTTTGGTTTTTCCTCTGTATAATATAGTCCTAGCGTGTTACAGTGTTGTTTTGCCTTGATATGTTCCTAGGGCGATCATAGAAACAATCGAAACATTCCGGTTCCAAACGCTGGTTCTTATTTTGTCCCTAGCAGAGAAATTCATATTCCTGTGACACTTACTATTGAGTATTGATAAGTATTGTATGTTGTTCTCTCTTTCTGTGTTCGGCAGGCGATTGTACATTCTTACAAACAGTCAATCGGAGTTTGTGAGCGGTTTTGTGTGTCCATTTGTTGCTTTGTGTTTGCTGTTTACTGCACAAACTGTTGATGCTGCTCTATGACATAGTTAAAGCTGAAACCCACGCATATATATTTATGTTAATCATGATTTTCCATCTGTGTGTTGTGTGAGAGTGTTCTCTTTTTTCCTACACTTTTACTTAATGATAAGAGTTTATTAGATTTTCTGCTGTTGCGAAACATTTGTGTTGAAAAAAATAGTGCTCATGCTTATGCTCTACCGTCAGCTTAGCAAAACTACACCCAACAACCTAATCCCGATGGGTCGCGCCGGAAGCAATGAAGCGGAAACATATTGTCCATGTTGTGCGTCGTTGCTCACTTGACATTGATTTCAAACCTATATAAAAACGTACATGAAACTTGTGGCTTTGTTGTTGTAAAAAGCAATTAACGTTCTAGGGGGGGTTTTCTTTTCCCAAAAAGCTTTGCATATTATTGTCACTATTATTTGTGTATGGTGCATTATCTTCTTTGAGCGTATTATGTTGCTGTTTGTCGACTACTCGAGCAATTTGAGGGTTGCTGTGTTTGATTCTAAACAGTGATAATAAGGATAAGTTATCGTCCACCAAGCGCACTGCATAAAACGATTCACTTCGCTTGGTTGGTGTGGGCCTGTGGCCACGTTGCAATAAAATGTTGCCGATTCTTTCTAACCCAGCTTCGACCTGCTTTTATTCTCCACACATACACGAAAAAAAAAGCTTTAAAATTTGGAAGCCATTACATTACATTCCACCCTAAGTAGAATTGTTGGTGTGCGTGTATTTAAAACCGGTTAGCATATTGTCACTACACCAACCAAAAGCCCAAGATGCTCAGGACCTAAGGTGTAGCAGCATTTGTAGTGTTCCTATCGACGGTGTAAAAGGTAAGTTGTGTTTGTGTTTTAGTTTTGTATTAGCACTATGTCTTAGCTAACAGATAGGTGGCAACTACTAACTACTACTTCACTACTACGAGTTGACATAAGTTGCTTCTTCCATATAAACACACACACACACACATACAATATTGTTTTGTACGAAAACCCAAAACCAATACTATTACATCTCTTTCAAGTCGTTTGTGTAAGATAAAATCCTCTGCATACGATATGAGCGGGGGCCAGTGCAAATAATGAGACCTTTTTCTTATCCTTTCAACATACCAGTTCGTGTTCGTTTTAGTACAAATATTTTAAAATGTTTTTTCTTTTGTCTTTTTTTTCTGTTGCTGTTGATGGTGTGTGCTGTTTTTCATTATTATCTTTGAAATTTTCGTGTCTTACGTTAATTTTTCTTCCGCACTTTATGCCCTGCAATGCACCAATGCGTGGTTTGTGTGTATAAAAAATTTGGAGAAACACTTGTCTATTTTAGCCGATGATAGAAGAGGAGCCCACACATATGCCTTCCCACAGTTCGCCGATGTGCTGTCCTATGCATATTGACCGGCACACATTTAGTTGCGCTAGAGTTTGTGGGGTTGTTTTTTGCGTTGGGTTTTTTTTACTTTTATAAGTGCCCTTAAATTTCTTTTTTTTTATTACCATAAAGTTCTATCATTCAGTGTTTGATAAAAGGTCTACTGTGTGTGTGTGGTTTTGTTTCGCATATAGATATATGTATGTATCACTCGCTACAAATTTCTTCTTAATTCTCGTTTTGTTTTTCTTCCTTCGATCATACACAGCTTTATAATGTTTGTCTTGTGCCTAAAGCTACACCTGCCTACGGATATGATTAATTCGAAATTTGTACATAATTCTAAGCGACTTACACACAGCTTACACATTCACTTTGCATACATTCAGACTAATTTGAGTGTGTTTTTCTGGGTTGGGTAGATGCGTGTGTGTGTGTGTGTGTGTGCGTGTGATTCGGTGAGGACATTATCAAGCCTAGCCATAGTAGACTTGGTAGCTATTAAAGCACAACTATAATAGCATATGCCATTGCCATTTTTGGCAGCATCGTTCCCGCTGCATTATTCCTATCGCATCATTACCATTACTTGGGTTCGTGCACATGCTAGTCGCTTATGGAGAGTATGTATATTTATATATATATATATATATGAGTAAAAAACGAGTCTTCATCACTAGGCGACAATATTACTAAATTGTAACATGTTTAAAGTTCCGCGTGTACTCTTACTCTTCTCTCATACATCCTTACGACGAAAATCCAGAACGTACAAAGCACGTAAACGTTTTGCTGCCGCTTACACAAACATCGGTCGTTGCCGTATCGGTGAAATACTGCTACAGAGCGTTTGGGTTTTTTAGTTAGGTGGAACATGGTATTACTTAGGCTTCTTTCTATCCACTGATTTAAGTGATTTTAAATCCAATGTTTCATAAATACTTTTACTGTCTTCGCTGTGCGCTTATTGTCCCTGCGTTTGTGGATTTGTTTTATATAAAAAAATATAGTTTTTCCACCTTTTTCTTGCTGCGTTATTGTCTTGCTTGTTTTTTTTTTCGTTCAAATTTTAAACATCTCTACTGGTGTACCTGCAACAGACAGACTTCCTGCGCAACAATAGCCTGTGTGGTGACAGCGTTATTTGAAGCAGTTTATTGTCTATGGTAATAAAACGCGAAACTACGCACATTCGAGCAGTTATAATCAGTTTTAGTAGGTGTACTAAGGTAGCGGGTTAAAAGTTGCACTAAATAAAGCAACAAATTAGTAGTGTAGCTTAAGCATTTTGTAAATAAATGCACGTTTGTCAAGAAACGAAAGACAACAATGAACATGACGTGCAGTATACCCAATCTAAAACTACCCACTCTATAGCTATCTGTTTTGAAATCGGGTAGTGAAATCCACAATGCTTAAAACACTCATCACTATGACATACAAAATTGTGTTTTGTGTTTCTCTTCTCTCTCTTTATTCCTCTTTATCGTGCATTAAATCTGTTTAAAGATGCTTGTAAAACATTTAGCTCATGTTTAAGCAAAATTAAAGGGGAATAATCTACACTAATTCACCGATAAACATTAAACCCATAGACGAACGTTAATACTTCATTAGAAACATAAAGAATACACGGTGATGGTAACCGTGCCTGGGTGTTTAGTAAATAATTATATGTGATTAAAATATCACACCTACAAACATGCCATCAGCTGCTGCGGTGCGTCTGCTTTACACAGAACACACACACACACACTACCTAAACACCATCTTAAAAGCGACAACCAGCCACACCTTTATCCTCTCGACGACACACCCTTCCAAGCAACAATAACATTCCAATAAATAATGGCCCACACGTTCGCATCCCACATCGCCACACTCGGTGCATCCCTTTGGCAAACCCTTAAATCTCATCCAAATGCAGTCAACAGTCGATAATGCTACTAGAAATATCCGGTTCAGGTGTTAATAGTTAATTGTAATAATTAGTAATCCCGAAACAGGTATAATTTAATTTACCATCTTTGTGTATGTGTAACTTTCTTGTGCTGAGTCTGTAGATTGTATAAGACAATATAAACGTTCGCAATCTTTGCTTATGATGTAACAGTGGGGTTTTTGTGTGTGTTGTTTTGTCGCATGCCTTCTTGCTCGTAGGATACCTTCCTGCCCTGTGTCGTCTCCCTGCCGGTTTAGTTATCCGTTCTGAACGGTATCCATGTGGCTTTAAAGCGATGGAAAATGGAAAAAGGAAAATAAAAGGAATGTTCAAAAAAAAAAAAAACCCTAATGCATTAACACTAACTTCTTTTTAAACACGAATCCACAACCGAAGCTAACGATACACCAATAAATATGGTCCAGCATTCTAGGCTGATCTGTTCTCTGTGGTTGTTGGTTTTTTAAACGTTAAATTTGTGGGGTTTTTGTTAAATACAAACTACAAATATTTCCACCGTGTTTCACTCCGATTCACTTCCGATTACTATTTCACTTTCGGAAGGAATAAAATATCCCTTTTTCTTTCGCTCGCTTACTGCAATTCGAGTTTTACTCGCTTATTGTCACGCCATGATCACGCTAAACGCGGATGCTACCAGTAAAATAGATGTCACACTATCACCAAAACGGGAATTGGTATTATTGTCCGGTTTCCTTCTTAACTTCTCATTTCTGTGCCATTGTTTTAACGTGTGCAAAATGGTTTGACCAGTTATTGTCCTGGGTATTTATATATAAGTATTATTATTATTGTCATTGAGTTTCTGCAAATTCTAAAACGAAGATCACCTTCGTAAAATTGACTCGAATGTCTGCCTGTTTGTGTTATTTTTTTGTTTTTTGGTTTTGAGAAAACATAAGGGCTTCTACACAATCCTAAACAACAACCACGTGCACGTTGGTATTAATAGTTGAACAACAGATATTAGAATGTGTCGCTTGTAAAAGAAAAGTTTTTCGTTTCGTTACGGTTCATTCGCGTATCACTGGGTTGGGTTGGTTTTTGTGGTTATGTCCGTTTACACTTCATCGCACATTGATTGACAGATACGGGGTTGACGGTGAACATCCGTCTCATCCCGTCTGGTCGGGCCGGATATTGTTGTTGCGTAAGGGTAGTGATGCCCGGTCGCCGCATCTATACACAAACGAAAGCAACACTATCGCGTACTACTACGCGCCAGTAGGAATGATTCATTGCTTCCGGTGGGTTTTCCTGTCCCCGAAGCGATTCACATTCATCCCAAACCGTGCCCTGACAGGACCTTTATTATCGTTTTACTACGTTCGTGTCCATTTTCGTTTAACGCTGGTTTATCGTAATCGTTTTTAAAAATATTATTGTATTGAATTCAATATTAAACCCGGTCGCTAAATCGTGTTGTTCAAATATCACTAGAAACATGAGGTGCGTCACCGGTTTGCTGTTGTACAACATAAAGAAAAACTCTTGCTAGTCCACACGTACGCCCCTTGCTACCTTGCCAGTCGGCCAGTCTCTTGCATTCCTATCACCATCGGCTACCCCTGCTTATCGGCCTATTGTGTCGGTCTGTAAGACGGAGTGATTGTTGATTTGCGACAGAATCCAGGGTATAAATTTGGGCACGTTGGCGTACACGCCCGGTAGCTTTGGATGGGCACACCGGACGACCCAGGACACGATACCGCCAACGAACCAGCGGTCCTTTTCGTTCGGATACGGACACAGCAGTGGACCACCGGAATCACCCTGGGTGTGGTTAGTAATAGGCAGAGTCAGTAAAGCGAAGAGATGCAGGAAAAACGTTGGAATTGACAAAAAAAAACAAACACTTACCTGACATGCATCTCGGCCACCTTCCTGATAGCCGGCACAAATCATGCCCTCGGTAACGTTGAACGTTTCTAGCCAATCGATGCACAAATCACGGCTTACGATGGGTACGTTTACCTCGTTGAGCGTTGGTTCGTACGATGCACCGTTTGGCGTTGCTGAAACCGGAAATGGGAAGTCATAAAGTAAGTAAGTAATTCAATGCGTAACTCCTTAAAAGCTTTTCCAAAGCTGGTAAAACAGTTACAACAAATTATGCTTCTTGGCTTCAAAATTCGAATGAGTTCAAATAGTCAAAAGCAACATGCCACAGATCACAGGTTTTACGAAACTACTGACTTTTCCGTGCCCTGCAGAACAGTCACACCACGAGCACTGCTCCCTACGTTAGGCGACCGGAATGTATCGACCGGAAATTGAATTTCACTCATCTGTTTCCAATCAATGGACACGCTGGTTTTCCTGCCCGATATTTAGCTTTGATTCTTTTGTTTGCCTTGTTGTGCGCTATCACTCACACTAATACAACAACCAATGGGAAAGGCGTGTGTATGTTTTTTCCAAATTCTATTCACCACAAGTCTCAAAGAAGATTTAAAGTTCCATCCCGTAGCATAGACGAGTAAGAGGGAAGTACATGAAGAAATTGTGTATAGAAATTGAGTAACATGACACTGCGAGAGTTACTTGCTGCATTGTAGAATAGTTTTTACTGAGTAAGAGGTCCTCGATTCTTAGAACTTTTCGCTCCCAGCTGCTGAGCCGAATGGCAATGGACAACTTTATTTTCCACGGCGGTGCAAACATCAAACTTTTTGGCTTTTGTCAGCGGCATGATTTTTGTACTTACAGTTCCGTTCTTCCCGTTTGCCCCATCCTACAACGGTACAGTTAATGCCGGTCGGCAGTTCCCGAATGTGGGGTGGCGGTAGACAGACTGGAAGCAGATGCTCGTGGAATGCTACCCGGGTGGCAAGCTAGAGATGGGCGAGAGTGGTCAGTAAGTACGGTTAGAGGTCTATAAAGTTTGTAGCACTTACCTGGAACAGTGCTATGTCGTTGTCGTGCGGGATGTGGAGATTGTACATCGGATGTGGTATGACCGTCTTCACCTTTACCTTCTGGCCGTAGTAGGTGTGAGAGTGACGTCGCGTAATGCCGAGCTGAATCGTCCAATCGTTGACGTTTCGCATCGTGTGGCTGCAGGATAATATGTACAAAATACCTTACTATTGTATAGCTTCTGATGAAAACTGTGCATGATTACTAGTGGATGTCCTTTTTTGCATCATGATGACACAAGAGATAGACCTAGTCCATGCTATACTTACTTGCCAATGCAATGCGAAGCCGTCAAAACCCACTGATCGGCGATCAGTACACCGGCACAGTAGAACACTTCCTCCGGTCCACCTAGGATAGCCGCAATGAATGGCCAGTCGCCTGGGCTCGATGTCGAACCGCCAACGATTCGTTTCGTTGCCTTCAAGTTCCTCCTGTTTCGAACTTTGCCGCACTCTGTTTCGGAGATACCCATTAATGTCAGATGAGCAAGCGTCTTTTATCTCTTCGCTCGCGTTTTCTTACCAAAATTAGAACACGTCAGCTCCGCTACCGGATATCGCGAGTTGATGTCACAGCTGTTAAACTCTTTGATCAGCTTGACATCCTTCTTTTGAAACATGCGCCACATGGACGACGCATCCTTGGTGCTGATTAGTGTCCGGTTCGAACCCCGCATTGCGGTACGACTAGAGTTCACGGAGCTGTAACCTAGCAGGGAGCAGATCATGGTAGGAGATGTTGCCGGATCCCAGTTTTTCACACACGCCGGTGCCCACTGTTTCAGGTCGGCTTTGTAAACTTCCAGCGTTCCCCGGCCAAGATCACCATTTCTCTCGCTCAGACGTACTTTAAATGGGTGAACAGAACAGAAGCACGAATTATTATCTTTTTGTAAAGGCATATGAGATCTTCGTGCGAAACTTACTGCAGTTCCTTTCATCCTGTCCATATGGACAGTTCGCCGTACCATCGCATACATGCTTCTGGCTCATACACTTGCCCTCCCCACAGTGGATAGCATCATCTCCGCAGAAGTCACAGTGCGCCTCGTCCGTCTGAGCCTGACAGTCCACGTGTCCATCACACTTCCACTCGTTCGGTAAGCAACGCCGCTTGTCACACAGAAAGCCCGAACAGGCCATGGGCCGGCGGGATCGTATAATCGATTCCTTGTACTCAGCCATCCCGACGCACTCCTCCTGATCCGATACGGCATCGTTGAAGATCGAGCAGCGCAAATACTCTGGCAGTTCCAGTCCAAACACGTCGAAGAAGAAACTGCATCGACGCATTGTTTCTGTGTGGGGGAATCGGTAACAAAGATATGCTGCAACGTTTGGACGGAGCGGGTGTTTCGTGGTGTTACTTACCAGTACACAAACTTTTACATGGCGGTACGGTTGCACCGGAATTACCGCATTTAGGCACAAACAGAGAGCATAAGAACAGTGGAACAAGCTCGTAACACTGCACATCGACCAGCGCTTCGAAGAGATCGATCTCCTGAAAAATCGTAACACAGCGTTACATCCTGATGCTGATGGTTGGATACGACGGAAGGGTGAGATCACTGGCTACTTACGATCTGGGCCTCCGGCTGGCCGAAATGTCCAATGTAGTTCGGAAAGACGGTATAGTTGTAGGGGACTCGATGCTGCTGGCAAAACTTCACAATCACCGGCAAACAGACACCGGGTGCTGGATTACGATCGCCACGGTAACCACCGGCCAGATCTAGGGCGGTTGTTCGTCCCGGTGTTCCGGAGGCTGCTGGTGTTGCAGAGCCTGAGGATGGTACCGGTGATGCAACGCCCGGGCCGGCCGGTACGACACCTCCCGGCGAGGGTGGTGGAATGGCAGTACGGGTGATGGTTTGATTGACGAACTTGATCGTCGGGTAGGCATTGAAGTAGGCCGCTAGTCCACCGGCAATCGCGAGTAATCCGACGGCGTTCAATAGTATCTGGCACAGGCGGAACTTTAACCGTCCGCTGGTTACGTAGGGATTGGAGTTTTTGCGTGCTTTTAAAATCTGAAACTTCTGCAAAGAGGAATTTGGTTGAGATTCGTGTGATTAGCTGCGGACCCACGCGCGGATCATCTCTTACCTTATGCTGTAGACTAACGTTCGATCCATTGGAAAGGCGAACGATCGTCTGCAGGCTGGCCGGTGTGGATGCACTCTTGATGATCGCGGCCGTCCCATTCACGTCGGCGGGCGATTCCTTCGTAATTTCGTCCAGATTTTTCGCGATCGGTTTCGACACCTTGGGCATCTTGGCAGCGTGCGATAGGAGTGGCGCTTCCATGATTTTGGAGTTGTAGCTCGGGCTTGACGTTTGGCTAAAGCTGTCACTAGATATGCTGGAGTCTTGCCGCATGCTCACACGCGGCGGAACGGATCGGATCGTGCTGGCGCTTACACCGATGCTTCCCATGCCATCGGCAGTGCCGTTGGCTGCACTAACCGAGCTCGGGCTGATGGACGTGGGAGCTGCATTGGATCCTCCTGGCGTGGTGGATCCGGCCGAGTTTAACATAGCTGTCAGATTGTTGGGTGCAGTTGGGTTCGGTCCACCCATACTGCTGGTCGGTGTGTCCATCGTGACCTTTCCGCGAATCGTCGAACGGTTAAACTTGGCGGTGGTATGCTGCTGCAGCAACGAACTCTCCATCGCTTTATTCTGAAAGCCCGGGCTTGAGGTAATGGAGAAGCTGTCGCTTGAGATGGTAGAGTCTTGACGTTGAGCGAGCATCGTTCCTTTCGTTGAACCGATCATCTGTTGCTGCTGGCTGAGCGGTGGTGGCCGGTGTATGTTGCGTCGTATGCCAAGCGGTCTACTGTACAGCTCTTGCAGACTTTCCAGTGCCGTTTTGTGTACCGAAGCTACATTGTTGAGCTGCGTTTGCTGTTGCTGTTGCTGCTGCTGAGCTTGCTGTAGTTTCTGCAGCTTTCGAGTCTCGAATGCCTGCTGTGATCGTGATGGGGGTAGGGGTGGTGTCATGCGACTGTTACCTCCGCTACCACTGACACCCGGTGGTGGAAGCTTCGGTTGCATCACAATCCCACTGGCAGGACCTTTGCGTGTGGGCACGGTCGGTAGCTTCCGGGAGCCCTTGCTTTCGATGCTTCTGGGCGAACAGTTGTCCAGCTTTTCGTCGATCGAGTTCGGCGAAACGGTGCTGCTGCCGCGGATCAGAGGTGACGTTTTCAGATCGAAGTTGAACACATTCTTCTTCAGGCTAAAGGGTGAATCGTTCAGCGGTAGTGAATCGATCGTATCGGTACGATGTAGCTCGGACGAGAGAAAACTGTCCAGCGAGGACTGGGTGTCCTCGGACGAGAATCGGCTGCGAAAGGAGGACGCACCGCCCTTCGCGGACGAGCAGCTGCCACCGGTCAGTATCGAGCGGTCGGTTTCGTTGGCCGACACGTAACCGGTGTCGATGGTGGTTTGCGATTTGTTCGAATCGCTCGACGAACGGTTCGATTCGATCGAGGCCATCTTCTTGCTAAACAGTACAAAGTCATCCGGTTCGGCAAGATCGTCGAAGCTGGTCGCACTGACACTGTGGCAGGTGCCGTTGCTGGTACCACCACCGATACTGCCACCCGGTCCACTGCTTTTCGCACTCTTCGGGGCTGGATAGTAGCTGAACGATTGATCCTCAAAGGCAGACTTGCAGATACGCTCGGCACGGGCAAATTGAGCGTAGGTTTGTTGCTGCTGTTGAGCTTGCTGCTGCTGTTGTTGAAGTTGCTGTTGCAGTTGGTGCTGTAACTGTTGCACCTGTTGCTGTTGTGCTTGAAGTTGCTGCTGTTGTTGTTGCTGCTGGTGTTGCTGCTGCTGGTAGCTGTCCAGCGCTAGCAGTGAGGCACGTTTCTGTACCTCAAAAGAATCCGGAGGTTTACGCGGAAAGTTACCCTGAAACGTTCGCTTGGGAACGGGCGGTGGAACTAGCGGACCGGGTGTTAATGCTTGGGCCGATTTTTTGCTCTGCCGTTGCGGAATTTGAAAGTTTTCATTCTCGATCATCGGGAACGAATCGGACGAATGGCGCCGGGTACCATTGCCTTTCGGCGGTGGCGTTAGGTGGATTGTGTCGTACAGTTTCTGCTTCTGTTCCAGCAGATCTAACAGCGTGTGGTTCGGAAGGGCTAGGCTGGATGCACGTGTAACTCCGCTGCCAGGAAGAAACGATAACGAATGCGTTAAACTCTTTGTAATGGGAGATCAGACCTAGAACCCAGAAAAAGCGTATTGTGCGACCGTCTACGTACCGTTTGTCTCGATCGTCTAGCAGGCTGCGATCGCCGTAGTTGAATGGATTCGCGTCACTACCACTCGGATCGGGCGCGTAGGAGCAATTAGCGAACGACGACGCCATTGCTGAGGCCGACGTCGTTTGTTACTGTTGATAATGGAAATCACAGATTCTGCTAATGAGAAGATCGTTCCACGAGGCGCGGGGTTGAGGGTAAAATCCGGCAAACGATACGACAAAGAGAAAATGGAGAGTTAAGGCAAGAGAGAAAGAGAAATTAATACACTGCTACTAGGCCGTAATCTTAGTCGAGTAGCGTCGCAAACGAAGTGACACTGTGGCACGTTTTGAGGTCGACGTGTTTTGGCCGTTCTGGGCGTTAGGAAACGTACGACGAAAAGAGAGATCGAGCTGCAGAATGAATTACAGTGATTAGAATGGGGTCCGGTTTGTCGGCGTGATTGTGTGTTCTTCGGACGTTGGTTCTGACTCAAGCATCTCAACACTAACTTGTTTGGTTAAGCAGACACTTCGTCTGGTTTGATCGGGGCAAGTTCATCAATTGTGCATTGTACTCTCATCAAGCCTGTACAAGTTGTTGTTGTCGTCGTACGTTGTGCTTGAGTTATGAAGCATTAGCCGAGCGAGGTATAACCAGTTCTTTCGTTTAAGTGTGGAGCAGATTCCGCTTGCTAGCAGGTGTGTTTGAAATGCTCTAAAGCATGTTATTTATCTAGGATGTTAAAAACTGATCCTTTGTGTGTTTAAAATTCGCACTACTGCTAGTGACACAACCTGCTCATCCTGCTACCACTACGTTCCGTAACACTTTATAAGCAGATTACGGATCTTCGTTTGTGTATGTGTGTGTGTGTGTCGACATACACACAGCGCGTTCATTTACCCTGCCCATATGGACAATTTCATCATCCGAGCGAGCATCCTGCACAGCAGCCTTGACAATGATGTTTGACAATGGAAACCGATTGTGTAATAGGCCCGCCATGTAAACACATACACACGTACGAGTCGTGAGTAGCGAGATCGTCACATCTGGCGGCCGAATCAGGAGGGCGTTGTGAGCGGGTGGTTGTGCCGACCTTCTCCGTCCCGTCTCGGAAATTTGCTTTCATGTTTGCCAGCACACGATTGCTGTACTGCTGCGCTGCACCAGCCATTGTCGTTGAGTGAGAAATCTGTCGCTTAAAGCATGACATTGTACAGCGAAAGAAAGTTATCACATGCAGTGTGGCGCTGACAAGCATCTTTCAAAGACGGACCGATGTAGATACATTGGAGGGAGGAAAAAAAACAAAACAAAACAAAAAACAAAAATGCGAAGGAAACATATTGAGACGATCCATCCAGTGCTGTAAGTAGGCACTGTGTTACACTTAAACATGCTGCCAGCAGCTTGTTTTTTGCTGCTCTCTGATGGAAAGTCTTCGTTTTCTATCTCCACCGGCATATGCAACCATCACACCTTGTACTGGAGCAAAAACTCAGGTTTTTGTTTTGGTGTTCGGGTTCCTGCTGGTCTTCATACACCGGACTAGCGTTTGCTGGATTCGTCGAGCGCACAGGACAATATAAAAACATGTCCGTACGTGTGTTTGATATTTTTTTTTGTTCTTTTTCGGTTTTTTGTCCGATCGCAACCACTCAAGCAAGGAAGGAATCGATTATGTTATGACATATGAGGTTAGAGTATGATATCTTTCTCTTGTTGTGAGTGCCCATACATATGTCGTTTTCGATGAGCTGTTGTGGAGCTCTGCCCAATAACAACACAGAGAATATAATTAAATAGAAAAATAATGAAAAATTTCTTATAGTAACTAGCGTAACGTAGTATGATGAATCAAAATTTGCTTAGTGACATTGAACAGAGTTTTCTTGAGAGATCTTCAGATGGACGGAAGAGTAGTGTTCCAGTCGATAGACATGAGGACATTTGCAGTAAGCTTTTCAAGAATAGTTCAGTCAGTCCTCAAACATAAGTGTAAGCATTTAAGTACATTAGTGGCTCGAGTCATTGAGTGAGTGATTTTGAGGATCTCGTACAAACTATTCCCCTGTGTGCACCATTCTACGGTTCCAAAACACCGTGTTCACTTGGTAGCACTTCAAATGAGCTTCTAAGTGTTGGCAAACCTAGCGTATCATTTAATTTAAATTGTCTGGAAGGATCCGTACATCTCTGTATATCATGTTAAGCCAGTGTGTCTTAGTAAGAAGAGTCACTGTAATGAACTTAACCATTTTTGTCGGAATACATTTCTAGAAACATAGCATTCTTGAAACTATCTCCTGAATTCTTCTGAGAAAGGATTCCTGCTCAACAAACTAACTGTGAACTGTGTTCAGGCCGTTAAGTTCATGTAAGAACGTCGAGAACAGCTAGACAGTGACGATCTGCTAAATCAGTCCAGATATGCTTAATCTTTTACCAATAAAGTCCTCGTATCTTTGTTTCCCTAGCGTAACACTACAGGAAGATCCCTCGATAGACACTCACACACTTGTTTCGTAGGAACTCTTTATCGGATTATCATACATTTCATGGATGGTACATTCCCGGAACTCACGTATGCCGTACGAGAATCCTTGGACTGAATCCACCAGTAATAGAACAAGAGCGCTGGGAATGTAAGGGACATTGGGCTTTGTTC
>KZ061563.1:624613-724948 GCA_002091835.1 Anopheles maculatus | reverse complement strand
GATTGACAAGCTCATCTTCGTACCGCTGATTTCGCACGGAACAACTCCTGACATTCGAGAACTCGTATTGTGCTGACCTTCAGCATACCATCGATGGGGGGTGGGTCACCGTGGCGATAGTTTGCAACTCAATATACACAGCACAGCAAACGGATTGGGTAGTTCGGTACCCAATTTCCGGTAATTTTGTGGCCTTCCGATTATTGTACCGTTCTGCTGGTTCTATCATCCACTTCGATTTTGTACGATCTGATGAGATTCGTTCGAGGGGTACCCCGATTCGTAGCTGGCTTTGAAGTTGTGTTCCACGACAGCCACGGTCAACTGTGGCACACTTTCGTCTGCTGGCAGGTGGCTTGGTTGGGTACGCCATTTGATTGGATTTTTGGACGTGGAATTGATCCACCCAGTCCCAGCGATTGACAAGCTCATCTTCGTACCGCTGATTTCGCACGGAACAACTCCTGACATTCGAGAACTCGTATTGTGCTGGGGTGGGTGACGACCGTGGCGATAGTTTGCAACTCAATATACACAGCACAGCAAACGGATTGGGTAGTTCGGTACACATACACACAAACACATACAGGAGTCCAAACATTACATGGATAGTACACAAATCATTACGGTGAGAAGATGCTAATGTGTAGTACCGCCAAGTGGTTTTAGAAAGAGCCAGATTTACTTTACGAAAGCTTGTTAAAGTTTAACTAAATGAACTGAAGAGAAAAAAAAAGTTTGGTGCAAAGTTGCCAACGTCCATTAGTCCTATTTTTATTTTGCTAATAGGACGTCTTTGAGCTGCAAATTTTGATTTCTTTTTTGCGTTCCGTGAACAGAATGCACGCATACACCACTGGCACTAGGCTTGGAGATAGTAAGCGACAAGAATAAATCGGCAATCACATCATGCTGCGGGAAGGAGAAGAAAGATAGGTATGAGAAGACAGAGAGAAAAAACAAAACAGAGAGACAGACGGAATGAACAGGCGACGGTGTTTCAATTTCAAAGGCAGGCTCTGTGTGAAAACTATGTCCTTTCGACACACATTGTCCCCAGTTGGGCAGGATACTACTACTTCGAAAGCGATTGATTCAAGTTTGCTACGCGGTAAGTGATAGTAAGTGATGAGGGAAAACGACATCAAACGGTTATTGTTGAAGGAGAGAAGAAGACAAAAACACTTACCCATCTTGGGCAGTATAACGTCCTTCGTTATGGTTCGATTGGCGTTCATCCGCCGGATCGCTTGGTCCATGCTGCCTGTGCTCGGAGCGTTCGAGGAAGGAAGCTTACCGGAACCGGTGTTGCAGACACCTGGGCCCGCTTGACCTGAAACAGATTGCAATCGTGCCCGATCAAGATTAGAGAGTTTGCGGTAGGACACAAGCCCCATGTCTATTAAAAGCATTTTTTTTTTATTAGAGAAAGGATTCCCATAGGAAGAGAAATTTGAGAATCTGGACATAGTTTGGGCGGGTTCGGGTGCAGAAGGCCGAAGAGCGAAATGAACGCATTGATCCGGGTGCAAAATGGTGAGTGAGTGAAGCGAAGTGGGAGAGAAACGAAGAAAGAACGAGAATTTTGAAACCCTCATCTCTACCGGTAGCGGGAAGGAACGCCTTTTGAAGACTTACCTGCAGTACGTGGTTGTCGTGGCTGCTCTACAGGTAGTACTCGCCGTCGCTTCTTGGGTAACTTGGCGCGTGCCTGCGTATGCGAATAGTACATCGCAAAGTTACTCACAATGACCGGAACCGGGAGCGCTATCGTTAGTACACCGGCCAACGCACACAACGCCCCAACAAACATGCCGATGTACGTTTTCGGCGTCATGTCACCGTACCCGACGGTGGTCATCGTGACCAGCGCCCACCACAGCCCGAGCGGGATGCTGTTGAAGTCGTTGTGCGGATTGATCTGGATGCGTTCGGCGTAGTACACGAGGCTGGCGAATATCACGATGCCAAGCACGAGGAAAAACACCAGCAGCGTGAGCTCCTTCGCCGACGCCCGGAAGGTTTGGATCAGAATCTTCAGACCGGACGAGTGGCGCGTCAGCTTGAACAGCCGCATGATGCGGATGATGGAGAAGAACTCGAGGATGTCGGCATTCTCGAGATGGGACGCGAACCGCTGCAGTATCAGATCGATGAAGAAGCTGAGCGTGGCGATGTAGTCGATGATATTTACAGATGACGTGATGAACCTTAGCTTACTTGGCGACGATATAAAGCGTACCTGGATGGGGTGGAGATCGTGGAAATTAGTAAATATTTGGAAAGAAGAACAGATAAGTACAACTGCAGCTATATGTACAGGATATCTTCACTGAATAGAAGGTTTGTTTCCGTTTCGGTACAAACAGATGTAGCTGGCGGCCGTGCTGACAGCTGTCATTGAGATACGGCCGCCGGCGGCTAATTATTTGAAACAGACCAAAATTGTCAACAAATCATGGAAAACAGTAGCACATAGTATAGTGTAGTGAAAGAAAAAGTGGTTTATGTTGCATTTTAATCGTATTTTAAGACCTGTTGCAAGTTTCATAATCGAATTAAACGTTTTCCAATCAAGTGATATTCGTCGGTTGTAGAAAATAAGTAAGAATTTACCATTATTTCGAACGTAAACCATGCATTGCAGACACATTCGATGTAGAAGAACGCGATGTGCGCGTTCGTTTGCGTTTTGTCCAGCACCCAGGACGTGTTCTGGTTGGCCGTCTTGACCGTGATGTTGCGTATGTAGGGGACGCGCATGTCCGGGTGGGTTTTCAGGCAGAATGATATGATCGACACGCAGATGAAAAACACTGATATGATACCGATTATCTGCAACGAAAGAGCAAAAGAAGAACGTTCGAGTGAGTTGGTAGGGCAGAAGGGTGCATCGAACCGTGCGGGGATGGCTATAATCTTAAAATCCTTCCAATTATAATAATCATAAGCAGTAACTGGCCGTTTGACCACCGTAACGGTCATCAATCTCCCGGGAGGGTTAAGCACAGCCCGTTCGGCAGTAACCGTTGTATCGCTCACGTTCGAGAAACGATGCGATTCCTTAATTTGCATTTAACCATAAAACACATTCATTCTCCATTTCAGCACGACCTGCTCGAGGACGACCTCTGACACGTCGCTCGCATTGCGGGTCGCGCCGGGAAAGACGATCAAAGATATCGCTTGCACCAGAGACAGTAAACCGAGCACGAATCATACTCATAGAACAAGAAAATGGCTTCGAGCAGTGTTTGTAATCTATTCGAATTGACCAACGAACCGGCGCGGTCGGGCATCCGACATCATCAACACTGGTCATTCCATTTTACCGAAGCGCCATCCCTTTCGCGTCCGGTCCGTACCATACCGCAAACGTGAATGCACCAGCAAACCTATAAATCACATCGGAATTACTTGCCGCCATAAACCCAACAAGCCCAAGGTTGTTTGTGTGTGTGTGTGTGGGCGTCTGAAAAAGGTTGTGCAATACGTAATCGTCACCGGGTTTCCGACCGGCCGGCTGTTGGTCTCAAAATGGCCCCGAGCATCATTCCAAGGGTGTGCATCATTGATTGGCCGCGCACACGAAGGGCACGAAGGAAAACCCAATCGACTGGTTGATTGACAGATTTGTTTACTGAAGACCTTTTCCATCGACCACCGCTGCGAGATCCATGGTGTGTCCTTTTTTTTTGTTGTTGGAATGTTCGAGTACCCAACGAGCCGGGGTAGTTTTTTGCTGCTTCGTTCGTTTCGAACTGGCAACATCATTTTCTCACCCCGATGGCGCGTGGGCATCACAAAAATGCAAAAACAAGAAAAATGAATATCAAACACATCGTCGTCCCCAAAGTAAAAATGATCACGAAGGCAACAAAAAACGCTGGCAATGGACGTGTGCTTCACGCTGGTGGAAAAGTTTTCCAAAATGGGCGGGGTCGAGTTTTTCACTCGATGGAAAAGTTATAAATTACAGATTCAGTGAGATGTTTTCTTATGCAGTTTTCTGTTGCTTGTTTGCGTACTCTTCCAACAACTTAAGTTGCAAAAAGCTCCCCATTCTGCCATCAGATGGGTTTTGTTCCATCAAGCGAGTGAGATGTTTAATGAAGTTGAATTAGTTTATTGACGTATCGAAGGCAGATGAGATTGGATTATGAATGAATGAAGAACGGACGAAGAATGAAGCTTCTTTCTTAGGCTAACGTTAAACGTAATAGTTTCGATCATGGAATATGGTGTTAAACGAAATGGCCTTTCCGCCCCATCCGTGATACGTTATGGCCAGTAATTTGACTTTAAGTAAATGTTGCTCTAAATATGATCGATTTATCTAACACTTCCTGGGTTTGAGACTCGCTTTTTTCCCCCTTAAAACCTGAAAATGAAAGCATATTGAATGGAACAACTTACCTTGGCAGCGTTGGAACTGTACGGCTCGTCGAACAGTGACCAGATCTGTGGCTTCAGGTGCTGCCACCAGCTCACCTTGCCCTTATTGTAAGCGTCTTCGAAACCGAACTTTTTCGCGACCTCCTCGTCGGTCGGTTTTTCCGTATCTAAATCTAATCTATCTAAAACAGCCAACGTTTCTTGTGTGTTCCGATGCTGTGGGTGTGTGTGTGTGTGTTGGGAAGAAAAAGAAAAAAGATGATATTTGGAATGAAATTTTCTCTCTTTTCTAACAGGGTCATAGAGCCTTCTGTGGACCGGGTGAATATATTTTTATTGATGGCATTTTAATAGGGAAAAACCCACTAGGGTGGGAAAAACGGACATCCATAAGGTTAGGGCACTGGTAAAGGAATAAATGATAAAAATTAATGATGTCGGATTTTGCTTTCAACTCAATCCGATACCGGGTATTTACAGCGAGCAAGAATCGAACCCGGCATCCAATCGCTTCCGGATTTGAAATGATTTGTTACCATTTATGTAACCGATAGCACGGGGATGGGGCTTACAAAGGGTGACCAAAGGCACAGACCCTTTGGTCCAATCCCGGAATGCTCATTAATCATAGGAACTGGTGAAGAACTGCTCGCGCTGGTGGGTTGAAATGTTTATCATCAGCGCTCGAATTTAAATGTCCTTCTTCCGCATAGCTCCGCACAAACTCAAGGACGCTTGGCTATTTATCGCAGAGAGGGCAACGGCACTGCTTCCCTCGAAACCGAATGTGAAAAACTAATCAATGGAGATACCACAATAGCGTCCACCCCTGCCCCCGAAAACCATAAAACGAAAGGAACGCTTTGGTGGTCTTGTATTCCCGCTAGGTTTATGAAAGCACAACCCGACCACACCCGATTAACCCCAAAACAGGGAAAGGATTTGACCGAAAGTTCTAAAACCTCCCGTACAGATTCGAGAGGTCCCGTCCCGTCCCCCCTGTTCGTAAATCAACCGGATTGTTAAGGATAAGCAAGATAAGGGAAGGAAATGCGGGGGGCGAAATCTGTAAGGGAAAGAAAATAGAATGCTAAAGTAAACACAATCGGGCACAATTCATTAATCATTTTCGAAACAAACTTCCGAGTCTTTCGTGGCTTTTCGTGAGACGCCCGATAGAGATGGTTGGTCGGTGGTAAACGTCAGGATTTTGGGTGCTAAGGATTTGTTTGGTTACTGTTTGTTGGGGGTGAATTTTCATCGTCTGTCCCGTGAGGGTGGCATGATAAAATTTACCACAAGGTTAGAGAGTACGGCAAAGATTAAGAAAGCGTTCACTTAAAATTCAGTTGTTTCGTGTCATTTTTTAAATCTTGACTGTCGTAAACGTGTAAATAGGAAAGATCATGCCAGAAGAAGCGATTTCTGCGTGTGTCTAACAGAATTATTTAGGAATACAATTGAATTTACAGCACCTACCGGAGGTCACATTGAAGCGGGATTACCCTTTTGTGGTGCTTTATAAAAATTGCAACATTACTGCCAAAAGCCTTGATAACACAGCTTGATAAGAAGCAATCGATACATTCCTTTGTTCGGCACTATAAACAAGAACCACGGAACACCTTTTGCCGAGCAGCAACGTGCAACAACAAAAAAAAAAACCCTTGTTCGGCGTGAAAATGGCCATCATTATTAGATTAGAGTGACACCTTCAAGGTCCCGTCGGTGTCCATTACCGGTACACTACGCATAAACCCAACGTCTACATTACACCGACAGCCCCGAAAAGCGTCACAGACGATGGTGCTTATCTTTTGCTTTCAGCACCAGCAGCAATCCTTTTCGCTCGATAATAGGACGGGCTTCTTTTACACGCTTGTTGTCGTTGGAGGTTGTTTCTCTGTTTTTTTTTTTTGTTGCAATTTTGTATCATTTTGTTACCTCGGTTACCACTTACCGCAAATACGCAAAGGTTCGGGTACTTAACAAAAGGCCGTTGAAAGTCGTAAGAAACCAGTACGTGGGGGAAAAAGAGCCCTTGCTGTCTCCAAAAGCTCAACTTGCCCTCGTCCCCCCTACATTTCTCTCACACCCCAAAGAAAGCGCCCCGAAAAGTGAAAGTCAACCGATGACAGCGGCATGACATTGCGAAACATTTTTCGACGCGCAAGGACAGTTTAATGCCGGCACGCAATCCACCCGGTTGCCGAAGCCAAAATGGGGAAAAGTCATGGCTCCACCGTCCCGGGGATGTCATTCGATGAAAAGGGGTGTTAGAGTTCCTTAGAAAGACCGCTTCACTCACTCACCGGTTCAGTTCACCGATGAGTGGTTTCCGGGTCGACTTAGCGTTTGAAGGAGCGAAAAGCGTAAGAAAACGAGCAACAACAAAAAAACGTTAAACGAAACAAAGAAGCCTCCCCCCAGAAAAAAAAACGCACGAAGACCTTCACACAACAAAGGAGCAAAAGCGAACACAACTGCCGATAAAAATCATCTCCCGAACGGGGTTTCCTTGCTGCTGGTAGAAAAGTGATTTGGATTTTCTGTTTCGTTAAATGGACGGTTTGATGGTTTACCGATGTGCACCATCCCATCCGAGCAGCGAGCGAGCTTAATGTTGTTTTGTAACGGGTGAAAACGGCCGGTTTTTTTTGTACCAAACCCATCCTGGTTAACATTTTTCCTTTACACTGTCAATGTCGCTTTATGCGGCTGTTTTTTTTTTCGGACGAGACAACGTGGGATGTGTTTTAGTGGGGGTTTTCACACGCGAACAGAATGACAATGAGGTTTCATGTGGTCGTCATGTTGTGCATTTATTGGGGGGAAGCACTTGGTGTTTCTTAGAGGCATAAAGAAAAGTGAAATGATGTTTCAGTTGATGTTGACAGCTAGTAGATGAAGAGGGTTAGCGATTAGAGCCGGCGGTTGACGTGAAACGCTTGAAACGCTTCATTTGTCAAGTAGAAAACATTCGTAAGGTTCGTTTGGTATAACTCACTTAAACATAAATTGAGTTCGACATAAAAAGGACAAGTTTTGCCATCGATTGAAAATACAATCACCCGCATTTGAGGTTAAAAATAATGTTCCCCAACTTTGGGGTTCTTTAAATCTAATTCTAGCCGTCAAGCATAATTGGTGGCGGCAAAGCAAACACTCACCTGTGTGTACGTCATCCAGCAGCATGGCTCTACCTGATTGGAGTCAAGTCCCCAGAAGGATAGTTCTTCCTCGAACAGCGGCCCACAGACATCGGTCGGATAGTGCAGTTTGCCCGTGCTGGAAAAATAGAGAACAAGGTGTATGATGACGATAGTACCGGGCCAGGCAAACGAGCCAGAATATAAACACCACGAGCACGACAAAATGATGGAAAAGTAGTAGTTTTTCATAAAAGGACATTTCCCAAAGCTACTGCGAGGCGTAGAGAACGTTTATTTTCCCCCTGCTTTCGGACAACCGAAGAGCGAAGAGCATGTGTATTATTACCGTGTTTGTGTAACAGTTTTTCTAGTGTGTTTTGTTTTCGCCGTGTTTTTTTTTGGGTTTGCTTTTCCCCATGAGCACAAAATTCAACATGTGGCTGAGCCGGGTTGATAGTGGCAACCGTGTATGTACCACTAGCACTAGGGCGACACGATACATGTTTTACCTTATTTCACACAATCACCAAACATACCCTGGTACGAGCGAGTGAATGGTATTTAGGCGGTACAGCTTTGCGAGCAGGAGTTTTTATTCCCATGGACCCATGGGTTCCAGGAATCAGAAGCACCATAGTGAAGCACAGGAAAATAATCAGCCCTAAAATAACAATAGTGAAGACAATGGAGTAGTAGTGACCTGATAGAGAGCCGGGGGAGAACATTCCACCGCGCTCAAACACATCCACATGTCAAACGCTGCCAAGCGGCAGTGTCTGATGATGGTGATTATGATAATCATGATGTTGAGCGCCATTGAACGGTGCATATCTGATCTGAATCTTATTTGCCGATAGCGGCATACGGTTTTTGGGGACCGCCTGGTAGCGCTATAATTGTAATGAATGAACGGAAATTGTTGCGTGGAAAAATAATAATGTGAAACATTCGTAGAGAAAAACGTTAAGCAAAAAAAAACGAGTGAAAACTGTTGCAGAAGAATCCTGCAGTTGCTTGTTAGCTGTACACAGTCGGAAAAACTTTGCTCATTGAGGCGATTCGTTCTTGTGCCGTGTTGCTCGGGAAAAGCTCGGCTCGGGGGGTAATGAAACTGTTCAACTTAAAAGTGGGCTGGAATGAAACGATAGTGAGCACTTTTCTTTTGTGATAAGAGAAGCGGCTGGGACAAAACGGGACGGGAAAAGCAAAAAGAAAACGCAAAATAACAACGCATTACTGTGCGAGCGGAAAATTGGCAAACGTGCCGTATCGCGGGGAAAGCCAACGGTCCGCAGTCATAATGCGTAAGATGTAGTTGTTTGTCGAATGTATGTTTGGGAATGGAATGGAGTTTTATTTTCATGAAAGCACAGACCTAGAGACAGGGGCTAGAAAAGTGTGTCTGTGTTTGGTGTACTTTGCGATAAGAGGTGAAGCTTTTTAGGAGAATATTGACGTTTGTTATGTGTATCTTAAAAACAGTGTTTTATTAGTGTTGGATGTTTCGGTTTTCATTCGAATGCTATACAGAAAATAACAGGTACTTTCCAAACATACAGCATTCAATTTGTGAATGTCCATATATTAAAAATACTAATTATTCATTCTTTCATTCATTGAGTCAATATTTTCTTCCCCAAGTTCTCTTGTTGCCGTGTGCATTAAAAGAGAATAAGAATTGGGTTTCCATGCTTTTACTTTGACCTACATTTTTCCATTTGCCCATTTCTTCGATGAGAGATTCATAAAAACTTAACCTGCAGTTTCATTCAAATGCAAATGGCCGCGGTCAATACATTTCGTCACTGCGTTCAGATGCGTTCGGACATGCTATTCCGCCTCCCAGAATGGAAAACACCTACCCACCATTCCCATGCTAGGCCTTGCCTAATGGACCTTTGGCCTGTTTGCGAAAAGCACTCGACAGGAATTTGCAATGAGGAGAGTTTATTTTTTGCTGTCCCTCTGAAGAGCAAACGAGCCTGAAGAGAAAATTGTTAACAAAAAAGTCAACCAACCCAACGAGAAAACATGGACAGAAAAAAGCCTTGGGAACCTGATAGTTGAGCTGGAATGTGACCACGAACAGTCACATCCGGCTTTGCGTGACGACTGTTCGGAATGGCCAACAGCCTTTGGATGAATTAAATCACGTTCGTGTGTAAAATTTATTCCCATTTTTCCGCACCCCATCAGTTCGGTACGCTTACAGGCCTCGAGAGTATGCCTGTATTGATTCCGGTGGGCTTGCACAGTGTTTGAGAAAGTTTTACCCTCACCCCCTGAACCGCGGGTTGTAAAAAGTACGAACTACAGTAGGGCACGGTTTTGTGCAATCGACAGATGGGAAAGCGTGTCACCGCCAGGTCTCACTGTCTGTTTCGTTGCCCGGGGTTGCCCGTCCCACATGATGCAGTTGGGAAAACGGAAAAACGGTTTAATTAAAAGTTCGCATCGACATTCTTGGTGGTCGGTTTCTTTAATTACTCGCCGGGTTTTTCGAGCACGCCATCATCAGAACGCCGTTTTGTGTCGCGCGTGACACACGGTAAGGCATTCGCTCGCAACGGCTTCAAGCGCAACGTTTACACCGGTCGGGTTTCTTAAAGCACCCGGGCAGATGTCGGACCCGATTAAGAAGTTTTTCCTGGGGTGCACTTAAACCACCGCACAAGGATTGAAAGTTTTGTCCCGCTTCTTGAAGGGGTTTTGAATAAAAATGCATTAAGAACCCTTTAGCCGGAGGAATAAGAGAAAGGTGGAATGCACCACGGGAAGGTTTCGCTCATGGTGCGAGTCACATTTTAATAAAAAAGTTCTAGCTTCTAATTTTCTATTGCTTCATTATGAGCGATGTGCTGTTGGGGGAAAGTTTTTCGGCTCACGAAACCTCGGAAGTTGAAAGAGGAAGAATAGTGGGAGCGAAATGCTGGCTAAAAGAGTGATAGTTTGTAAGTGGCACCAGGCGTAAAGTAGGATATAGCCTTGAAACTTTAAGGCACAAAGCTTTTGCTGGACGGTGAAGCAGATCCTTTCAGGATGATTAAACGTAAATGAAAAAGGCGTAAAATGACACGAAGCTTCCCACAGAAGCGAGAGCAGCAAAAGCTTGGTGATATGTTGAAAATAATTTGAAAGAAAGATGTTGCTGAAATTTATAACTTAAATCAAATTACTTTCCAATGCTAAAATATGCCATAATACGCCCGAGACTAACTACCCGCCCATTAAGCGATCAAATGATGTACGCTTAAAACAATATCTCAAAACCCGCGGTCGATAAATGAACGAAAAGTTATGGTGGAAAACTTGCTTGAAGCAAACCCGCCCCAAAAACTTTGCCCATTGTATGCACCGGGGCCACCGGCTGAACGTTGGAAGATTTGTGTGCGAGAGAAGTGTGAGCAGGTCATTGCTACCCTGGCGTTTTTATCCGGCACCGATGCTTCATTACGTCGATTCTGCTTAGCAGCAACGGGCAGATGAAGTTGTCGGAGCGGGTTTGCTTGATGGCGGCAGATGAACACGAGTGTAAAGATTTGCCACCCAGTCGCCCCGAAACTGCCAACAATAAAGACGGGGCAACGGTAACAGTATTTTACAAATTGGCAGCAGCTTGAGGGCAATATTGAATTCGGAATGAAATACCGCGGCCATGTTTGGTGCTCATTTGTATTCTGCTCTGGCCGAATGGTGGGACCGCACCCCCAATGCACTCGCCGTTGCTGTGGTTCCGTTTTGGCAGATGAATGAATAGGAAAGCCAGAAGATTGAATGGTTGACTTGCGAAAGCCACTTAGATTGGGTCTTATTGAAAAGTTCGAGACTACGTAACCGATTTGTACGAGGTTCCGGTTTTGTGGCTTTTTTATGTTAGGGTGGGTAAGGGCAAGAAAATTGAGATACAAAAGAAACTCGTAGCTCGTTGGAAGGGGGGAGATAGCAGCAGCAATGGCAAAAGGATGATACAGTACAGAGAATAAGAAATGTAGCGTAATTTTAAAGAAATGTAAGTGGCCTGTAGGTTGAAAGGGAAGGTACAGGCGAATTAAGGGACTATTCATTTTAATCTTAACGAAAAGATGATGTTCCGGTATCGTTTGCTGCTTCTATTGTACTGTTCCAGGGTCTCATCCGATTGGTGCCGTGACCAGGATAATCAAATATGGTAAAGATTTATTATAAAATATAGTCATTTATGGTCGCATATTCTGAATTTCTATAAAAGGGATCGATTGTATATGTCAAACAAAAACTTAATGGGAATAAAGCCATTGCAATGAGCTTTGTGCAATAGCCAATTTCAAACACAAACATCTGTACACCGAAAAAATGGAGACGCCCAGTACTTTATCTCCTAAAACACTCTCTAGCCGATGGCACAATGTGCATGATAATATTTATTATGTTTGAAATTGCATCGCATGTTCATAAATCGGCATGTCCACCGCCCCAAAAGTGCGCCCCTCCCACGCCCGAAAAATAATCGTGTACCTACCGGTAGTAGTTGAGTACTTGCGCAAACACCCCCGGGTGCCGATCGAAGAAGTACTCGTTCAGGACGGGATCATAGTTGCCCAGTGCCTCCGTCAGTCGCGAGAGCCTCGTGGCCGGGATCTTCTTGAGCGTTGCCTTGTACGTTTCGTGCCGTATGCCGCCGACGTTCAGAACCACCCGGTTCTCTGAGTCCATGTTATTCATAAGATTCATTTCCCGGGGTTTTGGAGTACCCGCACCAGTTTATTTATAACCTACCCTATCCACCGGCCGTTCCAGCGCTACTGTTTGCCGATCCAGATTGCGAGCCGCTCTTTGAAGAGTTTGTGAGTGCACGCTGGCCAAGCAAAAAAACGGGGTGTGGAACGGAAACCTTCCGGAAATGGTGCTTGTTTTTGGTGGTGGTGATGGTGGACGCAGCTAGCGAATTGGCCGGTCCACTTCACCATGCAAATATTGGCGTACGGTGCCGCCACTGTTGCTTGTTGCTCGCTGTGCGTGGACGTGATTTTATTTTGATCAGCCGCATATTAAGCACCGAGGCAGCCGTCACGTACGACGCAGGGGGTTTGCATGAAACTAGATCCGTGGATGGCTAGCCCAAGATTCGGTGGTCCACTGGCCAGCTGGTTCGGGGCCGTCTTGATCTGCTTGTAGTGACACGCGATGCTATCACGCTCAAGACGTCTCTTTTTTCGCTCTTTGTTTGTGTTTGTTTTGCCGTCGCCGGGCTCGACCCGTGCTTATTAGCCGTGGTCGAGATTATCTGCTTTCGTCACCTAATTCCACGGCCAGTCGGTGGCGGTGTGCTCGGGTGACGGTGTCTTCATGGACGCGTGTGTCGTGTCTTCGATTCGTCCTAGATAGCGGATGTTGCCCGTCCGGATGTCCGAGCGTTGGACATTTAATTTTTCCAGTAATTAATCATCAGCTGCTAGGGCGATGCGGGTGAACACAGTACACGCTGCAGACTCATCCTGGGCTCAGCGTAGCGCTAGCGGACTTTGTGATTGGTAAGCAGCAACACATCGTACACTGCGCCTTATCCGGCGATACTAGTGACCTCTAGCGGCAAACAGCGGCAGCAGCAGCGTTCTACAGTCATCTTGGTTACTGATACGTGCAAGCGCATCGCTGTCCACCGATGGCAGCTACGAGAGCTGATACTGTTGCCACAGCTTACACCATGTATTACGCCTCAGCATGACGTGTCCGTGTCACAAGCGTATCCTCTGGGAAAGCAAAAGAGATGGGGGCGAAAAAAACAAACAGAAAATGATTATGTAGCAGATAAATTTTGCACGCCAGCTTAATGCGACGCAAATGGTGTGTGGGATTAATGTTTGCAACGAATTGAATTACTACGACCGGGTGAAGCGTCCATACCACACACGTAGGTCAGGGCGCCGGTGGGTGAAACATCCTCCCTAACATCAGGATATCAGTTGCATAAATGCATTTAACCTACACACTACAAAAAAAACCCCTGAACTTGGATACGATCAATGACACAGTGTCGCATCCAGTCGGCAAGACCCGGGCCCCATCTGCTCATTAATTATACCGTAAGGCACACACAGCTTCAATTAATACGCAGCAAATCCGGACTGTTGTTGTTGCTTAAGTGCTCCGGTCCGTTTTGGCAAAGCGGACCGACCAGTTTTTGGTGGGCGCAATGATTCATAGCGCTTTCAAAAGTGTGCCCTACACTCCAGACGGATGATTGAAAATTATCTCAAACAAACAGCGCTGCCGCACCAGGCGCGTGCACTTAATGAGATTAAATAATTGAATGCACCAAATGACCGACGTTCATTAAGTAATTAATAATCAATGCTTATCGTGTCAACACGTGTCATACGCACCCAAAGCACGGCTACGGCGTACACAAAGTAGGGTAGTAGAGGAACAAAAAAAAATATGAAAGGCTCTGACCATCTGTGCTCTGTCTCGCCGTTACGGTTGACCAACTTTCGGCAACAGGCAGATGTGGTCGGTGATAGGCAATCATGCTTATCGTACGTGCGAGCGTGTGTGTGTGTGTTTTTGTGGAGGTTAAATTGTGAACATTTATAAATAATCAATTCGAAAGAATCGGTCATTTGGAGTGGCATTTTGATTACTTTTCTGTGTTGTTTATTTTGGAAAATTGTTTTTTTATCAGGATGTTTTTATTAGTTTCAACGAAAGTCACTCACTTGGCGGTTCATTTTGCGAACTATTACGATACTTTGACGGTAGCAGGATCATGAGTGAAATAAGCTTAACGCTTTGATCCATGCAATCCTTAAAACACAATTTGTGTCTCGAGTTTTAGTTTTTTAGTTTCAAATGGTTTAACACAACATTCGGTATTGCTTTCATTCGTAAATATATTTTCGATATGTTACTTAAACGTTAAACGCCAGAATGTATGCAATAAACGATGAGAGAATGAAGTTTTTCCTAAACTTGGTAATTTTTTAATGGGACTTAGGATTGAGTTTCTAAGAGTCAGTTATTTGTAGCTTAATTTATGGGTTTTTTTTTGTGAAATTCATGGTTTTAGTGTGAAAAGCTGTTTCCAAAATTACATTTGAAATCCTGGTAGTATGCAATTCTCCAAACAAATGTTTCTTTTTGCTTATTTTAAAGCATCAGTCATATGAAGCAACGTTTTTATTAAATTAAATAAATTTTGGTAAGATTGTTAAGGATTATTTTTAATTGAATGTTATTATTAGTCGCAGAAATGAACAAAATTTTTAATGAAATGCTTCTGAAAGTAAGCTAAATTTAATAAGAAATTGTAGGGACACTCATTACAAATATCTTTCCTGTCATTTATGTAGAAATGTCACACAACATGGAAAAAAGTTACACACTATTTTATTCATTTCCATAACTTCTTAAACCCACCAGCTCAGATTGGAGTAAGATGGAATTGCACACTTGCACCGTTTACTGGCGGTTTGGTTCCACTTTCACACTCCCCCGATTCGCGTCTTGCTACTTGCTACATCATAAATGATTCATTTCGTTCCTTGGTTGTCGTACGCAATTGTTGTGATTATTCGTCCTCTAACTGACACACTTTCCGCGATGGATTGAGGTTCACTTGTTAAGCAGGATGTGTGTGCGATGCCTCGCCAAAGACAAGCGGCCGTTTTTCATCAAGTTTCAGTAAAGCTTCTACTCCTTTAAAACATTCCTCACACTCGAAAGCCTACGGATCTACACACGCGGGGGGCCTATA
The DNA here is from genome assembly GCA_002091835.1 of Anopheles maculatus. Lineage (NCBI taxonomy): Eukaryota > Metazoa > Arthropoda > Insecta > Diptera > Culicidae > Anopheles > Anopheles maculatus. Next base: position 709,669 of record KZ061563.1, on the reverse strand, counting down.
TGGTGTACGCGACTTGCCCGGTGCAGTTATTTCTGTACGTTTATTCTTCGAAAGGACTCTGGGGATGGACTCTTTATAGTGGAGCTTCAGCCGGTGTGTGAATCCTTTGATCCTTTTGCGTCAAAGCGTACGAACACACGGGTGTGACCAGGATGATGTACGTGAACGTTGCTTCAGTTGGAAAACTCGGCTATATTGTGTCAGCTGCTGAGCGGTCTCAGGGCGTGTTAGAACATTAAGTACAATCCCACGGGACAGCACGAAATGAAACTTTTGCACACACACACACACACACACGCACACTGTTCATGTAGAACAGCTACGTGAAGAAAAAAGCTCGCTTATCGTTCGCATCCGAGAAGTTGAAGCTTTTTTTTTTTTTGTTTGGTTCTTTTCCTCGTGAGCTCAGTCTGTAGGTGGATAAAGCACCCACCAATTCACGGAAGATAACAGCGTATCATCACCATCGTTCATTGACTTTTGCCACCTTGTCCGTGTGTTTGTGTTTTTTGTTGCTAGTTCTCCTATTTCCTGCACCCTGTACCTAAAACGTTCGTGTGGCCGCTGTTGTTTTGCATAATTTTCTATTATCATTTCATTATGCGCATGTTTTGTGCCACCATTACCGCACCGGACCGGACATTTCTAGCCCGTCGTCCCTCGGGGGATCGAGAGAAGTGCGTGTGTAGGTGTGCGTAGTGTGGTGTTGTTTTCGCTAACGCAAACACACGCACACTATGCGTGTGTGTGTGTGATTGGTTTTCCGCAGGCTCTCGCAACGCAACGGGAGAAGGAAGTTAATTTTCATCTTTCCGAACGATGTTTTCGAACCGATTGTTTGTTCGATCGGTGGCCTCTGGGTACATGGCCGGTATCAATATCCGATCCCAGCCGGTTCTATCCAATGTGGTTAATAGTAGTACGGGGAGAGGAGTTGTTGTACACGCACACACGGTTGCGATATTATTGTTGTAGCGAAACGAGTTTGATGAAGCTTCGCACAAACAATGGGTCATCATCATTAGGCATTAGGCTTTTTGGTGGGATTGTTTTTGATTGAATATGATTTGGCTCGATTCCCCGATTGCGTCTGTATTGTGTTGGATTATTATAGAAGGACAATGACGGTTGTGTTGTTTCAGCTACAGCGGGGAACATAAATATGTGTTGGCATATTTTAGAATTTATGAATAAACTTTAAGACGTGGGATAAAAACTATGTTAAAGCTTAGTATGCAATGTAAAAGTTAAGTTTTTATGATGATCTTTCATGTTAATCGTAAGTTTGTGCTTAGGCCAAGAGAACTGTTGATGTGAGTCCTGTTTTATACAGGATTTGTTTAAGTTTTAATAGGAATTGCTTGATATTATTAATTATTTACTTTTAGTATTCTTTAATTACTTGTTGTCTTAGTCTTTCAGCTCAATAATAATTATTGATCATCAAACATTATTTGTTTACGTTTAAAGTTATAGATGTACTTTGAAGACATAACTCTTCAAAGATATGCAACAAAATTCAATAAACTAAAGAGACATTTGTCCATGTACGATGTGGTAAATGACTCTAGGAGGCCCCCTGTGGAGGAAATTTGTTCGTCATTATACGTAAAACGCCAAAATGTCACCTCCACGGGGGGCCTCTCGAATCATTTATCATTTACAATATTGAGCTTAGGAAAATCTAATGTTTTTGAATAATGCGCAAATCCAATAGTTTTTATAGTTATGTTTAGCACTGTATTGATAGACTTAACGTCAATAATAGATTATAGCTTATTATTGCATGCTCTGTACAACCAATGTGGCGTCACTTTCCTAACGATCAAATGACGCCAGTCTTTGCATCATAATGGTATCTTCATTAACATTATTTTGAACTTAAACCTTCCGATCTAATAATCGTTTATTTTTTTCGATTCTCGCTCTATAGATAGCTGATAATTTAAGCTTCCAATTTCGCAAGTCAGCTTTGTGGGAAGACATTTTATCCAGTTTTGTAACATCACGCAACATCACACACACAGAACCTCGTCACGGATATTTAATCAAAACAAGGGTTTTACATGACATTGGAGGAAAGAAAGAAAACCAGAAAAAAGCCCAAAATCAATCCAAGTAAAACCACATAAATCCCGAAGCTTACGAATGTATCCATAAATTACACCTTCTAATACAATCTCCCGCATGGCGTCGATTACAGGTTTATGCAAAGTAAGTTGCTCGCTCTCCCCTCGTATGCTGTTGATCGTCTCACAAACAAACGCTCTCACCCTATGAATGTGTGTGTGTGTGCATACGTATGTTTGTGTGCCAGAAAAGAATCTAAACGAGCAGCACATAAAAGGGTACACAGTTCCATTTTTTTCCGGTACATTGTTCCATTGGAAACTGATCGGAAAGCAGCGAAAAGGAATTCTTCCAGAACCGAGGCAAAAAGGTTTCGGTTTCCAGGTGATTCAATCACACTTCGCATAGGTAGGTGATGGAAATATGAGGTGGAAATGCTTTAAAGTGCATTAAAGCGTGTATCAAATTTTCTCTCTTTCTCACTCTCTTCCAGACCTTCCGTAGGGCTTCAGTTTAGTTTGATTTACTGTTCATTTAACGATTCGCAATGCGCAAGGATCGAAAATTGAGCGAAAGTAAAGTATCGTTCATTAGTTATACTTTTAAAGCTCGTCTCTTTTGGTTCCTTTCCCCACCCTCACAGTCCAAATCGAACAGAACTGCGGGCAAGGGTTCTAGTTTGTGATTTGCGGAACCAAACGGAAGTCCTCGGGCATCATCCATCACGTCGCATTGATATTCCGTGCACGAGGATGGCACACAGAACTAAAAAAATCGCCAAAGTAGCCATCATTTCCTAGCAAGCAAGCTGAGGCAATCAGGCAAACTGGAAGCTCGGTGATTTCATTTTTCATCCGATCGGTCAGGCTTACTGTTTACCGATGAGACTTTTTTTTGCCCCACATTTTCCCGCAGCTTCCTTGTTGGGAAATGGAAAAAACAAAACAAACAAACGAAAAAAATCCTACGACACAGCTCAACTTTGAGCAAGTGGATTTTATTTTACGTTTCCAGTCCCGGAGTGTTTCCACCCTCACCGTTCCTTCTGCTCGGACACGTAGAAGAAATCGGAATTTGGGAAGCTGAAAAAAATTTCCGAAATCCAAAAAAAATACAAACGCGATAGTCATTCTTTTGCGTGGCCTTCACCGTTGCGTTTGCTTGTAGTCAAATATTTACCGGAGGAAAAACGATATCCGATTATTGCTGAGCGCTGCAAACACAAAATGGCGCCCCGGTCCGGTTCAGACCAGCGGGTGGTTCGGGTACCTGAGATGCAGCGAGGAACGACGGGAGGAAAAAATAAATCCACCCACTCTCACCCGCACCGAAAGCGCACTCAGGCTTCGTTTGTTTTTGTGATAGCAGGCAAATGGCAAATACTTTTGAATTTGGCATTATTCCGCACGAACTGGCAGGAGCGGGTTGCTGCCATTGCTTAGAAGGCTAGCATTAGGCATGCTGATTGTGCAGCAGTAGGAACCGAATGGGGTGTCTCCTTGTTTCTCTGTTTTTACCTGGGAGGTTTTGTTTTTTCGCTCGTGAATTCTGAATATAAAATTAAGAAAATGATTATCCGTAGAAAATAATTTGCCAAAAAAAAACAACAAGGTTTATCCTTTAGGAAAACACCTTTCTGGAAACCTTTTCTGGAATATGATTTATGTAAAGAAATGCTTTCTTTCAACAAATTACTTTACATGCAATTTAAAAAAAAGCTTTTAAAACAGCATCGTCTTTTATAAGTGAAAGCGCCTAAATGTATGCAATCAGCAAGGCATAACGATTCCAGTCCATACTGAACCTATATTGTGAACGATTTTCTCGCACATTTTTGCGAAAGAGGATTGTGGCGAGATTTTCTTAACCACACCAGTTTAGCTGAAACTTTATGTAAACAAACAATAAGTGAAGCAAATGCTTCTACACACAATTTAATTGTGTCAAACAACGTCACTTTATTCTTGATGATAGTAGCTTGATGATATGTTTTTCGGTGAGTTACTAATAAACGATACTTTCTGCTAGGAAAACATAACTCAAGGGTATACTAAACGGACCAGTGACAATATATCAAAATCAGAATTGTTCTACATCGATTAAAACCTATTTTTTCTCAATATGGGCTGTCATTTTCATCCTCGTGAAGTATTACTTATTACTGTCTTTTATTTAAACATGATTCAAAAGACAGCTTTAGAAACGAAATTGGAACTATTTTTCTTGCACAAGAGCGTGAATACTCCTAACTGTATGCAATAGGGAATACAAAATTGTCCACACATTAGAAACACATCAGAGTTATTGAATTTTTCAATGCTTTTAAATTAGTTGATCACATAATTTTACAGGACATTAAAATGGAGTTGAGGAATAATGTGCAAATGCTCCTAAAAGTATGCAATCTTCAAATCAAAACGTTCTAGTGAAATTTCTTCACCTTACAATCTGAATTTTATTTTTCATACAAACAATTATTAAGAATATACGTGAAAAATGCTTTAAACTGTCTCGAGATCAATTAATCAGTCTCCAATAAATAATGCTATTGAATATCTTAAAATAGAAAATGAAAATATTGCTTCAAAGCTCTTCATTTTCATCTCAGCAACAAGAAAAAAAAACTAACCCAGCATCAAAATCAAGTAACGATATCATTGCAGAAAATTAATCTTCTTCTCCAAAAAGCCCGAGCCACCGTCACAAGCAAAGCAACACAAAAGCGGTCCCAAAGCATCACCCATGTGCTCCAAGATTCGGTACAACCGCCGCGACCGACAAGGACCATGACGAGGCTCTCGGTTCATAAATCATTAGAATTAAAATTTCACATCAAACGTGCAGCAATAATTTAACCTTCCTTTTTCGGTTGAGGAGTTGAGCGGAGTGGTCGTGAGAAACGGGCTAGGTGTCCTGCAAAAAAAGGACACGAGACTTTCCATTTGTTGTCACACTCAGTATCAACGAGCACTACGGAAACCCTGTGCAAAACGAAACGGGGCGTGATTTTGAGTTTTCCATTTTTCATGTTCTCTATTTTGCTTTCGTGTTTCGTGTTCGTCGCCTCCCAAAATGCTGCTCCTCTATTTTGTCTGTGTTTGTGCTGTGTGTATAAACAGAGCAACAAGAAATGTAAAACATATTTTCTACGCGTGTACTACGCTACGTGTCCTTCGAGGTTTTTCTTCCCCAAAACGAGCAAACGCCGCCTGTCCGGGAAGCCATTGTTTTGCAAGCGGTTCATTATTGTTTGTCTTGCCCCATGGCTCACCATCTTCGGGGTTTTCCCCCTCAGTTGCCCATGGTGGTGGATGGTGATGAAAATTAAATGTTCCGCTAAACTGCTCACTTTGAATGCGGACGACAGGCAGCTTGTTAGCGCCGAGCGGATGGACAACCAGCGCGTACCAACGGGCAGTGATTTATGCGAATCCGTCCAACGGCTGAAAAGTCAAGACAGTGTGACTCCGGCTGTGCCATAAAACATCCCTAGCACGAGGCAACATGGCATCGGAAGGCGCACAGTGTCGTTTCGAATGTAGAAAAATGGCTCCGATTTGGGTCAATTGGTAGAACGGTGGAAAACAAAAGATGCAAGCATATGGAAAAACTATAATTCGATTTCTACTGCTATAAATTGCTATAAAATATGCATTAGCAAAAAAATATGTAATGCATGCAACGATAAGCAACAAACTGTGTCTCCCAACACCGATGAAAATCGGTTCTCTTTTTTCACGAGCCCCGAAGGAAAAATAAGCTAATTCATGTTCACTGCTGCTGGCTCCTCGAACCGCTTCGTCGTCACAGCTGCTAAAGTATTCAGCACGAATTAAGCACAAATCTTTCATCAATCTTTCTGAGCCTTGCGCGATGTTACGTTACTTTTCCCCGTGTGTGGGAAACGATGAAAGAAAAAACAAAATTTCCCGCCCCCGAAAGCAAAAGAGAGATAAGCGCGATAAGGGCGTTGGAATGTTTTTGGCACGATGGCACAAGTAGGACTTCCGTTCTGCTTACGCAGGTGTCTGTCGGTGCACATATTGCGATACTTTACACAACACACACACGAACGCACGCACAATGTCAGCTTAGGAAAAGCTTTCGAGCCAATCAATCATGCCCTCCTGCTGCTTCCCTTTCAGCATCCACCCGTGTGTTTGGATTTGGAGAAGAGATAAAGAAGCATACCGGAAAAGCTTTCTCTACCAGTGCGCGCGCGATCGTGGACGTGTGCGTTGGTGTGCGTTATTTATCGGTATTGCTGTGGGTGTGTGCGTGTATGCATACTCTATTTCCCTGATTACGATTATCATACACCCACGGCTTTGACTGCGAGGACAACAACCACAAACGATATTACGCGCACCGCACAACACAGGCAGGATTTCCATTCCCGGGTGAAGGTATTCGACTCGAGCACAGACCTAGAAAACGGTGGGAAATCTTGGCGCAAACCTTGAAGGTGTTCGTTTGGGGGAACTGTTGACCTGAAACACAGGTTTCACAGAAGCCTTATTGGCTTTTTGAGTTGAAACGGTATGGAATTTTGGATGGGTTTCCAACGTAAAGAGTGGAGTTGTTGAGAAAATTAACCTATTTTTCTCCAAGCTCTGTATTACAACAAAGTTTCGACGGTTTATCCTTTAATTTTAGAAAATTTAATTTTGAAAACGCCAAAAAGTATGCAATTCGTGTAACATATAATCTTTCTTAAATGAACTGGAAAATTCTCTTGCAGTTTAGCATGTCTTTACTGCAGTTTTCACATAATTCTCAGTGAATGTGTATTAGATCGTGTAATGTTGTAATGATCATAATCGAAAGTATATCTTTAGCTCCATGCCAATTAATTGTTATGGTAAAAAAATTAGACAAACTGGTAAAATTTATTTGATATACCGATTTCAAAAACTTAAGGTAACAATTTCCAAATATTTGTATAGTTTTCATAGACTAATTGAAGCTTTTTCGAACTAAAAACTTTAGAAAAGTGAAAGAGCCCAAAGGTATGCAATGTGTGCTATAAAAGTTATTCCTTCCAGCATGTATATGATGTGGTTCGTTACAATTTCTTGGTGAATAGAAGCAAATATTCAATGTAAAAAAAAAATTGTGCTTACTACCATTTAAATCACACCAATCTAAGATTATAATCCTTCGCGATATTAGTTTTTAGAATATATTTAAAAAATAGATTTTGTTGTAACATTTATACGATGTTCATGATCGAGAAAACCTAAGGTAAAATAGAGTTTATAGGAATATCTAACGCCTTTTTTTAAGAAAAGCTGTACCAAGATAAGAAAATGAATTATTAAATGACTAACAATAAACTAGAGTAAAATTATTGTGTAGGATGATTTATTAAATCAACAAATCAAATCAAATACATCAAAACTTTCTTTTGCTCACACTGTCAAAGCAATATACTGCAAAGAAATAATTAAACTAACGATGTAGAGTTATCTATTTAAAATGATAAAACATAAAAGATGACATGAAAATATCATGACTACCGTTACGACCCATCTGCTCAGTGCACGTGACTCCGGTACCAAACGACACAGCCCCAGCTCTTGCGTTTCCACTGTGCCATGTGCGCCTTTAAACCAGTGTAACGATCGGCCACGCCACGAGAAAGGTGAAAATAATATATCCCGACCCGATCTATTTCCTGTTCAAGCATTTCCCTTTCACACACACACGGGTGGCGTCGGGTGTGATTGACGCGTACGTGTACGAGCCGGGCGTACGGAGCACCGAGCAGAAAGAAAGAGGTCACAAAAAAACGTGGGACAAGTAACATTGCCATAAAATAAACATCCTGCCTTGCGGTACGGCCTTAGCTGAAGCAACAAACAACAAATAATGTATGACACCCAGACATTCAGCGAAGGCGCACTGACCAATCACGGGACACGATCTGCCACATCCTTTGCGTCCCCGGGGCGTGACAGTTCCGGTTTTGCCGGTGGCCGTGGAAATCACTGAACCAACCGGATTTTTCCATCCCTTTCCGTCTGGATTCAACTAAACCCTAGGTGAGTATCCTGAGTGTGTTTTTTGCTGTTCGTAACAACTCCTAATGTGACTTCAAATCAGGAACAGGAATTTTCCTTTTTATCTTTTTCTATCGCTTCCCAGTCAGGATCAGGCGTTCTGGTTTCGTTTCGTTGGAATGACAACTGAGCTGAAATAGAGTGGCGTGTTGCGGAATCATCAGCATGGAATGTTGTTCCCGATTTTCCACTCCATTCCCACTCGGTAGGCTCGCTCTTAACGCTGTCCCGTGACAATTAACGTGAGTACGATGTAAAACGTTTCCGTGGTCGCGCTCAGATCACTTGCCGGACAAGGTTTGTAATGGTGAATAATTGTTTTCCTAACCACTCCCCGGTATCCGCAAAACATGGGTGCAGTGAATTTACTGACACAGCAGCTGTCAGGATGGTTGGTGGTCCGTGTAATATTATTGAGTTCCAGGAGCAGAACCGCAAAACAGGTGGCAGTGCGTTTTAATTCCACGCGACTGACAGTTTTCACCAGCTTTTCCGAGCGTACCGAGTTTATTACTGCGAATTGGTCCCAAAAAAAGGTGTTGATATGCATGTTTTGAAGCGTATATAATGCGGATATCAAGTTAATAGCTCAAAACATTTCCTTAAAGTGAAAGTTTTACTCCATCTACGCTAACCAAAACTCCCAAAACTCCTTTCCAAAAAGAGATTGATGTGGAAGCCCTCACACTAAATACTTTACTCTTTTAGGGTGTTCTCTCAAGTACGATCTCTTGCGGTTTGTGTATCGTGTTGCGAAAATTATCGACACATCCACCGACCAGCTTTACCGAAAAATCAAACTGCTTAAAGTGAGGAAAGAACACCTTTAGCACGCCATCCGGGGTTCGCCTGTGTTTGGTCATTAATCGGATCATGTGGTTAGCTGGTAGCTTGACACTCGCACAACTTATCGAAAGGTCCTGGTGTTTTGTTCTTGCTGTTGAGCGCCATGAAACACACCTTCCATCATTGGCCTTTTATTCCGATTGAATGCGTAGTCCGAATCGGTTGGTTGGTTGAGTGGGTTAAAAATAGTCTCACCGTTTGTGGTTGATATTGCCCTTTAGGTGGGGTTGTTTCGCATCGGAAGCATCTTTGTGGTCATGCTTTAATTCTACAGTTAATATCCATTGTTGCGTAAAGTGTCACGCTGACCGCAAGTAAAAGTATTTTATCAGTTCGGTAATATTTACTGATTACGCCTAAATGTAGGCTCTATAAGACGCATTTTGTTTGTTCTAAAAAAATTATTTATACTTCAAAAGCAGTAGACCAAAAGGGATTAGTTTTATGCGTCGAGCTACAGAAACTTATGATTTTGAAAGCTTGATACTTCAATGACACAATTAACTGATGAGCCTAAAGGTATGCAATACGTGAAGCAAATATAGCAAATGTTGGTGTAGTCTAAGAATAATTAACAGTCAGTGAGAATAAACTGAATGTTTCTAGACTACTAATTCTCTTACTTACTTACTTATCAGGCGCTACAACCGCTTCGCGGTCTTGGCCTGCTGCAACATTCCTCGATCCTGCTCCCGGTCTAGCGCCGTCGTCTACCAATCCATTATCCCGGCCGTTCTGGCGGACGCATCAACGCCATCACTCCATCTCAGTTTGGGCCTACCACGCCTCCTCTGTCCATGTGGACGGTCTAAAAGGACTTTACGGGCTGGGTCGTCCGGTGCCATTCTCATGACATGACCAGCCCACCGGAGCTTGGCGAGCCTTATTCGCTGCACGATGGTGAGTTTACCGTACAGCTCGTAGAGCTCGTCATTGTAGCGGCTCCTCCATTGTCCTTCCATGGGGCCAAAAATCCTTCTGAGCATCTTCCTCTCGAACGCGGATAAGAGGGTTTCGTCAGTTTTGGACAAAGTCCATGTCTCAGAGGCGTATGTGAGTACTGGGACTATAAAGGTTTTGTACAGTCCCAGCTTCGTCCGTCGCGACAGGTATTTTGAGTGGAGAAGTTTCCTCTAATTCCCAGTGTAGTGTAATGTTGTATAGATCATAAGTAAGTGTAAACTCATCAAGAGTTTTGTAATTATTGTTCTCAACGCTAAAATGTAGACTGCTGTCCTGATGGGGAACAAGAATACTAATTTTATGTTCAAAGTTTGATTCGCATGTTTGAAAACGTAAAACGCAAAGAAAAGCATTTTTATTTTCAGGGATTTGGCCTGTTGGTATTGATGCAAAATGTATGCCTAAATGTATGCAATTTATTTAACAAAATTATGTTGTTAAATAATTTAAAGATGTCCATTATACTTCAGCATATTTTTTGTAAGATTTACACATTAGTTTTAATTTATACCCATTTTTCGTGTAAATCATCACTATAACTACACTATAAGTAGTGAAATGTTCTCTATTCAATATATATAATAAGAAAGAGTAAATGAAATTTATAGGTTTTTTACATTTTAGTTCTTCGGTTGTAGTAAAAGTATCTCATTCATACAAAGTACTACTTATATCTATGATTCTTGAATGATAAAAAAAGTGATTAGAAAGACTATTTTCATTGTATTTAAAAATATTACGCCGAAAAGTATGCAATTAGTTTCGCAAAACTAAGCCTGTTCGAGTATTATCTTGCAACTAACTGTGAGTTTTGGGTGATCGTTTCTTCGTTCCTTATTATTTTAAACAACGTTTGCACATCTTTTTCTTATCAACACGAAAAAGTTAAGCGCCTAGTGTATGCTTTATCTTAGAATCTCCAGCCAACATTCCTTAAAATAATGAAAATAAAATATGAAAGCAATGAGGCCCAAACAAGTCACTTACACTCCGGGAGCGCAAGAAACAAAAAAACACTCACACCCGCCCCGTGGAAAACCAACCGAAACAAATTAACCTTTTTGCTGAAATCTTTCACCGTCGTTTTACACATCTCCTTCTGGCAGCTATTTAATGTATTCTGTGGACAGTCGCTTTTTTCTTTTTGCTGTTGTCCAAAGTCCACCCAAAAGATAAATCCTCCCTACCGTAAATCGTGTTCATTTTTCACCGTTACATCGGCGAACCTTTTCCCACCGCGCACCGAGACACAGTGTGGGTTCGAACCTTCGCAACTTAGTTTTGCTGGATTTGAGTGCGTTTGGAAAATGGAAAACGGCAGCATCTTTGCTTCACCGATCTCGCTTGGGAAATAGAGCGAACAAAAAGTACACACACACACACAAAAGGGACACAATATGGTTCGGAGCATCTTTTCGTGCAAAGGAAATGTACGATAAAACAAAGGGCTAGCACAAAAGAAGGCACATAAAAACACACACACACACACACACACACACACACACAGGAACAATAAAAGCAAAACGGAACGGAGGTTTTGAAAAAGGTTTTCGCAAACATTTGCGACCCTGCTTAAATCCCGCTTACCGAGTTTTTTGCGCTGGTGCTCGGAAAAAGGGGTCAACCGTGTGCCCGGTGGCACATTTTCGTATCATTTTCTTTTTTACATTTACACACAAAACAAAGGGAGTGTGACCTTCACCGGAAGGCTCAGTTTTTGTCGATTCCTTCCGCCTGGAATCGTTACGGGTTTTATGGTGTGGTGGGGCCCGGAATCGAATCCAATAAATTTAGCAATCCTTCCAATAAATCGGTGTCCGGTAGCGGGAATGCAAACGGCATAAGGTTGAATAAATTTTATTTACATTTAGAATGTTCTTTGCGTGGTTTAAAGCATGAACTACGTTTCATAAATTATCATTTATTGTTCGAAGCAAAAGAGCATCAATCCTTCACAAAGAAGGAAACGAAATACTTTGGTAAAAAACGTTCCAAACCGTACGTATAACGTGAATTAAATACAACCCCTTAAATCTGCAATAAGCTTCACCCAAATACCATAATCAAGCAAGCATCCACCCTCCATTCGCCCTGACCGGCTAGACCAGATGATTTGGTTTTTGCTCTGAACCTTTTAGCCAACAGAGAAATTGAACGGCTTATAGGAAGGGACAGCACCAGCAGCAACGAATTGAATGGCGAAATGACCAAAAACCTGATCGGAAGCCGTACGGGAAAAAGCACAAAACCAATTTTTGGTTTGCTTAAGTTTCGACTCTCTCTCGCTCTCTTGCTCTGCTGCAGTTGTGCCGAAAGCAGCCAAAAGACATCCACAAAAATCATTCAAACATTCACCGCCACAGTTCAAAAGGTATCCATTTTCATCGGACATTGCTCACCTGACCGAAAAGCGGAGGGAAAACACACAAAATCAAAAAACGAAAGCATTCTGCTGTGTTTGAACTGCGAAGCGCGTGTGGCTTCGTTTCGATTCCCGCTTGTTCAACTGTTTGTGTGCTAGAGCTTGCTGGCACTACCTCGTCTAATCATTTCCAAGCTGACCAGAAGTTCGAATGATCCGGGTTCCCTAATGGTTGGCTCCGACACAACAAAAAAAGGGAGTCTGGACTGCAACAAGATTAAAGCTTTAATAGAATCTTAAGCTCCGTTTTACCTGGCTCGTTCTCTCTCGACGAAACACTTTTCAAGCGGCAACCATTTTGAGAGGGTTTAGAAGCTGTTGAAGTGATTGAATTATCGACCTTTGGTTCTTGCCTTTGGGTTTGCTTAAGTTTCGACTCTCTCTCTCTATCTCTCGCTCTGCTGCAGTTGTGCCGAAAACAGCCAAAAGACATCCACAAAAATCATTCAAACATTCACCGCCACAGTTCAAAAGGTATCCATTTTCATCGGACATTGCTCACCTGACCGAAAAGCGGAGGGAAAACACACAAAATCAAAAAACGAAAGCATTCTGCTGTGTTTGAACTGCGAAGCGCGTGTGGCTTCGTTTCGATTCCCGCTTGTTCAACTGTTTGTGTGCTAGAGCTTGCTGGCACTACCTCGTCTAATCATTTCCAAGCTGACCAGAAGTTCGAATGATCCGGGTTCCCTAATGGTTGGCTCCGACACAACAAAAAAAGGGAGTCTGGACTGCAACAAGATTAAAGCTTTAATAGAATCTTAAGCTCCGTTTTACCTGGCTCGTTCTCTCTCGACGAAACACTTTTCAAGCGGCAACCATTTTGAGAGGGTTTAGAAGCTGTTGAAGTGATTGAATTATCGACCTTTGGTTCTTGCCTTTGCTTTCAAGTAGCCTTTTCCCGAAACCGAACTCCGCATTCGAGTATTGTGATCGATTTGCCGTGCGTTTTGTGGGCGAAGGCTTTTGTTTTGCACCTCTACTTTTGATGCCGCTGACGAATAAAGGCCAAATTAACGGTGAGTTTTTCAGTTTTTCACACCCGTGTTTCACGTCTAGGATCAAAACCTGGATGCTGAAGGTCTAGTGCTGTTAATGGGATGATCGTAAATCAATTATTTGGCATCCTTTTTAGTGGACAGCAGGATAGCAGGACAACAACTGTTGCGGTAAGGGTTTATTAGTCGTTTGTTGGGTGATGATGACCGATTCCCACAGTTAGGAAATGGAGTCTATTAAAGATTGTTAAAGGTGAGGCATTTCATTTAGCATTGATACGCTTCAATTTCATTTTACTCTACTAAAGTTTTTGTAGAGACGATCTTTCTTTGATTAAAATCGTGGACTAAAAGTAAAAATTGGTTTCATCATGTTCCTCAATTATGTTTTTCTTCAAGAGGTATAGTTTAAATTTTTCATCTAAGTTTATTTGTATTTTGATGTTTTTTATTAATAAAATCTCTGTGATTGATGTGTTTTGAAGTTAATTGTAGTCTTTTCGTTGCGTTAGTATTGGAGGTGGCTTGCAAGACCTCTTCCGAGTCATCACAGTCCTGAATGCTGCCTACAAGATCCTGTCCCGAATATTTTTCTTCAGACTTGCGCCCCTTGCTACAGATTTCGTCGGGACCTACCAAGCTGGATTTGTTCTAGGGAAATCCTCTACAGGCCAAATCTTCACTCTACGGCAGATCCTCCAGAAGTGCCGGTTCATCGACTTCAAGGCAGCCTACGATACCATAGATCGTACCGAGCTATGGAGCATCATTCGAATCTCATAGGGGACTGAGGCAAAGGGACGGACTCTCCTGTTTGCTGTTCAACATCGCCTTCCAGATGTCATAAGAAGCGCGGGCTTCGGCATCAGGGGCATGATTTTCACCCGGTCTCTCCAATTCCTGGGCTTCGCAGATGACACCGACCTCATCCGGCCAACATCTGCGGCGGTGTGCGAAGCGTACTCCCGACTGAAACGCGAAGCCGATAGGATTGGATTCAGAATCAATGCTTGACGGAGGCTCTGACCATGATAGAGCACGACTCGGAAGCAGAGTGTTAGTTGACGGCGACGATCTCGAGGTAGTAGAGGAGTTTTGCTACCTTGGCACGATCGTAACTTCGGACAACAACGTAAGCAGCGAAATCCGAAGGCGCATTGTTCAGGGGAATCGTGCCTACTACGGACTCCACAAACTCCTGAGATCCAGAAGACTCCAACAACGCACGAAATGCGCCATATATCGCACTCTGATACGGCCGGTAGTCCGCTACGAGCACGAGTCCTGGACTATGCTGGTGGATGACGCAAATGCACTCGCCATTTTCGAACAGCGGATGCTGCGGACTATCTTTGGCGGTGCGTGCGAGCAGGGCGTGTGGAGAAGGAGAATGAACCACGAGCTAGCTGAGCTGTTTGACGATGCAGACATCCTGACGGTTGCCAAAGCCGAAAGGATACGCTGGTTGGGGCACGTGATGAGGATGCCGGACTCATGCCCTGCCAGGAAGGTGCTCGTCAGCGACCCGTTCGGCACGAGGCACAGAGGAGCACAGGAGATCTGAGGGATTCCGGATGCTGCCGGAGGCGTAGGAGTGCAGCCTTGGACCCAGTTTCCTGGAGAACGCTTATACATCAGACCATGTCTATTAGACGTACTTCATAGGAGCAGGCCAATAAAGAAGAAGAGAAAATTTATGTGTTGTAATTTTAAACTAAAGAGTAAAAACAATGTCTCATTGTCAATTCGGAAAAAGTAAAATTAGTAGAAAAAAATTGAATCAGTGAAAGAAAATAAACAATAACATATTCAAAACGGCGGCCCGGTGGTAGATGCGACAGCGGCGCCGTTCTTCTCACGGCAGAACCGGGGCTCAAGTCTCATCTGGGCCGTTTCCCCATAGTGAGGACTGACTATCCAACTGTGCGGTAACAAGTCCAGTAAGCCAAAATGGCAGGCATGGCCAAAATGACAGGTCAAGAAAGAAGAAGATATTCAAAACTATACCAATAACATTCTCCCTCTATACAGTTCAAACATTCAACAATATAACTTAAAGTGTGTAGTGATCATGTTCACTTTAAAACATTACCATAACTCACGACCAATAAAAGCACTTCAAACAAAGTTTGTGCTCCCTTACGAAAGTCCCTACTGGCCCAAATAGATAACAGAACAACAGCGAGCCGCAGCTGCATGTTCATGTGAACCATTTCCCAGCAAAACAAACCCAATGCAAACATTTGCGAACACACATGCAACCTTGCTGGGTGACAGCTTTTATGCGGGCTTTTCCCACTCTCTCGCTCGGTGTGAACAGTACGTGACAAAACGTGAACCATTTTCGCCCGGGATCGCATAAAAATGGCATGCGAATGCGATGCGATGGGTTGCAAATGTGACACACTGCTTAGAACTTTCTTACATGCATATCATCGTCCAAGCAAACAAAAGGGGAAAAGAAGAAAAGCCAGGGGGGGATCGAACAGTTTCTTCGCCGAGTAAATCGAGCGTCTTCAGCCACTACTTTACTTGTCAAAACGTAGCGCCACCATGTTTGACCAAGAACGAAGGGTCCTTTTCGGGAACTGAGTGTCCTTGCGCTGGTTCTCGAACAGTAACAGCCTGCTTACACTTTCGCGTGTGTTTGTGTGCGTCAAGTAGAAAAGTGGCTTGACATTAGAGGGGTTTTTCTTTTGCTGGAATTTTTGCTCAACCCTTACAACTGCTTGACTAATCGAAATCACTTGCAAGTGAACCTCTCGTACATGCTTGAACCTTGCGAAAGTACATGTCATACTCATTTTCTGCTCCCTTTTTTTTTGTTTCTAGCCGTGGAAAACCAAAAAAAAAGCGACGAATGAAAATTACCACTAGAATGTTCCACCGAAGCGCGGGCAAAGCAAATCGTTCGAGTGCCCTTCGATTTCAATGGCCAATGGGTTTCGAACGTGGACCGATCGGAGCTAAAGTGTTTGTATGTTTTTGTTTCGTAATGTCTCTCTTAACCCTTCAAGCTTTCCATCGAGCTTTCCCATGAGGATTCTGATTATGAACAAGCGGAAAAAAGTGGAAAAAGAGAGAGAATAAATTTCCATAGAAACATCCCATCCATTTGTGTGTGTGTGTGTGTTATGGTGTTCCAGTTTTACGTCAAGCATTTTCACGGTTATTATCACTTGAAGCGCTACCGGGGTCCATCCGGTCGGCGAGTGGGAGCGTTTCCACTCGAGAAAGCTTTCCATTCGAGCGCATTGTTTGTGGGATGCAGTATCGGTTAGGATGCAACCCGACACACATGCGGATGCACCACACCAACCAAGCAAGTGAACGTACGGAACGAGTCCGACCACAGCGCCCCTTTGTGTCAGGGGGTTCGTTCGAGCGGAAACAAGGTACCGATTCTTTCTTTTTTCTTGTCCGCTTTTTTCGATGGGTTGACGATGAGGTAGGTGGGGAGAGACTTGCATGCGAGCAGTGGCAGAAAGTATGCAAACTCATCCACAGATGCTGCTCTACTTAACACGATTGATTTTAATCGATAAACATGCTGTGCCAAGTGGAAAATTGTATTTTGCTGGCTGGGGTTGTAAAAGGAAATCGCACCACACACTCGAATCGATCGGAGAAAAGTAATTTGCGTTTCAGTGCGACAACTGATATTGTGTCATTGAAGAAGGGTCACATTAGGTGCGCTGCACTTACGATTCAGGTCAGGGTGTTGAGCGAGATTCGAGATGCTTCAGTTAAAACCTCAATCAGGTGCAGTTGGGCCAGTGTGTGGTGCAGCAAATGGCTGTGATTTACAACGTCAGTCGCAGGCACTTGAATGCACCATCTCGTTACCGTTACGGTAACTTGATTGTTATTTTCAATTTTCGGTCCAATTTTTTCTGGGGTCCTTTCGCCCCCCATACATGCAGCAGATGGAATTTTGGGATTTTCCAATTACTCTTAGTTTGATTGGATTATAATTGAGTACCGTGCTTGACTCAACGGATGTGTAGATGCTTGAGCGAAGTATCAATTTTCTTACCCCCTGTAAAGTAGGCAAGAATGGCATGCTTGGATATTCTTTTCATTTCATTCAGGAATAGTCTCGACGTGGATTATTGATTTAAGGTTGTTTTTATTTTGTGATTAGCTGCACGTTTCGATCAAATGATTCATATCGGGATCTTTGAATAGTGATTGAAGGTCTAAAGAGTAAGCCAAATAGATTGCTTTGGACTCTTTTGAATGTTGACGCCAAAATGTAGGCAATTTGCTTTAACTAAATGCTTGCAGAGATGGAGCAGAACCCTAATCTTTTGGGAGGTGATGCAAGTTCTGGAAGCTAGACTTATTGATCTTGGCGATAGACTATTGAGCTACGAAGAAAAAGAATTTTTCTAAGAAAGTTATAGCATGTCACGTACTAACAATAAGTGGCAATGAGTTAGTAAGTATCATAACGAACAAACTAACAACAGCCTTTCTGTCTCGTAGAACACTTCAACAACGTTTTCACTAGGAAAAAGATGAGTGTTAAGTACAAGAATAGCGGATGAAAAATACACTTAAGTACTTGTTACTTCATCATAAATAAAGAATAGTTATATGGGGTGGTCTTTTGGTATATACGATAGCGGCGCCGGGCTCCACATGGCAGGACCGAGGTTCGAAGCCTGTCTGGACCACCTCCTCGTACGCAGGACTGATCCTCCAGATACGGGTAAAACTAAGTCACAGAGAGTTAGCAATAGCAGATCCAGACCTTACGAGGTTGAAGTGCCAAGGAAGAAGAAGAAGAAGAAGTTTATATTGAATCATATTAAGTTTCCAAAAATAGACAGTCCAAAGATAAAACAATCAAAGTTTTAACAATATTCATTTTTTATTTCAAAAAATCCTATCCAACTGTTTTCCGTACAATTTTGTTTATATTTGTATAGAAAATTCCAACAATTTGGAGCGATTTTGTTACGGTTGGCGCCGAGATATAGGCAATTGAGTGGCACCAAAAACATTTTACGGCAAAACATTTTTACATGTTATTTTCTGTGGTTGACCCCTAAATGTAGACAATCGGGAGTGACAAAATTTGAATGTGATTAGAAGAGAATGATTTAATTTAGATGATTGTCAATGAGCTTCCAAGGAATCACAGGAGCCTCTTACTTTTGTATTAGGGATTATTTTGAATGAAGAATTGATTGCCTAAGTTCTAATTTAAATCTGATCAAAAACGTTCTAACCGTTAAATCCACCATCGAATAATCCTCCTGTCTGATCGAACATTATTTCACGGCTTACCTTAAGCCAGCTAAAAATTTCGTTTCATGAAAGGAACATTTTAATGAGTTTTTAAAAATCCTCTAATTGCTGTTTCCCGATTTTCTCTGGAGCATTTCACGTGCCTTCCAACGTTTCGCACCCTTTAAATCATCATAATCATTTTCGGGGGCAATATCGATTTGGAAAAATAATGGTCCATCGAGGCGCGTGGTAAAGACGGTGGCACCGATGTTAAAAGACAACTCCACCGACAACCATCGGAAAAGCTTAATGAGTTTAGGGCCGTGCGCAATGAAGCTAATCCTTGTGGGCTGCCGTATTGAAAAGTTGTAATTACCGGACAGCCATCATCGAGAGAGAAAAAGCGAGCATTCCGCGATGGGACCTGCTAACCTTGAATGGTAATGTTTGTTTTTTGGGGTGTGTTTCACGTTTTTACGAATTTTTTTTTTCTGCTCACGCTTTAAGCTCCAAATGGTAACGATTACACACCCCGTGGCTCGTATGGGAACGGTTATTTGGCATTGGCCTTGTAAAACCGCGCAAAGCACATACACACGAAACACGTTAAAAATCAGCCAGCCAAATGAGCTCTCCCTTTAGCCTGGGTTGGCTTCAAGGACGCGCAACAGTGGCGCAACAATTTGCTGATGGGAAAGCGATTGCGTGCTTTGGCTGTATTTTATTTCGGGCGTGTTGGCATGCAGACAGCCAACGCGAAATAAACGAGCAACAATCGTCCAATGATGCTCGGCTAGGCGACCAGCGTACCCTGTACGCTAATTGGAAAATGATGAAGCATTGAAGGGTGCATTCAACAGGAAACATTTAATGGCAGGAAAGACATTTTATAACCTTTTCCTATAAGATTTTATTCAAGAAAACATCGGAAAATGTAACATTCCTTTTACGCTACTAAGAAATTCGCTCCTCACACACGCAAACAGGTCCTTTTACTCCTTAATTATATCATGCAAATCTCACCGACCGTACAGCCTCCACAAATTTGTTGCTGGCATCAATGATTGACGGTGAACGGTACCAGCGCAGAAAGGTGCGAGAGAGTGAGAAAAAAGTTTTTCTTCCGCGGAAAATGCTGCTACTTGCCTGCCTTACCAGTGTCGCTTCATTCGCATGCAAGCGGGCCCCGCTCAACGGGGAAAGTTTTAATTGAATTTCATTTGCACCACCAAAAAGGGTGAGAACTGACTATCCAACTATGCGGTAATAATAAGTCTAGTAAGCCAGAAATGGCAGACATGACCTTAAGAGGTCGTTAGGCCAAGAAAGAAGATAAAACATTTTTCACAGTTTTCACAATAATCATTTTTTATTTCAATAAATCCTATGCAACTGTTTTCCGTACAATTTTGTTTATATCCGTATAGAAATTCCAACAATTTGGAGCGATTTTGTTACGGTGTGCGCCGAGATGTAGGCAATTTAATGGCACCAAAAACCATTTTACGGCAAAACATTTTTACGGATCAGTTGTTTATCGAAATACTTTGTTTATTGTTCCCTTTTTTTCAATACAATTCCTCTTATTTGAATCTTTATTTTCTGTGGTTGACGCCTAAATGTAGACAATCGGGAGTGACAAAATTTGAATGTGATTAGAAGAGAATGATTTAATTTAGATGATTGTCAATGAGCTTCCAAGGAATCACAGGAGCCTCCTACTTTTATGTTTGAGATTATTTTGAATGAAGAATTTAATGCCTAAGTTCTAATTTAAATCTGATCAAAAACGTTCTAACCGTTAAATCCACCATCGGATAATCCTCCTGTCTGATCGAAAATTATTTCACGGCTTACCTTAAACCAGCTAAAAATTTCGTTTCATGAAAGGAACATTTTAATGAGTTTTTAAAAATCCTCTAATTGCTGTTTCCCGATTTTCTCTGGAGCATTTCACGTGCCTTCCAACGTTTCGCACCCTTTAAATCATCATAATCATTTTCGGGGGCAATATCGATTTGGAAAAATAATGGTCCATCGAGGCGCGTGGTAAAGACGGTGGCACCGATGTTAAAAGACAACTCCACCGACAACCATCGGAAAAGCTTAATGAGTTTAGGGCCGTGCGCAATGAAGCTAATCCTTGTGGGCTGCCGTATTGAAAAGTTGTAATTACCGGACAGCCATCATCGAGAGAGAAAAAGCGAGCATTCCGCGATGGGACCTGCTAACCTTGAATGGTAATGTTTGTTTTTTGGGGTGTGTTTCACGTTTTTACGAATTTTTTTTTTCTGCTCACGCTTTAAGCTCCAAATGGTAACGATTACACACCCCGTGGCTCGTATGGGAACGGTTATTTGGCATTGGCCTTGTAAAACCGCGCAAAGCACATACACACGAAACACGTTAAAAATCAGCCAGCCAAATGAGCTCTCCCTTTAGCCTGGGTTGGCTTCAAGGACGCGCAACAGTGGCGCAACAATTTGCTGATGGGAAAGCGATTGCGTGCTTTGGCTGTATTTTATTTCGGGCGTGTTGGCATGCAGACATCCAACGCGAAATAAACGAGCAACAATCGTCGAATGATGCTCGGCTAGGCGACCAGCGTACCCTGTACGCTAATTGGAAAATGATGAAGCATTGAAGGGTGCATTCAACAGGAAACATTTAATGGCAGGAAAGACATTTTATAACCTTTTCCTATAAGATTTTATTCAAGAAAACATCGGAAAATGTAACATTCCTTTTACGCTACTAAGAAATTCGCTCCTCACACACGCAAACAGGTCCTTTTACTCCTTAATTATATCATGCAAATCTCACCGACCGTACAGCCTCCACAAATTTGTTGCTGGCATCAATGATTGACGGTGAACGGTACCAGCGCAGAAAGGTGCGAGAGAGTGAGAAAAAAGTTTTTCTTCCGCGGAAAATGCTGCTACTTGCCTGCCTTACCAGTGTCGCTTCATTCGCATGCAAGCGGGCCCCGCTCAACGGGGAAAGTTTTAATTGAATTTCATTTGCACCACCAAAAAGGAAAAGCGTTCCAAACACACATACGCTGGATTTGGAGCTAGTGCGCGCTGCTACTTTTCGGTAGTAGGTCCTTTTCCCCCGAAAAACCTTCCCATCTCTTGCTTCCTCTCATCCCATAAATGAGAATGAACGCTAATGTCCAACGGGGGAAAATCGATTGTTGAACAACTTCCCACAAAAGCCAACCCCCATAACATAACACGGACACAGAACGAGAGAGAAAGAGAACCAAAGGCCGTGTATGGAATTGAATTGATGTAACACGATGTTGGAACTGGCACGTTTGTATCGCTTTGTGGATCGATTTGTGGCCGAACGGAAAGTTTATGTCCAAACCTGAACTGCCGGAGAACTGCTACTGACAGGTTGTATCAATACTGCACCGGATCGGTACGGGTTCCCCGGGTACGGGAACGATTTGCTGTATCAATCCGCTAATGGAGAAGGTAAGCTTATACTGTTGGCCGTGTAAAAGCTTAACGAGAAAGTTTAAATTGTTCATTATGATACGTAAAATTGAGGCAATTAAAACATATATTTAAAACAAAACAACATTACTAATCACTGTTTCCTGAAAATAAGAATAAATCGCTTCTTCAAAATTTTTATTCAACTCACTCTCCTGCATTAGAAGGCACGATTCGTTCTTCATCTCCGACCGGGAACACCTTCAACCGGACCAAACACAAACAGAGAAGCCGTAATGGAGACTAATTTAGTTGTCATAGCTGAATTACAATCGTTGATTAGAGTTGGCAAACAAACTTTTGCTACTCCGTTTTTTGGGGAAGGCACCCTGGGCACCCCGTACTAATCCCAATGTGTTCTGATTTGGGTGCCGGCAGGTTACAACTTCCCAAACCGCTTCATTCTCGCACCGAACAAATAGTGAAGCCACTTCCCGGGTAGGAAAAATCGATCGAGTTAACTAATTTGATAATTTCCTTAATGAAAACAGTTGCAATTCAAAATGAGTTACCGGGTTCGGCGGCACAATATTCGTCTTCCGTGGCTATGAGCAGTGATCGATGTGTCTGACACAAGGCGGAACAAGTAGAACGATTTATTGAGTCAGTTGTTTGGTGATTGATTCGGTGGCCAGTGTAAGGCAGGAAGCATTTAATTTTCTCGATAGTAATTAAAATGTTTTCCCATCCATTTGGAGGAAGCCAGCAAGCTAGTTTGGGACGGTACCGAACTGGATGCTTGGAAAAAAGGTCGTTTACCGAGAGATGTACTGGGAAAACGGCAAAAAATTACAGACACTCGTACATGTCTCGGCCGAAAGTTTTTCGCTTTATTTTTATCACCCTGTGATTTTAATATCCTCATCATCCTGGGTCAAGCAAACCGGGGAATGGGTGAGAAAGTGGGTGGATAAAACGTATCCCCCTTTGCTGCAAACGTCAATAAACATGAATCCTAATTAAGCTTTTCTCGGTTGTTGGGCTTCGGAACTTTTCCCGACCCGTCGATGGGAGAGCCACACAGCAAAACACCCAGATTGTGTACGAGAAATGCGGCTTGTCCTTGGCAATAAGAGGGTCACATACCGTGGATCGTTGTGTGTGTTCCTCCCAAATTTTGTTGTTGTTGTGAGGTGAAAGTTGAAATGAAAATTTTCCCCATTTTTATGGCCGTGCTTTTGAAACATAGAAGACTTTCACGTCACGTAAATAGCCAAACGGTTTGGCAGGACATGGACAAGCAAAAAGGTAATAAAACAGGGGAAAAAAGCTTTTCACTATGGCTAATATGCCTTTTTTGAATGTTTATCATGTATGCTTCGGTAGACAGGGCTGTGACCATGCTATGGAAAGAAGCGCTTTTCATGGTGATTACATTTTTCGAGCAAAAACAACAACAAAAATGGACACGTGTCGATAGAGATGAATACATTGTTTATTTTATGAGCTTGAACCGGTGGATCGTAGGGATAGTTTATGTTTGCTGTGAAATTTTGGGTGAAATTTTTCCAAAAGGGTTCGGTTATGTTTTGTTTTTCGGCTTGTGGAGTGCACCGTTTGCTTGAAGTCATGGAGGAGAAAGTTAAAATTAATTTTAATATTTTGTGAGCGAAAATAGTGGAAACAGACTAGAACATTCTACTTTAATTGGTTAGAAGTTTTTCTAATGAAGGATTTTATGATAATTAATCAATAATTAAAGCCTTATTTTGAAAATAAATTAAAGCGGAACGTAAATTGCATACATTTAGGCGTGTTTAAAGCGCATTCGAATATTCCATTTTCGTGCTCAGTGCATTGCGTTGTAAGACGCCTTACTGTATGCAATCCGTGATCCAAATACTAAATCTTACATTAAACCTAAGTGACAGCAATAGATCTTACCCAAAGCATCAATACAAATCACTTCCTTTTAATACACAAATCATAACAAATGACATTAGTTACAAGGTTCTGCCGGATTGTACTCCTTCAAGGTATGCCTAACCCACACACAAGCTCATCTGCAAAACATTCCAGCGGCAAAGCATCACTAACCCGCCCGGTAATGCAAGCAGCAGCAGCCATAGTTCACCATTAAATCCGTGCAAAATTTGCAATCCTTGTGTCGAACCACTTTCCCAATAATGGTTGATCTGTCCGGCAGCATCTGACAGCCACCGTACCAGTGGCACCCCCCAAAAGCCCAACCCCTACATCAATGCTGTAGTTCTCGAATTGTAACGAAGTGTGTAGCACCGGCTACGGCAAAGCAGCGCACGGTCCTACTGCTTCTCGTTCCAGGATGCAATAAATTCAATCCGGTTTTCTACCCGATTTGAGGATCGACTGTCGTAAATTTTATTTACGTTCTCTTCGGGGGTTCGTTTTTTTCTGTTTGGTTGCTTCCCTTAAATCCTATCCTAAGCAAGCGTATGCGAGGCAGATTCACACGAGAAGAGTTGCTCAGATTGGAACCAGATGCGATATGTTGCAGTTCGTTTGTTGCCGTTGGTGTTTTTTTCTTGTTTCCAACGAGAAAATCCGATCCGATCTGGCAACAGTAAGATTGAGGTTGAACATTGACGTACCGTGTGTGTGTGTGTGTGTGTGTTTCGTCCTACTTGACGATGCCGTTGCAGCACAAGCGTAGCAGCAAAGTATAGTGCTTCAGCTAACAACGTTTGCTTCTAATGCATGGGTGACAAAACGGCAAACTAGAGGTTTCATCCGTGAAGCTTCTTCACGGCAGGCTAGTGGACCCTTTCAGTGGGACTTATCGTTCGGATTTGATGTGCATGCTTTCGACTGTCATACGGACGAGGTAAGAGCCATTCTAAACGTTCTTGCCGAAAATGTTTAAGAGCGGGTGAAGGTGAAGCTGAGCAGAATATTGGGAGCAGGGTTTATCGAGGGTGTAGCCGAACCAAACCCTTTTCTTGTCGGATCGATGTTTGATGCACTGCTCTTCGGATGGTGGTTTCTTCTTCGTTGCGTCGTTGTAAGAGAGTGATGGGTAAGAAAAACTCTTAAATAACCCTTAAAAACGTAGGTTTTGTCCGTTTCGTTAGGTGCAATATTTGCACGTAACGATCCGAGCAGTTAGTGTGTTATTTAAGTGAGATTTATTGATTTTCAGTTAGGGCTGAGGAACTAGGCGAGAATTTATTGTAGTTTTGAAAGGAGTTTTCTTTGAAATACTTTGGAGGACATAAAATATATCGAAGAGGTGAACCTTCTATGTAGAAATTGTAGAAAATATCAACCAAACATGTTTTGCAAACGGTCATTCTTGAGCGAAGTATAATCGAAACTCAGGCACACGGCTGTATCGCAAGGTTGCCGCGATTTAGGCGTAAAAAGCCATTTTCGGTAGAAAATTCTTCTTCGTCCATCTATTCTTAGAGTTCTCTCTATGTGCTTAGTATAAATCTTGCCAAAATGTAATATCTTTTTCCGAATGATACTTGTACTTGATAAAGCTAGGACTCTGTAAGTCCTGATTCGTTTTAAGCCCTTATAAATAAAAGATCTTACAATTATTATCAGGATCTTGGCGAGAGCATCAGAGTTATCCCTAACGCTTTAGCTCCATACAAAAATCAGAACTTGGATTAATGCAAGTCTTGATCATTCAACTTTAAGAAAGTCTCGACATCCATAAGATCCAAAGGATTGTCCAGGAGTACGTGTATCAAAAGATGCTTCTTTCACTAATTATCAGCGTTTGGCTAGAGGTGAGAACGCCAATCGTTTTAATTACGTTAGATCTGCGAAGTTACTTCTTAACTTCTGTTACATGTTATAATAACTCAAGACTTGTAGGTAGTAGTTCTCGCTATCTATCTCGTCTTTCTCTAGAAGCATCTGTAACGTTGCCTAAAAGTTCAAGTCTTCTTTAATCTAGGGGTCAGCTTGATCATATAACGATAGAGCCAGTTGTTTGAACATATCTTCAAATTTAGTTCCTTGATGGGTTGATAGCTGTTCCAAATTCACTGAAAACACTATCAAATTGATTCATAGTAATCTTGATAAAATCTCCTCCACCTGGTGACATGATCACTATTTGGAAATATGTTGCAATCCCTATAATATCTAACGTTGAAATAAGTTTCATCCTCCAGTGAACTTTATTTTCTAATACTACCGTCATCCAACAATCCAACACATACGAGATCACTTTTCTGCTTCTTCAAACCACGGTACCACATTCTAAACACGTTCCGATTTCGCAAGCCCAGCCCAGACAGGTCGACCAGTCGTCCAGAAGGCGTTACTCATGCGATTTGAACATTATCCGGTAATTGCAGCAAAATTACGAAAACCGACCCACCGGTGTAGAGAGACAAGCACCTGCCCCAGGTAGGATAGTTTGCCCAAGCGGGGCTGGAAAATAATTGTCACTCATTACCCATTCTCCGGGGGTACATCTGGGTTTAGGCTGGCTGTACCATGCGTGTGTGTGTGTGTGTGTGTGTTCATTATTCATGAGCCTTGTTTGTTCTTGGTTCGCGTGCTTAAGATATGAGGCGGTTCGAGGTTATTTACCGACCAGAAGCAATGTGTCTTGCAGCGCGCGCGTGTGGATGTGTCCTCTCGCATGTCTTTGAAAGCTTTAGGACATGTTGACAAAAGTTGCTCAAGAGTTTTGCTCCGAAAATCAATTATTACACCTCCGGCCGGCGTACGTGGGGTTTGGCGTGAAAACGAATCCTTGCGACTCCTTATAAATTTAATAATCTGGCTCCACACACCGTATGGCGATGACAGACTGAACGTTGTTTAGTTTTCCGTTACATGATCCACCGAATCCTGGAGACGTGATCGTTGAGTTTTCCACTTTGGAGTACGATATGCCCTAACGCTCTGTGTGAACTGATACACCGGCGTTTTTCATTCCCAGTACCAGGTGAAGTGAAGTCTAAGTGGTAAAGTAAATATCGTACCAAGAAGCTTCATACCTTTTCAAGGGTTCAGGTAACCGCGCGCGCGAGTTGTTTAAAATTCAGACACTCCCGGGCCAGGCCTGAGCATAAGTGGGTGCTCTTGAACGGTTCCCGAAGAGCTGCTTGACAAATTGGCAATTAAATTACAATAGAACGGCATGGATGCGACGGAGATGGTGATGGTGCTGGTGAGAAGCGATGGCTTAGTACATTCGCGAAGAATAAATATCGAAACAGGTGTTGGAAATGGAGAAGAAAATCATTTGAAGCGCGGACTCACAACTATTCCGGAAAGTTCTCTCACACCGCGCTCACGAACAGCTGTCGATGTCGAACTGTGTTGATTTTAATTTTACATCATTTCCACTGGCGAGTGTTGGCAGGAGAGCAAGAGGGACAGAACCGATGGGAATCGTTCCAGCTGACGACACCCGCCTCCCCAAAAACTGTCGGACAACTTGAAAAGGTTTCGCCGAGCAATGATTTGCTGTGTAACAGCAAAACCTCTTAAAGGTCAATATCTGTGCTGCGAGCAGAAGCGCCACCTAGTTTCAGTGGTACGGTGTCGATAAGTATCCCTGTATCGACACCATCCCTTCAGCACCAAACACTATCTCATCACAACGCCCTGTGCTAACAAATTATGGAAAACGAAGGAAGATGCGAAATCGGCCGGAAATTGGATTCTTCCCGGTAGAGGGCTGCTTCTTCTGCCAAGGCTTACGCGCATCCCATTGAAAATCCTTCCCTGGTCTAAAGTATGTGAGGATGTCGAAGATGGTAAATTATCAACCCGGCAGAAGCGTGGATAAATTTTCCGGTCCCAGGCTAAGCGAGAGAGAGAGAGAGTTAAAGTGGGTTGAAAACCCGACGTACGGATAGCGAGATTGTTCTTTGTTTAGCCATTTAGGGTTAAGGGAACAAAACAAAAAACGAGCTGATGATACTACGCCAGAATTGGATAATGTGCCCAAGGAGCAGCTCATTTCGTAAAGCTCATTACACCTTTGCTTCGTTCGGGAAAAAGGGGTTTAGTTCGATGTGGCTTTCGGGCAAGCTCATTTACGCAAAAACCTTGTAAACAGGATTTCCCCGGATGAATTTCGGACGCGATAAACTCGGGCTCGGGAGGGAAGTTGATTTTTGTTTAATTTGGCTAATTTTGCGCGAGTGAGGATAAGGGAAAGGGATTAAATGGGAAGGGCGTGGTGATGTTTGTTAGTTTCGGTAAGGAAATTTTAATTTTCAAGATGAAATTAGACTTCAACTGCCTACTACAGAGTTTTCGCTTTGTTGAGTTGCGCCTAACGGTATGCAAATGTTTAGTCTTAGTTCACTTTTTCATTGGTAATTCAATTGAACTATCTTAAAATTGTCGGTGTTAATAATATACTCCAGATAACATTGTTGCTGATGATGCTACAGCAAGGCAGCATTAGTTTTGTGAAGTAAAGCATTCAAAATATCTTGAAATACATTATTTTTCAATTTGTTATTTGATTGCCTACATTTAGGCGCAAAAAATCTAGTAGGAAAATACTGTCCAATGAGTAATAGTTCATTTTCTTAATTTTTTAGGAAACCTCAAAGAAACCCTGCTCTCTCTGCTCAGTAATACACTTCATCTTATAAAATCCTTACTGTTAATGTTGTTTAAAAGCTCCAAACACAGCCCTCTATAGGTTCCCCTGCAGCTTCACCGCTACTAATCTTTCACACTATCCAACAGGCACTACAGCAAATCCGATCAAAATCCATGCTCGTCACTCCGTCACTCTGCTTCATTCGGTAATTGAAAACTACTGGCTGCTCGAAGTCGACTCACCGCACCTCGCTTTTGCAAAACTTCACCCACCGACAACACGCAAGTTGCAACTGCATTTCCGTGCCCTCGTTCTCAGAAAATCCGGATGGTTCGGTTTTGCAGCGAACGTAAATGTGGCTTCATTACTTCGTCCACCAGGCTTCGGGTTGCGTTCTGCACAAGCTTTTGTACGTAGGCTTTCTGCCTTACGGGTTAGAAACACGGCAAGTTTGCATGGGCGTTTGCAAGAAATAATGAAAATTAAATTACGTTCCTTTCCTTAGCATCTTTGTGCGCGGCAGAAAACGACGGGGGAGTTTCGAAGCGACTCGGAGCAATAGTGGAACGAGTAGTTTACATAATTGCAAATACTACCGGTAGAGGGCGATACATTAATCTAGCGTGAGCGGCGGAGAGTTTTCGCATTGGATTTATGCGTTTGTTCATTCTTGCAGGGGAATTATTTAGCTACTTTCATCATCACATCCTAACGTTGTGCTTGGCGAAGAGCTAATCTACAACACCTTAACATGGCACGGTTGTGGTGTAACAAACCCAGCAGCAGGGCAGGATTATGTTGCATTGTACCCGTTTTCCTGCATTGTAACGAGGAAAACATGCTTCTTCACTTACTTCAAACAATTTTACATAATCGTTTTTCTTTGCGGCTGGTCTCGTTTCCCGGCCCGAGTATGGATACAGCCGGCATAAATCGTGTATCCTTCCTTGCTCCTTGTATGCTCTATTTAATGCGGGTGTCACTGGCGACGAGCCCATCCGCTGAGCGCGCGGGACTTATCAAATAGACCATGGGACACACTTTAAACGAAGCAGCATCAGCAGCAGGATGGTCTTCAGCAGTGTCATCTTCCTCCACGGGATGGAAATCCCCCGAAGGTACCATCGAAAGTGGGCCCGAAGCGACTCAAATCAGCTTCCGAGCTTGGTCGGGTAGGTTTATATCGATTTTCTGCTCGCCTTGCTTGTCTTCGTTGTGGGGAAGAACGAAAGAAAAAAAGAACCGGATTTTCTACCATCGATGCTGGATGTGAAGTAAGCTAGAGTAGAGAAGATGAGATGTAGGCAGCAGGATGCCTAGTTTCCTGAGTGTGAAACGCGCGCGCGAACAAACCAGTAAGGGTACGCTGGAGATAACACACATTCCCCGGGTCGTTCCCCAGTCGCAACGCCACACTGATCGACATCCCTCGGTTTGGTGCTAAATGCTGCACCGTTGTATAGGAAGACCAAGATAGCGTGCAGGCATCGGGCCGCAAAAGGCAAAGTAAAAACATGCGGGCGCTCACCAGTGGGAGGAACCCTTTCGCGCCATGGCATGGATGGTCATTTGGTGATAATGTTCCACCGTTGTCGTCGCTGATAAGAATGCCGAAACTCGGGCGACCGGTCGTTTAGGGTCTTGTGGATCTGCACACGGTCATCATAACCGGCAGAGCACAGCGCATTTGGTGGACCTTACTTTGGGCCTGTCGACGAAGCTCAACCAAACAAAAAAAAAGGGTTTCCACATTGAATCGAATTTAGGCCGACCGGTGCCGTACCGGTGTTGTAATTCATGACGCAAATGGTGCACGGAAACCGGTCGGCACCGAGCACTGCGGCTCGCACGGTTCAGTTTCGGGAAAGGACTGCCTCGCAGCTGCAATAAAACCTATTCCCCGAGCGCTAATGACCGTGAGCATTCAGTCTAATTGGGTACGTGGCCACATGAGGGATTTCCTGGTGGAGCCGGACCGAAAGGATCTGGACAGGCGTGTGAGTGATTTTTGTAGTTTTGTATAAAAAAAAGTGTTGTTTTCGGGGTTGAAATGAATGGAGGAAATATTTTTTCTTTCAAGTTTTTGTGTGTTTGAGGCTTTTATTTACAAAAAAATATATTTAAATTCTTGATCTAGCGCCATTCAATTGATTGGTTCATTTTTATCCTGGTCACGGCACCAAATATATTTTTTGCAGTTTTATGAAGTTTTATAAATAAAATAAATACAAAAGTGGTTTTGTAGGCATTATGAATATAAAGTTTAATTTTTACTGTCGAAATCGTATGATGATTTACATTGTTTTATGTCATTTCTTTTGAAGCATCATAATTATCCTGGTCACGGCACCAGGATGCGTGTTTTATTGCATTCTAAATGTGTTTTTCGGTCATTTATACACATTAATGAAACCTTTTTCTACAATGTTTTTTTTGCTGTTTTTTGTTAAAAGTATTATAACTTCGTAGTTTTATAAATAACGGCAGAAATATCAACGAAGGAATTTTCCAATTAGATAAATGAAGATAAACAATTAGACGTCTATCTTCATTTCACTACCCAAGACTATCTTCGGTAAGTTAACAAATTTCTCAAATCATTTCCCCCCCGAGCTCGGCAAATTGGTGGTGGTGCTAACAAACTAAACCTAATGCCTATCCAACCGGCCACTATCATCCATCCTTCTAGAGCAGATGTTCCACTCGGCCGGTGACGATCGTCGCAACACAACCGTAACGGAACCTACTCATTTTTAATGACACCACTATTAGGACTACCGGCTGCTGGTTGGTGGTTGGTTCTGCACCTTCTGGAAACATTCCACCACACGAAGAAGAGTTCAGCTCGACAATCTGAAACACACTTCAGAGCGAAGGAGTCGTCGGGAAAACGAATAAATGACACACGATTTCTTGCACTCCTTTCCCACAAAACGAAAAAGCTTGCCAACCACCGACGGCTGGTGGATCGATTTAGGGTGATTATACACTGCCACCGAGCAAATCAACTCAGCAACGGTACGATCGTTGGTCGGGTTGGCCGGGTGGCTGTATTAATAGGACCGGCAGCTAGACTTTCTACCTCGATTGATTCCACGATGCTATGGTGCGATGGTGTGAGTGAAATATTGGAGCAAGCAAAGCAATTGGAAATTAATTTTAATCACATCATTTAGGGTAGGAAAGGTTTTTTTTAAATTTGCGTAGGGTTTATCGATACTGGAGGAGCATAATGAAGGATTCTATTAGCAGGTGTGATAGCCTGCTGACATTTTGATTCGATTGAAACGGTTAAGTTATTTTAAAACGCCCGAAAGTATGTAATTTAACGCTTGATTTCAAAAATACGCCAAAAAGTATGCAATATTTTGTAAAAACGATTTTATCTATCAAAATTATAATTTCGTAATATTCTCGAGCAAGAGATCGTCAAGAATTACACAAAAAGCTAAGTGATTTAAATAATTTTCCAGCATTTTAACCGCGCGGTATTTGTTAACATCCGATCAACCACCCTTGCAGCATACTGTTGCTGCCAGGGGAAAATTCCGTTCCGCGTAAGCGCTTCACATTCACGTGTATCCCCACCTCCACAGGTCATGCTCGTGAAACAAATCTTTGCCACGAGTGCGGGCGTGGCTCACACAAAAATCTCAACATTTTGCGAAAGCACCCAAAAGAAAGACGCTGCCCAACGCACGCCTTTATGCGCCTTTTATGATACTTTTTCTTTTCTTTTTGGTATCCCAAGCTACATGAAAGTAGGTACACGCGTGTGTGTGTGTGTGCGTTCACCTCTAATCCACCCCCGCGCGCACTCGCTCCGACGATGGTTGTGCTTACACACAAATTCTCATACTCATGGGCTGTCTGTGCGCGGAGAAGCTGTGCTATGTTCGGTTGAAAGCTTCGTAAAGCAAGTAGCAGCAGCAGCAAAAACAGGCAAAGGAAAACAACACACGAAACATAATGCTCGCCACCAATGTCTTGGGAATCCTTGCATACACACGGGCGCGATCTGAGGCGCACGGGAAAAAAAAGAAAACACAAAACAGTCAGCATCAAAAATGGAGCCAACCGAAGCCACCATTTTGGACTGGAGGAGAGAGAGAAAGAGTAATAGTGGTGTCATTAAAAATGAGTGTTGGTGAAGCGAGCCACGGTTTTGTTGTGCGCTTGAGTGAATGCTTTGTGTATGTTAGGGTGGGCTCAAACCCCTCCTTCCACGTTTCCCCGTGGCCGCTCCACCGGGCTCAGAGCTGTCCCCAAATTGCTTCCAGCACATTTCCCATAACTGCTTCATTCATTCGACGCTGGGGTGCGCTGGGAAGATATTTTTATTTTCCATTTGTCTCATACCTACCGCGGCCCGCTTTTTGGGAGGGTTTTTTGTTTGTCGGTGCTATTGTTTCACCATTTTTGCTTTCCCTTATTTTTCTGTTTGTTACACAAAAGGACACAGTTCACAGTTCGGTGCGTAAGTGGCGGGCCACGCCACAGTCTTCCCATGCTTATTGTGCTACGTAGGAAGCATCTTAAAGCACACGCGCACACACACGCACAGCTGCTTCGCTTTAATTTCTTTTCCAAGCACACAAACATTTGCGTCCAGCCCTGTGAACCCGAGCCCAGCGTTAAGAAGCAAACCGGGCCGAGTGGGCCGAATTGTTTTCGGGAAAATAGACAACACAGGTAAAACTTTTCCAAAACCATTATGAGCTTACGGCCGATGAACATTCCTTGCGTGAGCATAAAAGATGCGGCGCGCGCGTGGAAGTAATTTCCCAGGCTTACCCGGTAGTGGAGTCGGTGGAAGATTTGCTCGAAATCAAACGACAAACATCCGGCGTAAGCGTGAGCAAGACGAGAGAGAGAGAAAGAGAGATTGAGTGAAGTGAACTTGAAAAGTCTTATTTTGTCTTATCAGGGTCTTACTGTTGATGAGGGGGAAATGGAAAAGAGGAAAAATCAATACCGGTTCCACAAATGGGATGGATCGAGCGTCACTCCAACTCCAACTCATCGAGTTATCAGGATTCTAAGGACAGTTGAAATATTAAACGAGCATATTAAAACCCGCACCGAAACAGATCGTGTGGAAAACGTCCCAATTTGTAATGCTGATTGCATACCACTTTTGTTTCGCTGTTTGTATCGCGTACATCGGCCACCCATTTATGAGTGCTGTAAGCGACAGAAACCCTCACATCCACCGCTTACTGTGGAAGGCTTACAGGATGTTGTTTTAATCGATTATGGGCCCGGAATCGATCCACTTCCAACCCGTGTGCCCATTTGAACCGTTTCCGTGTGTCCATTGCCTACCTTCGGGCTGGTTCGAGCGTGTGGTGTCTGTTGTATTTTTTTTTGTATGCTCTTTAATGCGCTTCAGTTTGCGTTCCAAATCCGAAACCAATTCCACCGGCACGGAAATTGAATTTGATGAAATATGCAAGTAATTGGCTGGTGGTAAAATCAATTCCTTTCCTTGCGTGGTTGCGCTGTATATGGTGAGCCCAAGAGAAAAGGGGTTAATGAATGGCGGTGGAGGCAGGGGGATGGAGGAGGGAAGGGCAGCATAATGGAATAACTGTAACCGAGACATGTGATTCCATTCATTATGCTGCTGCTGCTGCTGTTGTTGTTGCTAGGTATGCATTTTAATGCGGTCAAGGGTCAATACCGAGGCAATATCTGATGGGAAATAAATATGATTATTTATGTAAAAGTGTTGTTAGCTGGCTTGGAAGAAGTGGATCGTTCGTGTGTTCATTGATTGTCTCCTCGTTTGTTTTTGTAGAAAAAAATAATTGTTTTTAACATTTTTAATAACTTTGTATGAGCCAGATCTGGGCTTACGCCTACATGTATGCAAGAGAACGCACGAAATGCACAAATTTCAAAATAATTTATTTGTGAAACAAGAAAGTAGCAAAACTAGCGTAAGAGATGCTTCAAACTTAACGAAGCCAAAGATATGAAGTTTAGGGATAGAAAAAAATATAATGAACAGTAATTAACTAAAGTATGGGCAATTAAAAATTTCCGAAAAATCATACAAATATGGCTTTTGATACATTTGTGAGTGGATATCTTCAACCGATAGAATTGTTGATAAAACTTTTCAGAACTCTAATAAAATAAAGAAAAATGAAACCAGCGAACAAACCTTAACAACTTATCAAGTTACTGTAAATCCATTTTATCGTCGCTCTCTCTCTCTCTCTCTCTCTCTCTCTCTCTCTCTCTCTCTCTCTCTCTCTTTCTCTCTCCCTTTTTCTCTCTTTTCTCACACTCTTTTACATTGTGAGTGACATAAATTTCTCTTAAAATCATTTCATTTGGTAGAATAAATGAGTTAAGCTTAAAAGTATGCAATTTGCAACGCAAATCACTTTGGTGAGTTAAAATTAATGATTTTTCTTGCTTTTGTTATGAGTTATCAATATTTGGTAACAATTTTGACACACAATTCCTGATACTTGTGCCGAATCAAATGCACAAAGAACTCACCAATTCCACTTGATTAAAAACAGAAAAGGCTTGAATGCTCAAATCATCCAAACAAAACTCCCAAGTGACATCAGACACACCCAAACGCGTGTATGGGCCGTATGGCTGTTGCGCTACTTACGTATACTTTGTCGACTTATGTTTGCACCAAGCGAGAGAGAGAGAGCGCGAGTGCTTTTGGGCTCCTTCCACGAAGGTTGTCCCACACCGTGAGTTAGTTGTCTTATCGTTAGTTTGCTCATCGGCTTGGAAAAACGGATGTGATTAGCTCCATTCTGGATAGTAAATATTTTCCAAACCAAAAGAGAAACCCCCGCTTACACGCCCATTCCGTGCAAAGGTGTGACGGTAGCACACATACAGAGGTCGCAGAAACAGCGTCACAAAACAGATGAAAGCACCACCGGAGAACTCGCACTTGCCAGGTAAGTTCTTCAATCTTGTGCGCTTTACAAGTACTTTCAACTACACACATACACAGAGTTCACTGCTTCGGCTTCACTTGTTTGGGACTACTGAATCCAGGAGATTTTGTATTGTGCGCGTGTGTGTATTTTCAGCTCATTTTTCAACGGTTGAAGTACCAGCACACAGCACTCCACAGTTGACAGCCGACCGCAATGATATGGCGGAAAGATTCTGCAGAATCCGCTGCCCAACGCACGCCTTTATGCGCCTTTTATGATACTTTTTCTTTTCTTTTTGGTATCCCATTTATCGCCGCTCTCTCTCTCTCTCTCTCTCTCTCTCTCTCTCTCTCTCTCTCTCTCTCTCTCTCTCTCTCTCTCTCTCTCTCTCTCTCTCTCTCTCTCTCTCTCTCTCTCTCTCTCTCTCTCTCTCTCTCTCTCTCTCTCTCTCTCTCTCTCTCTCTCTCTCTCTCTCTCTCTCTCTCTCTCTCTCTCTCTCTCTCTCTCTCTCTCTCTCTCTCTCTCTCTCTCTCTCTCTCTCTCTCTCTCTCTCTCTCTCTCTCTCTCTCTCTCTCTCTCTCTCTCTCTCTCTCTCTCTCTCTCTCTCTCTCTCTCTCTCTCTCTCTCTCTCTCTCTCCCTTTTTCTCTCTTTTCTCACACTCTTTTACATTGTGAGTGACATAAATTTCTCTTAAAATCATTTCATTTGGTAGAATAAATGAGTTAAGCTTAAAAGTATGCAATTTGCAACGCAAATCACTTTGGTGAGTTAAAATTAATGATTTTTCTTGCTTTTGTTATGAGTTATCAATATTTGGTAACAATTTTGACACACAATTCCTGATACTTGTGCCGAATCAAATGCACAAAGAACTCACCAATTCCACTTGATTAAAAACAGAAAAGGCTTGAATGCTCAAATCATCCAAACAAAACTCCCAAGTGACATCAGACACACCCAAACGCGTGTATGGGCCGTATGGCTGTTGCGCTACTTACGTATACTTTGTCGACTTATGTTTGCACCAAGCGAGAGAGAGAGAGCGCGAGTGCTTTTGGGCTCCTTCCACGAAGGTTGTCCCACAACGTGAGTTAGTTGTCTTATCGTTAGTTTGCTCATCGGCTTGGAAAAACGGATGTGATTAGCTCCATTCTGGATAGTAAATATTTTCCAAACCAAAAGAGAAACCCCCGCTTACACACCCATTCCGTGCAAAGGTGTGACGGTAGCACACATACAGAGGTCGCAGAAACAGCGTCACAAAACAGATGAAAGCACCACCGGAGAACTCGCACTTGCCAGGTAAGTTCTTCAATCTTGTGCGCTTTACAAGTACTTTCAACTACACACATACACAGAGTTCACTGCTTCGGCTTCACTTGTTTGGGACTACTGAATCCAGGAGATTTTGTATTGTGCGCGTGTGTGTATTTTCAGCTCATTTTTCAACGGTTGAAGTACCAGCACACAGCACTCCACAGTTGACAGCCGACCGCAATGATATGGCGGAAAGATTCTGCAGAATCTGCTTCTCACCGACGATGACGACCGGTTGTGTGCTTTCGAGTACGGGAGAACCATTCACGCGCGCGGTTTTCCGGAGGCTCCTCCATCGACAGACACTCCAACGGTCCGTGTCGGTGCAGATAGCTCACCGGAGAGATTACGGTTCCGTATTGCGCTAGTTGGTGGCCGCATGCGGTTGTTGGGCTCTGCTACTGCCGCTTGATGAGGTTATTAAAAATGAATTCACCTCTTTTGGGTGCCGGCCTGACCGGGTTCGAAAATATGACCCTGAGGCAGTGATCTATTTCCACCCAGTAAGCCCTCCCCTCGTCCACCCTTCTTACGACTTTCCTACCCAACCGTGAAGGATGATATTTTTAGACGCTTTCATCAGCAACTCGGTACGCTGCAAGCTGGATCGGATTTTTGTACCTCGGTGTTCGGGTGTTGCTTCACGTGTGGTTGTTTATGACTCCCGAAGGGATCACCAAAGGTAAGGTGTTATCAATGGGATAAAGTGATCACTGAATGGCAATAAAACCCGGGAACTTATAGAAAAGTAGCTTACGGTCAGGTGCTCAAGACGAAGGTCATAAAGAAACCATGATTGTGTGGTTTTGTGCGGCAAGAATTCGGAAGAGGACGCTCACATGACGAAAAAAAAAAGTTTGCAAAGGATAAGTGTGTAGTTTATCGTTGTTCCTGTTCAGATTTTCTACTCTTTCTAACGTCCTCTATTTAGCGGTCTATCTTTGTTTTACATCATTTTATTTACATCAATTTTGAAAAATCTTTTTGTTATTGAAATCGTTACTTGTGTTTTACTTTTTCTTGCGTGATTTATACAGTTTTTGTTCTTTTGTTTGAATTTCAACTTGTTTTAGGTATTTCTTATATTATATTCCGAGCTTACCACTGATTCTCTTGGTTACTTTCAATTGTTTCGTTTCTTTCATTTGTTGTTTTAAATTTTTATTTAATATGTTACAGTGTTTCTCACTTGATAATGCAAAGTTACCTATGATTTTTGCAAACGCTCCATACGAAATCGTATGTAGCGTTTGCAAAAATCATAGGTAACTTTGCATTATCAAGTGAGAAACACTGTATAAAGTAGGTAATCTTTTCTTTGTTTCTTTTTGTTTATATTCCTTTCGGCTTTTTTGTATGTCATGTTTGTTGTGCCAGTTAATGTTAGTTTTATCCTTTTCATTTAAGGTTAGTTGAAGTGTTGGTCCTTCTCTAGAGCTACAAAATAGTTTTTAGACAATTTACGGCTAACGTTTAATCGTTTCATTCAGAAGCTATCAAAGCAATAATGTTGCGTCCAGTTTTTGATACACATTATTGTAAGTTTCATTTAGTTTTGTTTATATTGTTTTTTCTTTTATATTCATGATTCGATTTTTGCTAATTTTCGTTTCAAATTTGACTGTTTTTGTCAGTATTTGTCCTTTTTACTAGTGTTTGGATATTTAAAAAATATTTTTTCAGTTTTAGAGAATTTTCTGATTAATGCACTAATTAAAGAAAATCAGTTAAATCATTTATTTTCAACTATGAGCGTTTTTATCATTAAATGATATTGTTTCAACCAAGTTTTAAAATTTTATTATTAAATTCAATAATAATACACAATCAATTGCAACTGTCTAAAACATCCTTTTAACACACACAACTTTAGAGTAACACATTGAAAAGACGCCCTTCTCCACCATTTGCTATAAAAAAGCAATCAAACGATTGTTATCCACGCCAAAGGACACCGAACATGCAAAATCCATCACCAAAAACAAGCGAAATGATCCACCACCGTCACCATCCGCACACGGCCCATCACATCATTATCCGTTTGTCGATCCGTGTACCAATCGTGCCATGACAAACATGACAACTGCTGCAAACGAATCGCACGTCACGAAGCTTCTGCGGCGCACAAAGTGAAACAGTGACGAATTGATTTGCCGTGAGCCGAACAGAGCAAATAACCAAACCATTTCGCTGCCTGCAATTGAATATAACACAACGAGCTCAATTTTCATTCAACCAAGCACACACACACAGTACAGACATATACCGCCGGGTACCTGGTCTGTCCCTACGGCTTTACCGGGCAAACAACACTTGTTTTCTGGGAAATAATTGTTTCACCGTGTTTTTCTCCGGATTGGATTTTTTCCACCACGATGTGCCGAGGCTTTTCGCGGCCCAGGAAAGCCTTAGGGAATGGGATCTGGTGTTGCGCTTGCTTCCTGTGCTTATAATCAACCATCAACCAGGTGACCCCATCGGGAAACAGTGATGGCCGATTTTCATTCAATTACTCACAACTCCCGCCGGCCATAGCGTAGGCCAACATTTCAATTTCCCAAGCGCTTGGTGGGATCTCTGTTTCGATTTTTCTAGCTCGCACTCTCGCTCTTTCTCTCCTTAAAGCCGGCAATTTATCGAGCCGAAATCGAAATTTTCCACTTGATCAACCCAGCAGGCACCAAACCCAACGACCAACATAAGCTGTGCTAGTGAATATCTTTTGCTCATTTTTCCAGCATCCCCTTATCGAATCCGACACACCCACGGCAGACAGTATTCGGTGTCATTCGGTTAATTGTCGGTCCACTTTTTCACAGGTCATTCGTGTTAGCGTAGGAAAAGGCGGTGGCCGTGATGGCACCGCATCCCTCCCCGGGACAGACCAACAGGAAAGAACACACTAGGTGTCACCTAGTTTCCATTGGCAACTACCGAAAAATTATGATGACGATGATGATGTTAATGACGAGCTGGATGGACAGTTTGTCACGAGGACAAGGCGATACGTTTGTTTCCATGTACCTGTTCCATGTTTTTCCTGCTCGCGCGTGTGTGTTTGTATGTTTTTGTCACCCACACGGGTTACTTTCCATTCGTAAATCAACATCATGTTCACAGGTCGGTATGATGTTCTGTCGTTTTGCGTTCCACTCTTATTTGTCACACCCCATTTGCTTGCACATCCAGCTTCAATTCCCCAAGACCATCTCGGCGGACCGTCGTGAAAATGTCAGCCCCGATTAGTCAACCGACAGTCAGCGGCGCTGTACGCTGGTGGTGGATGTTTATTTTAGCGACAGGTTGCGAAACCGTTCACCGTTGGGTGAACGCTGGCGTGAAGCAAATTGAAATTAAAAACACGCAAATTATGATGCATCCCATCACGAGCGACGGGTTTTTGCCTCTTTTTTTGCAGCCGGCGTTCGAGACCGGAAGAAGCAACGAAAAGATAAGTTGATTTTTCAAGAAAATAGTGCCAGAGTGTGGGTTGACCACAGGTTTTCTCTCTTCAGGGGGTTTTTCTCTCTTTAAGTAGCTTAAAGAACAGTGGAATGTACACAAAAAATTAAATCGAAAAAAAAATTATTGAAAGAAAATTTATATATTATTAATCTTGTAAATAATGCTTTGAACTACTTAATCTGTTAGTAACCACGAACTAATTTCATGCATTAAACTCTTCTCTTCTCTTCTCTTCTCTTCTCTTCTCTTCTCTTCTCTTCTCTTCTCTTCTCTTCTCTTCAATTCTCTTCTCTTCTCTTCTCTTCTCTTCTCTTCTCTTCTCTTCTCTTCTCTTCTCTTCTCTTCTGTTTACCCTTTACATTCTCGTTTTTTTTCTTTTCTCCTCTCCTGTTCTGATCCTCTTCTCTTCTTTTCGATTCTCTTCTTCTGTTCTCTTGTAGTCTCTTTTTTTCTTTACTCTTCTTTTGTCCTATTAACAATTTTTTCTTCTCATTCAGTATGACTTTACGAAGTGAAAATTACTTCATTTTTGTTATCTTTTTTCTCTTTTTCCTCTTGTTTTTCAGCTTTTTCTGTTCTTCTTTTATTTCCTTTTCATAGTACTCATTCTATTCTTGTCTTTCTCATTCTTGTTGATGCTTTTCTTCTTGCTCTTATTCTAGACTTAGCGACTATAATGAGTTTTGTCATTTAATGGCTAAATAGACTTGAACTTCATACCACGTAGTTGAACAACCAGTCCTCATTATGTGCGCGGATGTGATTCAATTCCTTTGCCTACCTTGTGAAGAGTGGTGACATTAGTGTCTCTATCAGTGAACCATTCTCAACTTTTATGGTTTGTTAAATACGCAACGATTTCTTAAGCTTAAGATGTCGTAAACAAATGTTAATTATTTTTAAGAAGTAAATTAAATATTTAACAAATATTGATTTTGTTTAATTACACCTTATTCCTGCACAGATTGTAGTTTGTGGAAAAGGTACACATTTTTGTTTTGTTCTTACTCCTTTTCCAACGATTTCAGCTCGCTCATCTTGAATATTTGTATGAGAAATCATCAGAGTTTCAAGTTCATTTGTACTGAGAATCGAAAACACCTTCTTCCATCGTAATAGCCAAGATACCGATGGAGGCGCCTAGTACCCGGTGCGTATCAGACATGGGAAAATAGATTTCCCACCATCAACGCTCGGTTCGGTTGAAACACCTTTCCTGATGGTCTTACATTACAGTAGCCTACCACCATTCTCCCTTCTCCCTATATTTCCTCTAATGCTCCCTTAGCGATAGCAAAAATAGAGCACGGGAGTTATTTGTTTATTTGTCCATTTAATGGTTGGGAGTATCTTTTCACCCGGCGGAACCCGCTCAATTTTGTATCGAAGTTCATCCCACGCTTTGAGCTCATGTTCTTGTTTGTTCAGATTGCGCTACACACGCACGTAGGTAAGCGACCGTAAAGCGAATGAAATTAAACATATTTAGAGCCGACTGAGTGTGTGTAGCTGTGTGCACACACGGTGTCCCGGAGCATGTTTACTTCGGTTGCACTTGGACTCGCAGATGATAGATAATCAACGTTGGCCGGTAAGGTGTGTGAGAAAGAGAGAGAAGGAGAGGAAGAGCAGAACATAAAGTCGGTGCATTTGAAATGTGTGAAACACAAGCCGTAGGGAGTGGATGGGAAATAGTTTGGACATTCCGCTGTCATAAAACATCAGAAGCGGTTGGCAGGGTTTGGGATGGGCCAAGAAGCAAACGAAACGAGCAACTGTCCATGACGTACCATTTCCGCGTAGGAAAACATTGACTCCGCACGGGCTGCTAGAGAGCTGGAGGTTTGCCTCGGGGTTGGATACAATTTCGTTGGAAAAGCGATCTGCTCCGTACCGGCCAGTCGGAGAGCTATGATTGTCAATCTGGTCCGTCGGTGTCGAAGGATGGCAAGTGTCGTAATCGTGAAATCGTGCAACATTGCAGCAAAACGTGATGCAATCTCGAGTGGGCAAATGTTTGTTGCCAACAGCTTGCGGTTGATTGTGAAGCGATAAAGAATGTAGGAGCATTAAATAATTCCACTTAAAATTACGTTTGTCAACAGTTGGTTTAGCTTGAAAGATTTCCGACTAAAATTGTATTATAAATAGCTTAGACATAGCTTGATCCACCTCAATCTGGAATCAGAATTCCTGTCAACGAACTATTATATTCGAACTTTCTTACAACACTCGTGCACCATACACATGCTATTCTAAGCACAATTTCGATCCTCTCAAGCTAGCCCTCCCCACAATCATCATAATATAGCAGGGGACATAAAAATATCCATTTATTTGCTCATCTCATCTAGCAGAGGTCGGGCACGAGTCGAACATTCCTCCGTACTCTTTACTTCGGTTTGGATCGTTGACAAAAACGTCCTGCAACCGTCTGTTGTTGGCTATCGTTTCCCATTTTTCCTTTCCCACACACTCGGCTCTATTTTCAGCTTCATCATTCAAATCGAGCGACTCGAGTAAAATAGTTAAACCCGACGAACCCAACTTCACGTCGTACGTTCCACCTGTTTTGTGCGTCCGCACGGCGTATAAAGAATGGCGAAGAAAAGACGTAACATTATGTCGTCCGGATCGATCGTGACGCTTGCTGTGTTGTAACGGTGTGACTGTCCCATTTCGGGACATCATAAAACCCACATTCACACGCACCTCGAGCACACAGACACACCTTCGTGCGTTGTGTGTGTGTGGGGGTCGTTCATCGTCTCAACAGTGCGAGGGCCATAAAATCGTTATCAGAAATAAATTGCGTGCAATGTTCAAACTTTATTTTTTACGATTATGTTCACGAGCCCTCACACACAGCAGCAGCGGCAGCTTGCTAAATGTATTTGTGTGGATGTGCGTGTGCGCGTGTGTGTGTGTGTGTGGAAAGGATACATTTTCGATACTGAAGTGCAACACAAGCTGGCACTGGTAAACCACAAAGTATGCAAGCAATATGAGGAGTCTGAGTTTATCATTTGGCTTTGGCCCCGAAATGCTTCAATGTTTCGATTTGCTCTGTGTGCGCTG
The DNA here is from genome assembly GCA_002091835.1 of Anopheles maculatus. NCBI lineage: Eukaryota > Metazoa > Arthropoda > Insecta > Diptera > Culicidae > Anopheles > Anopheles maculatus. Next base: position 666,275 of record KZ061563.1, on the reverse strand, counting down.
CTTGGAAATGTTTATCCCCCTCTGTAGTATGAGACATGCGGCGCTGCGTGTGTATATTTTATTATTTTTCGTTTGGTTTATGTATCAGCGCAACGGGAGAAAAAAAATGGCGACTTCACTTTAACTGGCATTTGCAGATGAGCACACTGTCAAAAAACTGTGTGGCGATGGAGCAAAATCTCATCTTGCCGGAAGCGAAAAAGCAACATGATGACATAAAATTTCAACACACACACTCACACGCTGGCGAAAGTATGCCATAATTACGTGCCTCCAGCCTGGTGCGAAGGTGTATGCGTGGAAAGGAAACGCCACGGCGACCGTTTTCGGAACAAATCGATTCGAGTTCGAGGAAGAAGATGAACAACAGCAAGGTACAGCATTAATGGACCTTATGTTAGCCACTGGATGGCTTTTGATCAGGGACAGCTCAGGCATGTGTCACACAGCTTAAAAGTATTTAACACAATCAACTCGCTCGCGCTCGGTCTGGCTGTGACGGATAAGCGTTTGATGCGTTTTTTTGTTTTGTTTCATCTTTTCCACCGTTTATTCGTATCGTTCACAGTTAATTTTCCTTTCTCTATAAAAAAAGCCCCCCATTTCACCAGTCGAGCCGATGACTCGGTAAAGATCGCTTAATGGTGCGTGTCGTACGTGAACAGGCCAATGCAATTACGGTGCGAACGATCGAAACGGAGCAAGCAATAAAAACAAAACAGGCGATCTATAATGAAACTTCTCGCAACGAAAGCTAACCAGGTTTTTTTTACTATTTCATTTTTAAATATTATATTGTTGAGCGAACCCGGAAACACTTTTTTTTGGTGTTGAATTTTTTTCGTGTGGCGTGACAGACAGCACTTTTCGGGCTGGAAAGAAACCTTGGGAAATTAAAGAGCACGTAGCACTCCGGCCAAAAAGGGTACATTCACAATGTGTACGGCTGCTAGGTCACACATGTGCAAGGCTAATTGTTTATGAAACATTGACACGCAATCGTGACAGGCGGGTGGGAATTGGGTGTCGTTTCGCTTTACGCTTCATGCTCGCACACACTCTACCGAACGGGGTTGAAGGATTTTTGGCTGCCGGGATAATGCTGGTTGGGGTTTCCGATTTTTGATAGGAGTTCCCCATTGTGTGGCGTTACCAACAGGTGTTGAAATGATTTCATTTTGTTCGCTCTAGTTTTTATGTTTTTTTGTACAGAAATTTAGTTTTCGTTTAATAAAATAACAATAATCGAATTTTGATACATTAAATGCGGGCTTTTTCGGCGCGGAGTGAAAAAATTGCATACTATTAGGCGCTATCGTTTATTTTGGTTCCTTTCAAACGTTGCTTAACTAACCTAACAAGGTAAAATAAGTGAAAAAATGAAAAGCTTTTTGAACTTAATGTATAAAATGCGCCAAAATGTTGAAGAGATTTTGTTTTGGAGTTTGTATTATGATCAGAAGATTTTCTGTTGAGCCTCCAACGTGGCGTTGCTAACAAATGCTGAAGTGATGTAATTGTACATGTTCTTCGTTTGCTTTTTTTTTGTTCTAGTCGTTGTCGAGAATCATTTTTCAATGGATAAAGTAATAATTTACATGTTTTGGAAGATTAAATGTATAACCTTCGCTGGTAAATCTAAAAAATTGCATACTTTAAGGAGTGCCTTCGTCGAATTTAACATATTTTTAGAATTTTTGGCTTTTTAACCCGGCTGACTTAATCCTTCTACACTAAAGGTATAATTTATTATTCAATCATGTGTAATTTGTGCCTTCGTTATAAAGAATGGTTCAGCTCTTTTTGCTTAAAAACTTTCTTATTAAACCTTCACCGTGGGATAAGTAACAGATGTTGAAGAGAATTATTTTTACAAATTTTAACTTGATTCTTCATTGTGAAGATTAATGATCTACTTAACTGAGAATAATGTCAGTAATAATTTCATTTTAAAACATAAAGTTCAAGCATTACGCGTAACGTTACCATAATTGCATACTTTTAGGGGTGTTTGTATTGGAATTGATTTTTATTACTGTTTGTCAATTCTTCATCGTCTAGGTTTAGCTATAATTTTCATCTATTAAAGAAGAATGTGTTTTTCTAATTAAATCAATCCCACATGTTGGATGAATAAACAAATATAGACTTTTAGACTCGATGTGATAAGTAATGCATAATTTAAGGAGCTTGCTTACGAATGTATAGATAGGCATACTTTCAACTTGTTATAATAATGTTAAAGTAGTTAATATAAATTACGACTTAGTCTAGAAAAAGAAAAAAAGGGTTTTATTTTGACTGAAGTAAATGTTCATCAAATATGTTTACTTTGTAAAACATTTTTTCACTAATCTGATATAATATTGACTTATAAATAACTTAATAAATTAAAGAAGTTAATAATTCGTAAGTTTTTAAGAGATATTGTTTGAAAATTTGCGTAACATACTATCATTTTCCTCCGCATTTGAAAGCCGTAGAAGTAAGGCTTCTCTTTGATGACGACTCATGGTATATGATCATCTGAAGCCCCACAGCATCATTAAGTTGATAGTTTAAGCCTAGTGCAAGCCATCCAATTTTTTCCCCACCACAGCTCAGCATTCAATCTACCATCTGCCGGACCTTTTCTTGCAAAACGTCAACGAAGACGACAGGAAAAACAGTCTTTCCGTGCACATTGTCACAGCACTGCTTGCTCGACACGTACATCGTCCGGATGATGAAATGTGTGCAACGTGAGCACGCCCTATTTGTTCCTTCATTGCGACTCCCTTTCGTCTCTCACGCACTCGCATCACACCGGCACCAGTTAGGATCAGACCGCGCCAGATTGCACAGCAGCAGCGAAAGGTTTCACTTTTTATGCTGAGCTTTTAATTCAAAGCCGTGCATCCTGACCATGTCCGCAGTGTTATTAAACATTAAGCAGGAGGCAAATCTGTCCACGCGCTGCCTGCCGGGGTTGCGTCAATTTTTAGGTGTTGGTGAGGGTATCTTTGGCTTGGCTGCTTTACACACCACCACCAGTGGGTATGCGTGTGTGGCTTTCATCATTCTTGTGGATCTTCTCGGGATTTCATTCGAGCGCAGTGGTTTGCTTGTTTTTCCAGGCAGACAGCTGACGACGTTCTACAAATGCGATTGTGTGGAGCTGAGTTTGGACACCTTATGCCTGCCCAAAACGGGAGGGACAAAATTTAGGCTGGATTTGACGTATCTCTCAGTTTTCCTGTCGTAACACTGGTCCAAAGTCCATTTCCCGGAAACACACCATTCCAGATTGACAGATGCATTATGCGACACCGACAGCATAATAATGTAGCGATGGCTTTAATTTGGTTGTGGTAGGAACGAGTCACTTCTCATTATGCAAAAAGGTTAAATGAGATGCAAATCATGCTCTAGCTGGATGGTTGCTTTGTATCCAAGTCGAACGAATGGTTCATTCCTTTGCAGAGAGCTTTTATTAAGTGAAGTTGTCAACTGTGCTACTGATTAAAAGAGTATTACTTCGTGAGCAAAATAGAATTACCCGCAATAGTTGAAATTTGAAGTTGTTGCAATCCATCTTTTCCACACAACCCAATGACTGTAATCATGTTAAATCCTTGGGAACTATTTCTGCTTGAACGTAGCGCGAATGTGTTTTCCCTTCTCTTTTATTTCGTTTGGCAAAACTTGAGCATAATCGCCTCGTCAGTGTGCAGTGAGTCGAAGGGAAAAAACTTTCCCATTTCACATTCGTCATCGTGGAAACGAGCGTGGAACAAACAACTTTACCACACACGAAGAATTTCACTATTTCGTAGGAACGCTTCAAAGTTTTGTTTGGAAAAAACACATTTATTATATTTTTCCCCGTTTGTCAGTGGTTCTCCGAAAGATATAAAGGCTTTCCCACTACCACTACTTGCACAAAAAGCAATTATGAAATAGTGTGAAATGTAATAAACAAAACAAAACGAATTTTCCCAAACCCAGCATTTATAAACATTCTCCACTCCAGTGGCACACGAGTGATAATAAATGTCGGCGAATCTATCTGCACAATGTAATGCATTTATTTATCTGTTGGTGAGCTTTTTTTTGCCTCTGCTCTGTTGGCCATTCTTTTCCAAACAAATTCCATCCTTCATCGGTTCCAAGTTCATCCCGTGCAACAATGGCATGCCACTTGCATTCCACCTCGAGGACGCTGTTCATCGGTTTGGTTTCGGTAGTTGGTTATGGATGATCGACCATGTACACATACATACCGGACTAGTTGCTGCGACTGGTGCACATGCAACGATGCATGCAACCACGGTTCTGCATTTGCATGAGTGCACTTTTTTTCTGCCATCACACACACACACCACCGTAGTACTTCTACGAACACAGGAGCATTGCATTCAACAGCTCTAGCCTGATTAATGGGTATTAGAACGTTGGCGGCATTTGGACGGTGACATACACGACATTCTGCGCCGGGTTGTTTTTTTCTTTAATTCCTGTGTAGTGTGTAATGGATTATTTTTTTATTACAACGACTCTCTATACCCCCTTCCTGTCTGCTCTTTTCCCCCTGCAATTCCGCTTCACTTTCAACATTGACTTTGTGCTTTTGAATTTTTACAATCACTTTTCGAGCTTGCCTTTCTCGCCGGTCTGTTAGTACGTTTCCCTGGAGGCGCATGGAAATGAAATGTGTGTGTGTGTGTGTTGGTTTTTTGTTGGTGCTCGAATTTTCATTCCCCACGTTTTGCCAGGCACGCTAGCAACATGTGGTGGAGCGTAATGGGTAGTTGGGGTTGAAATTTTGCTCGCGGCGTCCAACGGCTAGACGGCTAGAGCAACTGAAAACGGGCGTATAAACAAACACGTCGGACACGCACACAACGGGAGCTCTTGATGGAAGGCCCCCAAAAAAAAAGGCTTCTCCGATGCTGATGTCCCTAAAGTGGGTGCATGGTGGGTGCCATGTTTTGATGATTTTGAACAAATCTGGTCGTTTTCGTTTTGTTTGGTCCGTTGGGTTGGCAAAATGGTGTAATCCTAAACCATGAAGCTGTAGAAATGAATTTAACCGGAAGGGAAGTTATGTGCGAGAGATTACAAAAGCTACGAAGCGTTTTTTTGTATTGTTTCGGTATGTTTTCAGGCTCGTCCGATTGTATTTTGAAAGAAGCTTGAACAATTCGCATGTTAAAATATAAAATAAAATTTTATGGAATATAGAAGCACACAACAAAGGTAGGATTATTCTAAAAATGCCTTTATTTATTAGTTATGTAAGGCTTAAGCAATATGAGAGCCTTTTTTCAGTTTATAAAACGTTAAATTTTGATGTTTCAAACAATTTTTGTTTGAAATTTTCATAATAAATCTTTGTTTTTTGTTTATTTTATGCTCAAGCTTTTGTTTTGAGGCCTTGAAACTAATCATTGACTGAAAAGATATTATACAACAATATCTAAGACTCAATCTCATTCAAAAATAGCGCCTTATATACAAGAAACGACAATAGCGATTAGAAAACCGCCTAAAAGTATGCAATTTATGGTTCATCAGTCATGAATGATGCAAATTACGTATTTTTTTGCATTAGTTTACATGTTGTTTTGTCTTTTATTGTTTTTTTTACAAAGTTTTCCATTTATTGCAAATATAATTACACTTTTAATAATATCAATTCTTTATTGTTGACTTTTTTCACTATTTTTATTGTTTTTTTCTTCTGTGTTTGGATAAATTGAACAATATGCCATCTCTTGGTTAATGTTATTGAAAAAGATGCTGTTCTGTGCACACACTAATGTAGACACATCATTCACTGTATGTGGTAGTATAATATTACTTTCAATTCACTCTTTTTTGCTCTTCGATTTCTCGATTCTTTCTTCCAGGATTCGAGATCCAGGACAAGACGATAGTTTGCCCCTATCCCCATTTTCCTTTCTGTGTACCGAACCACACAACCGGGGCCGTTAAGAGTTTGCCCGTTTATTCCTTACATTACTTTCCTACAGGAACGAACCACCGCATACGCCGCTAAAGAGAACTCGTAAAATCAATATTCCTCCCGGTCGCGCCTGGATTCGTAACGAAACTGGAGACTGGAGGTCAAACTCTTCCCAATCCCCCGAGCCAGCCATTTTGCGCTGTAATTTTTTCCCACTCCCTTTTCCCTGCCCCATTTTCCCAACCTTGGGGCAGCTTTACTTTAGCGCTTTCCACGCGAATGCGTTGCCTGACGTAGGCACAGAAACACAGAAAAGCTTTTTCCCAGAGCTTGTCTCGTAGTCTTGGGTTGTTTTTTTTTTCGTTGCTCCTCCCGCTGCTTGTGGGTTTGGTATCCATATCGCGTACAAGCACATTTTCGCCCCGTCTTCCCCCCTCACCAAGCACGGTTGTAACATGTGCGGTTCGTTGGGGTTTTTCCTTTGCTTTCCACCCACAGCTTTCCCAAAGTAATACTGAGGCGTGCCTTTTGGGGGAGAGTTGATTTGTTTCATCGACACACATTCGCACGGAGCGGCACAAATACAGGCGAACAGTTCACTCACACACAAACACACGCGTAAAAGGTATCAGAGACCCACTGGTGCTGTAGTGGAATCAACCGAAAGGGTTGATTTTTGCTCTTCGATGGCGTTCGTGGCACATCAACAGTCATTCAATCCTTTTCGTGCGTTTGGTGCATTCAACCATACGTCACTGAAGTCACTCGAGCTGTTTTTCTCTTTTTCTCTCGTCTTCATCTCACTCTGGGTTCGTTCTGCACATTTGCCGTTTCCATTCCGGATGCAATAATTCACTTTTGCCGAGCAAATTAAAATGCAATTTGTTCACCCTCTTGAAGAAAGCCCTTAAGGTCTTATGGTACCATTGCCGATCTTTCTCTCTTCCGCCGGTAGATCCTTATTGTACCGAAGTGAGGCAAGGTGATGAAGCTAAGGTGGAAGAAAAAGGAGCAATACCTCCCTGGATACCGAACTGGCAACCGACATAGATGAGGTTTTCTATTCCGGTTTGGTGCTCTGTGTAGTAGTGGCGTTGCGCCCTTTTAAGATGATGATGAAGATTAAGCGAACCCGTCAATGGGAAAAGGGGTTGCCGGTGAGCTGTAGCCTGGTTTCGGTCTCGGGATTTAGGATGAATTAGTAAGTAAATTGATTCCATAAGACTTACAGTACTATTACTGGCTGTTGGGTTTTGTTTTGTGGCACTGTAATCGGACGGGTTTGCTCTTTTGAACTGAGTCTAGTTGTTCCAGAATAAGGGTTTAAATTAATTTGATTTGCCGGCAAGGATCACTCTTGAGGAGGATCTTTGTAAACTTGTGATACTTCACGATGCAATTAGATTAATTTCACTGTTGAGACAATTTTGAGTTTTCCTTACAACAAAATATAGTTCATTTATAGCATTACCTTAAAATCTTTAAATTCTTTTAACATATTAAAAGATTCATCACGACTTAAGTATAAATTGGAATGAGTTACCAATTTTGCCGAGATTTTGAAGAGAATTTTGCGGTAGGTGATGCTTAATTTTGTATAAGTTGAAAATAAAGATTAGTCGTTCTGGAGGTTCAAGTCATACCGTGGAAAATGTATGATTGTACATACAAGTTTCAAGCTCTTCGTATTGAAGATTTATTTTGTAATGAACTTTTTTATATTAAGTCCTTTTCATGTTTGATTTAAAATTGATTTGTTTCACTTATTTTCGACACAATTACTCAAAAAGATTTTTTTTTGTCTTATAAATAAGTCCTCTTCTAGTTCAGGAAGGTCTGGCTATTTAAATATTTTTCTTATTAACTTTTCAATGAATCCTTTTAAATCCTTTTTGGAACCATAGAAGCGGCTGACTGGGCGCCTCCATCAAACAAAATGTGGTTCGATGGAGGCGCCCAGTTGTTCATCCAAGTGAATTATTATTAATAATATAAAATAAAATAGGTAAAACGGCGCCCTCTTGCTGCGATCCCTTTGAAATCAATGAAAACTATAAAACTTCCTTCGATGAATACTTTTGATGAGTCTTTAATTAAATTTTTAACACCAAAAAGGTAATTTTGACCACAAATTTGTATTGATCATCCCATAGTAATACCTGTTGTTAAATTATCTCAACTTATGAGAACTTTAATATTAAATTTTGCGTCAATTTCCAACTTAATTTGTGAAAAATAACCTCCAGTAAATCGAAACAGAAATGTCCCACGTGGCACATCCATTATTTTATTGTTCTCCCTTGCCATTTCATTTTAAGTAAAATATGCCAATAATCCAGTGGCCAATGCCAATATGAAGTAGTAATAAATACCAACCGATCGGAGCGACCAAAAAAAGAAGAAGAAAAAACACCAAACACGCCCGTCCGTCCTAGCAACAACAGTACGAGCGGCGTTGTGTCCCTCACTTCTGTATCGGTAAAATCGATTTTATCGATCCACGAAGGGTCCTTGTGTGGGGTCGTCCTTGTGAAAGGAAGGAGTAGAAGAAAAAACAACAGGCCCCAAACGCTCTGCGGCGCTGTGGTCAACCTTGTAGCGCATGTGGTCACCATTGTGGTGTTTTATGCTGAACCGTTGATTAAAACCACTAACTACTGTACTACGTACCACGCACTCACACACACCACTGTTTCTCGCGCCTTTTGTTGCGCTTGTTGTTGTGCCATTAAATTTGGTGTGCAGCAAGATAATGCGAATACATTATTTAAAGCCTTACCTTCGTGCATGCTTCCTCGTGCACGGTTGGGGAGTTCCTTCCACTCGGTGCGTTGCTTCAACTAATGGCCTCTGGCGACCTTCAACCAAAACACTCTTACACAGGCGCACACACACACATACACCCACAGGCGGACACACAGCTCCCTCGCTTGGGCTTATTTTCTCGTGGCACAGTAAGACAGGATTTCCGTTCCGTCAGAATTGAAGGAGGAGTCCTCGATGGAGACCTCCTAGCAGAAGCAAACCTTTTGCCGACGAATGGGGCGTCTTGAATGGCTTGCAATACAGATACACGCGCACACACACACACGCACACAAACACCCACTTAATGGCAGTGTCACTTGAGCAGAAGTACACAACACACTCCACGCTAACCTCAAACAGCGTACAATTCTTGCTCTCGTACGGAATCGCACACGCACACACACACCTTGGGTCACAACTGCCGATCAGATCAGAAGAACACTGAGCCCTCGGCCCAGCAGCACAAAACGCCGGCACCCAGCACCGGTGATGGTACGCAGCGAACCCGGCTGGTGCGATCGATTACAATTTTCACCGTCATCTTTTTTCCACGAACGACACTTATATCTTCCCTTTTCTTTGCCACTCTTTTCTATAACAAGACCCAATCTCACATCCTTGTGGAATTATTTTACACTCTGTGCACACTGGCAATCGCTGCGGGAAAGCGGATAGGAAGCATGAGCAGAAAGAAAGAGGGATCACATGTTATAGAATCGCGCACACACACTCACATTATCGCAAACACGCACCAACACACACTGTTACACGCTGATGCCTATCATCATTAGTTGCCACGTCGTACATTTTTCCTACCAGTTGAACATCACATGGGCTCTTTAATTTTCAGCAAAGCAAAAGCTACTGAACAGCCTTTTTCTTTTTCGTTTGGGAAGGATGGTTTTTGTGTAATATAAGTTAAGCACCAGTTTTCCACAAAAGGGAAAAAGGTTTTTTCCGGTAAGGAAATTCGATTCCGAACCAAAAATGGCTGCAAAAGTATGGTTAAAAGCTCATTTTTCGATCCCTTTTTTTGCTTTCTTTGGGGCCTCAAATTAGTGCAAAACAGTCAATTAAGAGCGATAGGAAGGATTGTCGTTTGCTTTGGTCAGAGTTTAAAAGAGTCATAAAATTAAACAAAACTGTAAAAGCAAACCGAAAGCGAAAGAAAGGCTCAAAAGGAGAGTGTCCGCCTCACACAAAATGGGGTGTGTGTTGATTGAAGCGTTACGCTTGGATGGTCTTTGAAGAAAGGAGTTGGAAAAGCACCAGAAAGGTTCTATTTGCCAAGAAGGGGTTTTCTATTTGCGTTGGTTGTGATTCGGAATAATTTTTGAAGCACTTTCCAGCGAAGAAATAACGAGCCTGTTACGTTAGGAACTTTATGGTAAGTGGAGTTTTGCTGTAATATTGCAAACGAAACTCCCTAACGCATGAATGTCTTCATGATCAAAGGATGAACGCGTTTGCTTGCTGTTAGGTACGCGCCATCCCAGCTCGAAACAATACGAAGCTTTAAGTACTGTTTGCGTCTGTTTAAACTCTACTTGAAACCCCCCAGTCAGCCAATTGTTACCAGACGGCAAAGCCACCCTCGAAAGAGGCTTACCTACCGTCCGTATGAACGACCGGGCGCCTCCATCCTTTTAAAAAAAGGGTGAGTTACTGTTACTGCCTTACCTACCGCTGTGAGATTATACACCGAATGCGCTCGTCACGACCACTACCATCATCACTAGTATGGGGCAGCGTAGTGTAAACTAGTATGGACCCTAACGTTGCGGGTCCTCACATGCCCTGTTTGCTTTGGTTGTGTGTGTATGTGTATGCTACCACCACCACTACCACTACTACTCCACTCTACGCAGGATATGGCCCTCACACAAGGGCAAACACACGCACACACTGTCGGTTAGGATGTGAAACACGTGTGCAATCTCGCTCGTTCTGCTTTCCTTCCTTCGTTTGTTTGGTACACACACACACTCGCATACGTACATACACGTACGCACACACACACACATACGAAGGGTCCTCGGCGGTTAGGCAAAACCGTCCTTAACGGGCGACAACACGGTCACGCACCGAAAGCACGGGAATCGAACGACGTCTCGATGACTACTGAACGGTGGTAACACTCCTTGGGACGTTCTCGATTCGCGGTTCGAGTCCATCCGCTCGCACGAAAGAGATTGGATTTACTACGGGGTTGCAGGGTTGTCAAACATTTGCTAAAAACATAAAACAGAACCTGGCATACTTTTAGGAGTTTGTTTTCCCGCTGTGTGATGCTTTATAGTTTCTACAACTTTTCACCATCATTTTAGCAGTGCCTTTTCATAAAATACAAATAAATTTCATAAACGTTGTTATAACCATATATTTTGATAGAGAGATTGCATACTAGCAGGAGTAAATCAAATTAATCTCTGCACGACATTGAAAGCGATTAAACGTTACATTTTTCGTATAAATTACGGAATAAATAACAGTTTTAACTGAGAATAAATACCAACGATAATTTACAGGTGAAGTTTATGCATTTTGTGTAAAAATATTATCATTTTTAAGTGATTTATTATTAAAAATTAAAATTAAATTTATTCATTCAGCCTTGTGGCAGCAAATGACTCCGTTGCTCAATATTTTTATTTTTTTATTTATGTACATTTCTTCTTCTTTGTTTACATGCTATTAACATGATTGTGCACGATATTACTATTTTACCTTTTTTTATAGTATTTTCGTATATTTTTTGTAATTTCAATTGCTCGTAAGCTTCAAACAACGCTAAAACGTGTTTAAATTAATTTCTAACGAATATCCTAATGCAAGTTTGACACACTTTTTAAAATTTCCTCCCTTTTGAACAGATTTTGAGAGACGAAATCAACGAGCAGAATAAAATGAGCTAACGCCGTTGCTGAGATGATGAAAATCGACGAAACGAACCTTCCAAAGAGAGTGTACAAATCGACGAAGAGAACGCGTGAGCAATACGCAACAACTCTTTCTCATTCTCTTCGTATGTGCTCTCCATGTTGTGAAGGCGTTACATTGCAATCGAAATCGGGAGAACAGATTTCTGCTTCACCAGTGTGTGAACCAACATAAAACAGAGCTTACGGGAGAAAATGTGTAAGTAAACAAAAAATTAAACGCTTCCCGCAGCCCCCGACAAGAGAAAACGGCCGAGAAAATGAACCGTATAAACAAGAGCGAGAGAAAACCCTCGTCCGTAGTAATAACCCACTAGCGTAAGCGGCCACCATCCACCCAAAACCTTCAACCTTCCCCCCCCCCCCCCCGAAACCCTCGTCTTTGCGGGCAACTTCCCGGTGTTTGGTGTTGTTGGTGCTTTTTCGCCTGGAAATATACATTGTTACATTTGCAACAAACGCTCCCGAGGAACGCACCATTGGGAAGCGGGTGGGATTGAGTGGGTAGGTGGGTGCGTAAGATTGTGCGAAGAGAGTTTCAGCTTCTTGAAAGGAAAAACGAAACGGAAGGCTCTCTTTCTCTTGGCGAAGTCGGTTGGCGCGAGTCACCCGTTGGTGTACGAAAAATTACACGAGAGCGGGTGGTTTGATGTATTTCGTTGCAGGGTGGGAGTTTTTTCTCGTCGTTGGCTGTGTTTTGTGTTGCTTTTTTCCACCGTTTTTTTCACATCGTCTTCGCCTACACGAAACAAAAGACTTTCGGGCGTTTTGGAGATTGTGGAGGGCGTGTAACGCTGGCACGAGGGTTGCTCCGAGCCCGTGGTTTTGCTGGGTGTCTTTCCACACACAAAGAGAAAACTCGTTCAACAGATAGGTAGTTGATGGGAATGAGGAGAGAAGGAAGGGGAGGAGGGAGGAAGCTTTGCGGGAACGTGTTTCCTTTGGCAGGAAGGAAGTATCATAAGTTTGACATAGTTTTAAAAATGTGTAGAAATCGTTGAAAAAAAAAGAATAAATTATTATATCATTTAGGCAACCTTTCAGAATAAAATTTTATGCTATTTTAAATTTAAATTTGAATAACTAATGCTTTTTTATAAATGCAAAGATTATTCAAACGCAGCAGGTCTGTTAATAAGTTTTGACGGATTTTTTACGGAGTTTCAAGCCTCATAGGCCTGAATGGGTATCGATTTTATTTAGAAAAGTAATTTCCCTCACTTTGTACAACCTCATTTCATAAAAAAATATGGACTCAATCCTTGTTTCGGTCTAATTTTTCAGCTCGGCGAAATTCTGGAAGTGTTGTGCGGTGAAGCCATGCTCTATCGACCGTCATGCCTGGTCGCGAAATGGGGCATTTTGTCCTTCAATGCGCGACTAAAAACGCTTCGGTTGTCGTCGTTAAACGTCACCCGAGATGGTTTCGTTTGGTTCCAGCACTTCGTGGTACACTACACCCAGCTGGTCCCACCAAATGCACCAAATGAGCTTTCTTCGTCTTTCCGATAAAGCATGATCGCCATGGTATTCCCTCATTATACGATGGGTCTCGGTGGACGAAGTTTTCATCACAAGGTAATGAAGGAGAATTCTCCGCAAAAACACTTTTTCTGGACCGAATGTATTCATTTTGCAACCACGTGGAAAATATTTTGTTTACTAATTGATGAAATGGCAGCTAGAGGCAAACAAACCCTGAAAATGACACTTCAAAATAACAGTGTTGCCAGATTTTACTAAAGTAAAACTTTTAAGTAAACGACGCATAAATCAAAACCGTCAAAACTTATTTATACACCTGATATTATTAATAATATAGTCAATAGACAGAACCATCAAATCTCACAACAAGTAACTAAAAACATATTGTGATAATTTTGATGACATATTACAATCTTGAAAGAAAGGGGAAGAAGCACTTGTAAAGCTCAAGCTTAAGTAAGGAAGCTCCTTTAAAAGAAAATTAGAAAATATTGTAGATAGCCTCTTAAACAATTCGTTGTAAGTTATTAGTTGTTTAGTTAGTAAGAAAAAAACCCTATACACACATTAAAATATAAGTCTATGTATATTCACACGACCTCATTTTTAAAACTAATAATTGTTTAAAATTCTTGAAACTTTTGAAAAAATGTGTGACTTAACATCATCGGCGTAAATTAATTGTTTGCGCCTGAGAGTAGGCAAACCGCATTGCATGCAAATACAGTTCATCTCAAATAATTTTTAGAACGTCGTCTAGCTTTCCTCGTAGCCATTTTATGGACTGTAAATTTCGATCATTTACAAAATTTTCGGAATATTTTCTAATTCAATCCCATATTGATTTAGCACTGTTGGACTCCAGTTGTCGATCGTTTTGCCTTGCGTTACATTAAACTCAATTTAAATTGATTTTGTTTTGAAATATAACATTCAAATTTTTTAAAGTTTGAAAATCAACAAAAAATTAAAATGTATTTACACAATTTAAATTGAATATAAAATAAAAAAAATTATCGAAATATTGGAAGAAAAAAAAATTAAACTAGACATTAAGAAACAAACAACATAAGTTGAAGTGGTAGCAAGATATTCTAATAAATATTCTCAAACCATCTAACGCTTTCTTATCTTAATCATCTTATTACATACACAAGAAACAGCTCAATCACACAATCTCACGAATTGACGCATGAAAAGCTCGTCTCGCCCTTGACATTAACAAAAACCACCCAGACGGTCGCTGTATGGAATAACTATTTCCTTCACGTTCCTCTACAGCATGTACAGCGCAACAGCAACTTCACCAATAGCAAGTAACTAGTTAAGCAACCAAACCGAGGACCTCCCCCATACAAACTTTTTCTCCCGGTAATGATTTATTTTTGGTTCACCTGCTTTCCGTGGCCGTACAGGCTTGATGCCAATCCTTCCCCGGTAAGAAAACGACCTCAACCTGCCGGTAAAGTGAAAACTTCCCTCACCGGAAATGGTTCATTTTGACCTGCCCGATTCCGCCATCGTTTCCGGCACACACACACGGGCGCGGCGTGGTGATGGCTTTTGGTTGAGATTTATTACGGGCGTCCCCGTCGGCGTAAGATTTATTGGGACAGGTCCTGTTTTTGGTGCACACAGGATTCAGACCAATCCAATATTGAGCCGCTGGAAAAAGAAACGACAAAAAAAAACACACACACACAAGAGGAAAAACTGTCATGTTGACACAACACACGGTTACAATGTATGCACACACGTACACTCTCTCTCTCTCTCTTTTTTTCCTCGCGTCACCGTTGTCCCGGATGTTGGTAATATTTCCGGTTTGGTTGCTTCGGAAAGAGGGCTCCGTCTGATGTGTCCTGATTTACCTTCAATCCCGGGGCCCACACAAAAAAAAAGACTAAAAGAAAAACCGAGAAGTGATTGGAAAATGAGACGAAAGCATGAGAGAAAGGTACGACCGAACGTGCAACAAATTTTTGTCCTTCGTAACTCCTTCCGACAGCTCCTTCGGGGTGGAAAATGTATGGCAATGGGAATTTTCAACCGAGCAGGAGGTCCCTTTTTGAAGAAAAGGCTTGGTTTGTTTATAATAAAATAAGATATACGATAATGGGTTGCTGAAAAGTCCCACGAAAGGAACGTGTGAACAAGTTTAAATTATTTTCCAGGGCGTCCATTTTATTTCGAGCGTGTAAATAGTTTTATTAATCCAAATCTCTTCTTTTTTCTTGCCCCATTGGGATCCATTTTTGGACCTTCGCTCCATGTTAATTCGCACGCAGTTAATCAGTAAAAACACTTTCGATCTGAACTGTTATTGCCCGAGTGGAAAAATGTGAAAATTGTGCTCCTCCCAACGTGGAAAAGTCGCCTCCTCACGCGGAGTACATTTAATTTAAATTAAACGGCAAACGAATCGTCAATTTGTCGTACCCAATCCCCATGACGGGAGTTTATCTTTTTGCGTGAAGCCCGTTTATGCTTTTCTTACCTTATGCTGCCTCTCGTGCCCGGTCGTGGTTTGGGAAAGAAAACACATTAGATATTAATTCGCGCCAGTCCCGTGAGGGACGGCAGCCAAACAGACCCGAAGCAGCATGAAAGGTGGACAAACGCTGGCAGAAAACAGCGAAAGCGAAACAACCGACAATGTGACCCAAAAGCCTGGTCAAGGAAATGGTCCGTTTATTGACCTTGGGTGAACGAGCGAGATAATGCGCTTCTTCGCGTGTGTGTGTGTTTGTGTGTGATTGGAAAGGCAAACAGTAGCCCGAAAAAGGAAAACACAAAATGCCGTCCCGGCTCACTTTCGGGATGAATAATTTATTCCCTCGTGGTACGCGTGGCCACCGGCCCTGGATGGCGATGCTGCTGTTATGCTTTTATGTATTGATGTATCCTCTACTCGGTACACGAATATGTGTGTGTGTGTTTGTGAAATACTACTAGCCACTGTAGTATACCAAAGACGCTTCGTCAAGGCTTTCCCTTTCCCCAATAGGGATATGAAAAGTTCCTCTAAACACTGCTCGAGGGCGTTCCATGGGCCTTAGAGTTTCGTACGTTTCCAACCAGCAAACCAGGTCTCCTCCGGGCCGCCCCAACCGAAGGACAATTTTCTTCTGACAATGTAGGAATGCAAGGGAATTGTTTCTTTTCTGTTGTGCCATTCCCACCGTGGAAAAGCATTTGAACAAACGATTTTTGGAGACATTTGAAAAATTTTGTGTGGAATTTTTCGCCCAAATAAAACCGTTTGTGCTGCCTCACTGCATTAACTTGAAGTGGGTGGCTTTTGTGGAATTTTTCGCCCAAATAAAACCGTTTGTGCTGCCTCACTGCATTAACTTGAAGTGGGTGGCTTTTATGGGGCGATGAAGGAAGGGGAATGAACAAAGGGTAGCAAGAGGGGATTAGAGGTGAATAGTTTAACAGTCATTGTTTGGTTGCCATAATTTGATTTTAAAGGGCAGATTTTCAAAAACGTTCTTTATGTGTGTTGTTCTGTTTCTAACTGTCGAGGTCGGTCTAGGCTTTAGGTAAAAAATATTTACCATGAAAATGATGTGTATATAACTCTTCTTCTTGGGCTACTAAAGCTCTCAAACCTAGAAATGTCTTGGCTGGCCATTACTCGCTTACTTGACTTGATCAAACCAGTAGTTGAAGAGCAATCGGTTCAGGAGGGATTGCACGCCTGATCTTTCTTGACCGGGCCAGCATTTACGATCAACGAGCA
Source organism: Anopheles maculatus (assembly GCA_002091835.1). Lineage (NCBI taxonomy): Eukaryota > Metazoa > Arthropoda > Insecta > Diptera > Culicidae > Anopheles > Anopheles maculatus. The sequence goes on along the minus strand of KZ061563.1, from coordinate 649,353 downwards.
TTTATTGTTATGCAGAAGATTTATTGAAGTTTTAGTTTTAAAATCAATATCTCTAAAGATGACTACAAATTTCGCAGTTCGATGCTCCCTACAAGAAATTCCTATAAAGATGGATACAAATGCACTTCTAGAGATTTCAGTATCAACAACGGTACCAAGAGAGCTTAAACAAAATTTATGTTCCTTAAAAAAAATTATTTGAAGTTTAAATTTACGCTTTAGTTTATATTTTATAAAAATATCTTAAAATCCTCACAGTTAGAAAAAAAATAATTTCAACTTTATGAAACTTTCACCCATCGAAGCAGTTTGTACGAATATTTTTATGGCGAACACTCTTAAGGGACTCTGTAACTTCGTCTCTGAAGTTCGTCTTATAATGGCAGACGACGACGCTAGACTGTGACTGATTCCGAGTGTTTTATCAGCAGGCCTAGACCGATAAGCGGTTGTAACGCCCTAAAAGTAAGAAAGAAAGTAAAATACCGGATAACCTGGACACTAAATCTCATCTTCCAAACACAAATCAATAATCATAATTTCTTCTTCATGTTTTCTGAGCACAAATCACCGAATTTATATTCCCTGAATCAAGCTGCTTACCAAGATATCAGAATATATGAGCCAGGAACTATTGGTCACCATTCTGAAGAGATTGTTTGGTTATTATAAAGATTACTGCATTTCCGCTGTTGATTCTTCAAGGATCGTCTAACGATACGTTGGCAGGACTTATTTATGTGCTTGACTATCCTGACAACACCGCACTATTTCACTAGACTGCGCATCAAGAAAATAGGATCAAGGAATCTGGAAATTGTCAGAATTGTGAAATAAGAAAAGGGGAAATAATTGCGTTCAAAATTGGGAAATAAATACTTTCAAACTACTTCCTTCGTGATACTTTCTAACTGCTCAATAGACTAAACCAAATCACTTTAAATTCGTTATTTCAACTGAAATTTGAAATATGAATGGAGGATTGCTTATTTGAACAAAAATACAGTAACATTCAACGGTCAGTTTTAATTTAAAATAACTAATTAATCCTTATAATTCTAATGTCATACTCTCGTGCATTATTTCTAAAAATTCTACAAAAAGTTTGAGGAGGTTTAAGCCAGCTGTAGGGGTGCAACCTACTCCATGGATTTGGGATGGGAAGGGAGACAGGAAGATGGTACGGACCTTTTGGGGGTGGTAGTGGACCAGTACCGGGAAGCACACCAATAGTGACCGTTGGACGATGCCGAACTGGCCGACTATTGGGATGAAGTGGTATGGGCTGTTGGTGAAGCCGACAACGCCACGTCCTGGGAATGGAAAGGAATATCGCGAACCGTTGGACAATGCCGAACTGGTTGCTGACAGGAGGGAAGGTAAAGAGGGAAGGTATGCGAGATGCAAGAAAGAACTGGTAACAACCTAAACACACCGGAGAACACTAGAGAGTGTAAAAATGTCGCTACCCGCAAAGAACTTCAAAACGATTCTCTTATTGGGCGATTTAGGGAAGGTTTAAATACATCTCGCTTCAACTTGTTACACTTCTCAAACCTTTCTTCCTTTTATTTGGTCCACCCAGGTGTGCTGGATACTGCGTTATAGGTTTCGGAGTTTATAGGTATTTGCCTATTGCCTATCTTCAGGCGTATTAGCATGGTGGTTATCCTTGACACATTTTAAATTGCATACCCTCCAGGCACAAACAATTATCTCTCTTTTCTTAACTAAACACCATTTTTTTGATAGAAGTTTTCAATAAATGTTTTCTATTGGTCTCTTGTAAGATCTTCTATTTGGATATCGAATAAAAAAAATCCTGATATATTTTAGAGTTTTAATTACTTTCCAATTATCAGTTTATCCTCTTCTAGGACCTCCAATAACAATCAGATTTTTATTTTCATTCTAAGAAAAGCGTCAACCACACAGTCTGAAATATTTTAAACCTGCATTTTCCACACTATCAACACAACGGAAATCTCAAAAACAGACATGTTTCCCCTTGCTACGGCGAGACACATCACCGAAAATATATTGACACGTCTCCCCAGAAACAAAGCAGCAGCAACCAACTAAACCCATCTGGAACCAACAGCAAAAAAAAAAACGCTTTATCGTTCCCCAGACAGATTTCAAACTTTTCAACTACACCCGTCAACCATTAGCCCTTTTTCCCGAGGTGGTGCTTGTTGTGGTTTTCGTGTTGTTGCGGCTCGTCCGCTTTGTTGTCTCCGAAAAACAAGGAAATCGATTCACATACGACTACAGCTCGCTTTTTTTTTACTCTCCCACCCAATCGACGTGATTTTCCAATCATCGGCCCGCTTTCGAACTGGCACATTTTCTCCGACGTTATTAGTTTCCTCGCGGGTGCTTCGAACGCGCGCCGTTTGCGACATTAAGATAAATGAAAGGAAGCATCGAAAACACGCCAACTGGAAAGTGAATCGTATGTATGCGATTTACCAACTGATTTCGCGTTTTTTTGCTATTCGAAGGTGCTCGTTGTTTCTTTTGTTACATTTTTCGTCCTAAGCTTCTGTGTGTGTTCGTGTAAGCATTGTTGTTTCCCGAAAGTTGCTCCTCCGTTCAGAAATCAATATTATTCAATTTTGAACGGATTAGGAAAAAGGGGTTTTTCGTGGCGGAATGGCGGAGAATCTATGGCCGACCGTGTGTGTGTGTGTTTGGCCCAGTTCTTGCCTTTTCTTTGCGCTTCCTCACTCATGAGAGATTTACAGGCCATGTTACATACACAACAAACCATCAAAAAAAAGGAAAAACCTAATGCGGGTACGTTTTCGTTCACAGTTCCTTCAGCATCCTCCATTTTGCGCACACAATTGTGTCCGTGACAGGGTGAAGTAAAGCCTCAAAAAATAAATAAGAAGCGGCGGCAAAAAAAAACCTGTTTCATCTTCTCACACCATATCCGGAGATGTGTAAGGAACGGGCGCGTGCAGAAAAACCATCCCCAAAAGCATCAGTTCGGTCTGATATTTTAGATACTTTACATGCCTCACGGGGATGCCCGCCAAGACGTGTTGTTGCGTTGCCATTTTACCGGTAAGGAAATCGAACCGAGCGACCGGTTTCTCTCGCTTGAAACCCCGAACAACCAGATAGCTGGTCGATGAGCACGAAACGAGAAAGCGCAGTAGATAGCAATCTACGCCAGGACTTAATTTGATCCAGAATGTTCCGTGGAACTCGATAAATGCCTTACAGCCAGTTGGTGGAAAACGATACTCGAACGGAGCAGAGCATCACCGCCGCCAAGCTAATCCCTTTTGCGTCGTCTCCATCTTCGACGCATGCCGGCAACAAAGTGTGAAGCTTTATGCAGCATGTCGCAAACATTGACAAAACGGCACAAGAGGCCACCTGGGAGCCTGGTGTGGCCGCATCCGAAGACGCAAATTACACACCTCGCCGCCCGCCGGATCGATGAAGCGGAAAAGTGCGTTTACGAAGGTGGGTGGGAAAATTGCTGCTAGGCTCTGAACCCCGGACACACGAACGGCCATGGTGTTGGACGGTGTCAGGCCGGTTCTCGATTCACTTCACATCAAACAATTATTCGTGTAATGAACGCTCACCCGGAAGAGAGCAGTTCAATGGGATGCTCGATTGGATGCAATAAGGGATGGACAGTGGCCCCGTGCTAATCATCCTGTGGGACCAATGAGGGGTAATGTCTTGGTGCGAGATGACGGGTTCGCGCTAGTGAAGGTTAATGTTGGTTAGAAACTACACAGAATCCATTGATTTGAATGATTCCAGGAACTGGATGAAGTTAAAACTTTAAAATAAATTATTTGCGCCTTAAATTATGCAATATGCATGACAAAATGTGCAGGTTGAACATTAAAGCCATCAAGTCACCGATTACAAAGGTTTTAAATCCTTTGTAAAACCAGTAATACTGACAGTCATTTTTCATCGCTTCTTTTTTCCATTTTCTCTCATTTTCATTTCCATGTTTTACCTGCTGTGAACCGAACTGAACTGGGTTATGCAAATAACTGAACATCCAACAGTAGTACTACAGCGAATCGGTCTGTACAGCCTCTGTTTTAAGCAGTCAAGTACAGAGCCAAGAGCACCAGGAGTGTTTAAAAAACACTACAATTCCACAAGTTCATCAAAGGCTGCTGGTCTCCAACTTAATTTTTGATGCAAAAGTGTGCGATTCCGGCACATTCTCATGCTAATTCGATCGGTTTGCTGATTATGCGGAAATATCCACATAATTTGGAACGCAAATGACGCAAAGTGTCTGTTGGGGTTGAAGTAACTAGACGAAGGAAAAAAGGCTTTTCGACATTGGGGGCACTACAGCATCGAGTTTCCTCCGAAAAAATAAGCAAATAACCTTTCCAAACACATGATGCGGCTGTTGACAAAGGAGAAAAGATTTACCCAGCGGGCTAATCTAAGTGCGTATGTTTGTTGCTTGTGTACCGATTGTATTGACGTGTGTAATGGCTAAACAAATTATAACACACTGAGATTAGAGTTTATGGTCTTACAAATCACTAGCCTGTGTGGGGCCGGTGAGTAGGTCAGCAGCAGCAGCGACTGTAATGGATCGATTTTTCTCCCATCGGACACTCATTTGTGGTCGATGGCGTGGTGTGCTTTATGGCCTTCATTATCGACTCTCATAAACATCGCACACACGTACTCTTTCTGGCTTCTTTCATTCGCTTCGGGTACTGTTTTTTTTTCACTCTGGTCGCATATGTGTGGCGCACATGATGATGTTGACGGGAAAAGTTGAAGTAAAGTAGCATACATAAAATGTTGCCCACGTTCTACTCGCCCAATCACGCGGCCTCGCCATCGATCACATGCGCAACAATCGGCAAACCACGAATGCTAAAACACGAACGCGAAACCAATTCGACTCGTCCGATTAACAGACCCCATCCCCCACTGCCCTATCGATCGACGAGTTATGGTGTGTCGCGATTTTTTTGTTGTTGCCACCAACAAGAAGCACTCTCACACGGCAGCATCTTCAACGAATGGAGCTTTCTTTTTACGTCTCGTGCGTCGCGTTCTCGCTGCTGTATGCCCTTCCTTGTCGATTAATTTGCCATCAGTGCCATAAAAGATTCATTACCACCTTGCACACCATCCACCGTGTGTAGGAGTGTTGGTTGGTTGGTTCTTGTTTTTACAAGAACAAGCTGGTTTGTTCACTCTTTTCACTGTTTCTTCTCGTGACCTCAGCAATCCGTGACTGGTACGTCGCAATGCGACTTCTTTTGTCATTTATCGAAGGGAACAAAAAAGTGCCAAGGTCACATTAATGTTGCGTTAAGGTAGCGATGAATTTAAGGTTGCACATCAAGCATTAAATCGATCAAGAATCGAAGTAAAGCTATGCATAATCCCGAGAGCTAAAAAAGGACTACTGTGATGGAGACGCCTGGTTGATTGTATATTTTGAATGCTGGTTTAAGGAGATTAGAAAAATTTCTTCCGCAAAGGAGATGGATTAAAATGGTTCTTTTAATGCTGCGTTACTTATCTTACAATTTTATGTTCTAATAAAAAAATTGCGGTGAAATTTAATTAAAGTTAATTACGATGGAGACGCCTGGTTGTTGACACTATTAAGCCAGTACACTTAATGGAGACGCCCAGTATTTCATACATTGTCAACAGCCATAAATCCCACCTGATGAACAATTCCTTTTCCCCCCCCAATGTCACCTTTCACATGTTTGATCAATCAACCTTTTTGTAACTCGCCAGACAGCACATAATCTTCGGTTGTCTTTATTGGTATATTTGATTTTCACACAGCAACAGCATAATCAATACTTTCAGCTGTACCATTTGGCAGACAGTTTTCGGGTAAAATCAAAAGACAGCAAGAACGTATCCTCCCGATGCTGTGGCGGATGGCAATACACAAAGAAAGAAACAATCTAGCACCACCCGGAAACGGACACAGACGACAAAGCATCATTTGCTCGACGAAGGTGAAGGTTCTCATCAACACGAAAGGCACGTTTTTGGGAAGAGTTTTCCTTAATGTTTCGTACCATGTATCCGGCCAAGCTCACCGTTGCCTTACCTTTGGAGAAACTGCAATGATTGTTTATGATGATGGTTTTCACCGAGGTTTCACAATCGTTCGTCCTTTGTTCGCTGTTGGCTTTCCGTCCACCGTCCGTAACGAACCATTTTCCTGGCCATTTACGTCCGACAAATGACTTTTTCAAGCTTTCTCTGGGGTATTTTTTATTTTATCGCTGGTTTTGTTGTAATTTGTTCATGTATATGTGATGTCTTGTGATGTTTAAACGAGACGAAAATTGAACGTTATCAAAAATATTTTTGATGAGCTAATTTTGTCAAAGCTGGGCAATAAAAAAGCATCACCAAAACCTTTATTTTATTTCAGCAAAACTTTAATCTGTTATGCATTTCTAGAGGAAAAATTTAAACCCATCTTCAAACTTCCATCCCCTAGTTGGAGAAATTAAAAATCCTCCCGTGTGCACTCCGGGAAGGTAAGTAAACGTTGCTTAATTTCGAACAAAGCGAAACAAGAAAACACTCAGCCAAACACACGCCCGTCGACAGACAAGATGGAAATTAAAACGGGCAGAAACGATACGGATGCTTTCAGCAAAGCGCCCACTGCAAACGGGATACGACTTCAGTCAGCACCACACCGAGCGTAGCATAAACAAGAATCATCATACTGTTGCCAGCTTCATCGTTTGCGATTTGGTTTGTGGTTTCTCGAAAAATTAAAACGACTGGAAAGTGGGAAAGTGCTATCGCGTGCCCGAAGAATAGCACGCCAACAAGCACCAAAATGAATCATACATTCAAAGTTTCTGCTCCCGAGCTTTGCACCAGCGTTATGTTTCAAACCAGCAAACACAGGGACTGATAGCGTTCTTTGAACATCGCTTTGAACGTTGAAGAAGGTGTGTAGTGCGCGCGCTGTTGAATAAAGATTCTGCTCGACAAACTTCCAGAAGGGATACTCAATTTCGGGCCCGTTTCCCTATAACGCATTATGACCTTCATTATGCCTTTGCGGGGAAAAACTTTTTGCCACGAGATGAACAGTTTAATTGATTTGCAAGCCAAGTAAGAACAACAAAATCTGTCCCTTCATAGACCGAAGCACAAAAGAAAAAAGTCTTACTGACGGCTACAGTAACCATGTGACTACGTTCACAAGTGCGTCCCGATGCAAAATCCATAAATTTGCCCACCACCAGTAAGCCCGAAACGGGTCCAAGTTCGCGAAGAAACGCAACACGTTTTGCGTTAATGAAGGCGCGGTACGCGTTTTGATGAACAGCTTACCGATTGGCCTAATTTAATGATTTTTTTTTCTCGTTTCGGAAATATAATTCTCAACAACCATCCTTGGCCAATAAGCCATCCCTGTTCGGAGCTGGCGCCGAGCAAAGAGGATCGCTTCGAAGAATGTTTTTGTTGCGCCTTTCGTTTTCGTTACTTCGAGAGCTATCAAGTAAGTTACGTGGTGTATGTCTTGAGTTCTTCACTCTCAGGCATGGTTTTTTTTTTGTTTTGTTGTGCCACTGTCAAGTAGCACCGAGCGACAACGCACCGTCATTTACTTTGTTTAACCGTCAGAAGCACTAAACAGCCGTCATTAATTTTCTCCGCTACGGGTACGGTACGGCGTTGTGTATGGTTTCTTATTTGCAAAATTTACGAGCAGCAGTAAAAATTCGTCCACGATCTGTCGTGCGTCCGAGGACCGATGGACCGATGGACCGGGCCGGATGGGCAATGTTCCACCGGCCGGAAAAAGAATCCTCGATGTAGTATATCTTCTTTATGCTATTTTCAAACACTCGAATACGCATTTTATAGATCGAGAGAGAGAGAGAGAGAAAGAGAGAGAGAGAGAGAGAGAGAGAGAGAGAGAGAGAGAGAGAGAAGAGATGACAAGTTTTGGAATCTGTGTGCAATGCTTTAACGGTGTTTATTGGTTGAAAAGACGGAACGACAAAGTTTGGCATGATTTAATTTGAATAAATTTCGGATCTTAATTTTTTTTAAAATAATTTAAGAATAATATGCAGCGTTCGTGTTTTTGTTAAGGAATTCTTTATATGAAAAAAAAAAAGAAAAATTTAAATTATATTGCAGAGATCTTAACGTAAAGTTTACTAACTAGAGAGTAATAAATTTTGTTTTTCCTTTCTGAAACAACATCCAGAGCAAATGATAGTCAAATATAGTGAGTAAAAAGATTACTTACTTATCTGCCGCTACAACCTTGGCCTTGCTACAACAATCCTCGATACCGCTCGCTGGTCTAGCGTCATTGTTTGCCAATCCAATATCCCATCAACGCGGACGCATCAACGCCATCATTTCATCTCAGTTTGGGCCTACCACGTCTTCTCTGTCCATGTGGACGACCCAAAAGGACTTTACGGGCTGGGTCGTCCGGTGCCATTCTCATAACATGACCCGCCAACCGGAGCCTGACGAGCCTGATTCGCTGCTCATTGAGCTCGTCGTTGTAGTATTGTCCATTGTCCTCCATTGTCCTTCCACCCACATGGGACAGAAAATTCTTCTAAGCATCTAAGAGGGTTTCGTCAGTTTTGGACAAAGTCCATGTCTGAGGTGTATGCGTAAATGAGTGCTGGGACTATAAAGGTTTTGTACAGTCCCAGTTTCGTCCGTTGTGACAGGTAGTTTGAGTGGAGAAGTTTTCTCAGGCTGTAGTATGACAGGTTGGCAGCTAGCACCCTTGCGCGCAACTCAATGTCTTTGTTGTTGTCGGTGCTGACTTTTGATCCCAGATAGATGAAGTTTTGGACGACTTCAAAGGTGCGATCACTTATCTGTGCATCACCCCTGCGTAAATCAGTGTTTGTTAGAAGGGCCGCCCTTTCTTCTACTTCTTCTTCTTCTCTGGCACTACAAACTCTGTATGTCTTGTGGCCTGCTAGCAATTGCTAGCTTTCTGTGACTTAGTTATACCCGTAGCTGGATAGTCAGTCCTGCGTACGGGGAGGCGGTCCACCGCGATTCGAACCCCGGTTCTGCCGTGTGAAGACCCTCGCCGCTATCGTATATACCACCGGGACCCCCTCTCTTCTAGGTCTGTAAAATCTTTTTAATCATAGCTCTCACCCCGAAAGTCTCACAATAAATCTCCTGTCCAAAATTGATGAAATACTTAGGAACAAGCTGGTAGTATTTTGAACTCTGACTGTAGCCTCTCCAGGTTCTCTGTACAATCATTCGAATGACACCTGAAAATCTTATACGTAACAGATACCATGATCCTCGAATCATTTTGGTTTTTGCCTCGTTGATCTCCAATCCGAGGTTCAGTGCCGTATGCTCGATCCTTCTCCAAAAGGATTCCGGAATTCCAAAAGAGCTTATTGCGTCGTATAAGGTTTACCCTGGCAATGCCATCGTATGCTATCGTAAAATCAAATGAAGAGATGATAAGAGTGTAGCTGCTGCTCCGGCATCTTCTCCAAAATTTGCTGCCTGGTGAATATCTGGTCAGTGGTTGCATTTCCGTTTCGGGATCCTCTCTTATAATCTCTTCACCATAAATCATTTTTTGTCAACTGCAGTATTACAAATAGGATTGGATTAACGATCAATGCGACGAAGAAAAAGTACCTGCTTGCCGGAGGCTCTGACGGTCGTGCTCTATAACTCGGAAGCAGAGTATTGGTTGACGGTGACGATGTCGAGGTAGTAGAGGAGTTTTGCTACCTTGGCACGACTGCAACTTCGAATAACAACGTAAGCTACGAAATCCGATGGCGCATTGTTCAGGAGAGACGTGCCTACTACGGACTTCACAAACTCCTAAGATCCAGAAGACTCCAACAACGCACGAAATGCGTCATATATCACACACTGATACGGCCGGTAGTCCTCTACGGGCACAAGTCCTGGACTATGCTGGCGGAGGACGCAAATGCACTCGCCATTATCGAGAGGTGGGTGCTGCGGACTATCTTTGGTGGTGTGTGTGGTGAGCAGGGTGTGTGGAGAAGGAGAATGAACCACAAGCTAGCTGCGATGCAGACATCCTGACGGTTGCCAAAGCCGGAAGGATACGCTGATTGGGGCACCTGATGAGGATGCCGGACTCATGCCCTGCCAGAAAGGTGCTGCAGCGACCCGTTCGGCACGAGGCGCAGAGGAGGACAGTGAGCTCGTTGGCTGGATCAAGTGGAGTCAGACCTGCGGGAGATCGGATGCAGCCGGGGGTGGAGAAGTGCAGCCATGGACCGAGTTTCCTGGAAACGGATTGGACACCAGGCCATGACTATTAGACGTGCTCCGTAGGAGCAGGCCACGAAAGAAGAGGAGAAGTATGACAAATCGATGCCATATTTAAAAAAGTGAAGTGCGAAAATTATAAAAAAATTAAGCAAATTTCAAAATAATAGCAAAGAACCAAAGACCAGACGTTGTATCATAATAAATTGCAAAATCAATAAAAAAATAAAAATAACACAACATAAACCAATTCAGTCTGCCACGAACCTCTGACGAGTTCGGACGTGTTTCGTTTGAAAGCGTCTAATCCCGTTATTACCGTACGGCAGATAAAGGTCAAAGCCCTAAGGACGAGTGTTGCTCGTAGGATTGCCCGCTGTGGCTGTGCTGTGCCAATTGGTGTGTCTGTTTTGTGTCGTTCTTCGTACAGATAACGACAAGTGTTTGAGAGTGTGATCGGGTGTGTGCAATACGCTCGCTTATCATAGCGCTGTATCGCACCGCTTGATAGTTTGTAACAAGTGTGGTGATCGTCCTTGTGTATCGTTTTTTACGGTAAGTTCCCTATTGTCCCTCCCGCTCGATTGGCTAAGCAAAGAGTATGCTTGTAGAGGTGGAATCCTCGGATTCCGAAATGGAATTGCGTACCTCTAAACGCAAACCGGGGGCAGGGCCACTGAAAAGTGTCCCTGCAAAGAAACAAGCAACGGAGGAAATACCTTCAACCTCCAAACTGATTACTGAGAGTCTTGCAATGAACCAAGACGTGACGGGCCCTAAACATCGTGCCCGAGCTTACCCGCCCTCATGGGAAGGAGCTCCGGTCGTGTTCATCATGCCGCGCACAAAACCACTCGATCTCAGATCGATAGCAGGGTCATTGCACCAGAGGTATCCGGGATTGGTCGAAATATTTCGAGTACGACCAAACAAGATTAAGGTCCCACCGAAGGGGCCGGGGCAAAAGCCAATGTCATTGCAGCAGACCCGATTTATACGGAGCACTATCGGGTTTACATCCCCGGTAGTTCGGTGGAGGTCACCGGCGTAGTGGAGGAGCTCGATCTACCGGAGGAGGATATTATTAAGTTTGGGCAAGGTGCTTTTAACCACCCAAATCTCCCCAAAGTCAAGGTGTTAGAAGTGAAGAAGTTGTACAGAGCTACCACTGAGGAGGGAGGCAAGAAGACTTTTAGTCCGACGTCGTCCCTCCGTATTACGTTTGAGGGAACGGTACTCCCGCAGGCCTTAATTTGCGAAGGCCTCCGGGTACCCATCCACCGGCCATACGTGCCAAGGGTCGCCACATGCACCAAGTGCAGCCGTATTGGGCACTCCGATCCGTTCTGCACCCGTAAGGAGGCTTGTGGAAAATGCAAGGGAGCGCATTTGACTATGGACTGCAACGCTCTGTCTCAAAAATGTCCGCATTGCCGGGAAGAGTGGCATGAGGTCATGATGTGCCCCGTCTACCGTAAATTGCAAAAGGAGCAATACAAAACGGTAGTACAACGTGCGCGCGGTTCGTACAGCGACGCAGTAAAATCTATTGCTCCCACAAACATGTTTACGGTGCTAACGAACGATGAGGAAGTGTCCTCTCCTGTTGCACCGGCACAGGTGGAACAGAAATCGAGAAAAAGCCCGAGAATACCTTATAAAAAGGTACAAAGGAAGGTTTTGAAGAATAAAAAAAAACCTACGTTGGCACCACAGCGTCGCACAGAAAGTGCCGTCCCAGTCCTTGCAAATAAAACAGGCGGTGGCGCTGCTTCCTCTGTTCCAGCATTCCCAGTCCCTCGGGAGGAGCCAAAGAAAAAAAGATCCCCGCGTACGGCCGAATCTCGAGGAAATCTAGCCTTTCCGACAGAGTCGCCACGATTCCCAAGTACAACCCCCCCCTCCCTCTCCGAAATCCTAGAGTCCCTACTTGCAGCTATAAAGCTTCCGCAACCGCTGCATATGATCCTTTCTATGGCCCTCCCATTCCTGAAGGGGGTGATCCAACAGTGGCTGGTTCAATGGCCATGCTTGAGTACGATGGTCCGTTTAGATGATTGAAATGGCTGTCATACTTCAGTGGAACTGTAGGAGCTTGCTTGGCAAACTGAATTCTTTCAAAGTACTAGTTAGCAATCACAGTTGCGACGTGTTTGCTCTCTGTGAAACTTGGCTGTCGAATGACATTACGCTTACCTTCCCGGGATATAACATAATCCGTCAAGATCGGATAACAAGGGGTGGGGGGGTTCTAATTGGGATTAAAAGGAGTCACCCTTTTTCTAGGATACCAATCCCAAGCCTCGAAATAATCGAATGTGTCGCAATTAAGGCAAAATTGAGCGATCTTGATGTTTCCATTGCTTCAATTTATATCCCGCCGATAGCCAAGGATGAAAAAACAAAAATTGAAAAGATCAAACAGGATCTTGAAAATTTAACAGCGGTGTTGCCTGCACCGCTTTTAATCCTGGGAGATTTCAACTCTCATGGACTCGACTGGGGTGGAGAGAAGGATGATATCCGAGCCCCCATTATTCAAGATTTCTGCGGCAGACACAGTTTTTCTATATTAAACTCAGGGGAGGCAACTAGGATGCCAACACCGCGGAGTAGGGCTAGTGCACTGGATCTGTCCCTATGCCCTTCAGCAATGGCCCTGAATTTTAGTTGGAAGGTGATTCAGGACCCTATCGGTAGCGATCATCTACCGATAGAAATTTCCTATATCAAGGGAGGATGTCCAGTAAATGTAACACCCGTTAAAGGTGACATAACGAAGAACATTGACTGGACAAGATACGGCGAACTAATGACCGCTTCGCTTTCCTTGTGCAATGTTAATTTATCTCCTTTAGAGGAATACCAAAACCTCGTTTCGTGCATAAACGAGTGCGCACTTGCAGCCCAGCCAAGGCGCACCCACCAAGCAAGGACCTTCAAAAAACCGCCCACTCCTTGGTGGGACAAGGACTGTCAAGCGGTCTTTAATGAGAGGAAGAGGGCATACCTAGACTTTCGAAGCACTGGCTCCACTGCCTCATATGAGAAATATAAGGCTCAGGAGAAAAAGTGTAAAAACTTTCTAAAAGCCAAGAAAAAAGGAGGCTGGCGTAGGTTTGTCGAGAACCTGCCCCCCTCAACCTCGTTAAGTTCGCTTTGGAGAATGGCTAAAAGGATGCGAAACAGTAATATAACAAATGAGAGCGAAGGTTTTTCTGGTGCATGGCTCGAAACATTCGCACACAAGCTATGTCCCGACTTCGTTCCAGCGCAGAGCTTCAATGAAAATGCGCTTGATAGTGTTTCCATCTTGGACGCACCCTTTACGATGGTGGAGCTTTCAATTGCCCTCCTTTCGAGCAAAAATTCTTCGCCGGGACTGGACCAGGTAAGATGCAAGTTGCTTCAAAACCTACCAGACCTGGGGAAGAAGCGATTGCTGAGAATTTTCAACAATTTGTTGGAACTCAACATCGTCCCTCCGGAATGGAGAGAGGTGAAAGTGGTTACCATTTTGAAGCCCGGCAAACCGGCATCAAACCATGAGTCGTATCGGCCGATAGCAATGCTTTCGTGCCTAAGAAAACTCCTCGAAAGGATGATACTATTTCGACTAGAAGAATGGCTTGAATCAAATGGCCTTCTCTCGGACACCCAGTTCGGTTTTCGCAAAGGAAAGGGTACAAATGACTGCTTAGCGCTTCTGGTAACAGAAATTGAAATTGCTCGGGCTCGCAAGCAAAACATGGGATCTGTATTTTTGGACATCCAGGGGGCTTTTGACTCAGTGTCTCCATACAAACTGTGTCAAAAGTTACATACTGCAGGATTGGGTCAGAAATTAAACAATTTCTTATATAACCTTTTGTCGGAAAAGAATATGTATTTTGACAATGGTCACGTGCAATTGAAACGAACAAGCTTCCATGGACTAGCACAAGGGTCCTGTTTGAGCCCCCTGCTGTACAACTTCTATGTCAATGACATAGACTCCTGTCTGACACCTAACTGCAGCCTCAGACAACTAGCAGACGACGGTGTCATCTCAGTCGCTAGCAGGGACGCCGTCGAAATTAAACAATCACTACAAACCACACTGGATAATCTTTCAGTGTGGTCTCACAATCTAGGTATCGAATTTTCTTCTTCGAAAACTGAAATGGTCGTCTTCTCTTTCTTTAGCGACACGCAGAAGAATAGAGATGCCAGACTTTATGAACCAAGAATCGATGTTTTTCTGTATGGGAAAAAAATATCGACTACCGACAATTTTAGATACCTAGGTGTTTGGTTCAATTCCAGACTCAAATGGAATGTTTTGTGGTAGTTGTCATATAAATGTTAAATGTACAGTGTGGCAACTTTGCAGCATCCTCAACCACAGGGGCGCCAGACAAACTGCGTACCGTAGGGAGGCAGACTTGGTGTGCGTCACTTTTGGTTGTTTTTGTTTATATGGTTTGTTTTTTGTTTTGTCATTAGGTCTCGTATTTCGGAGACTGGTACGCGATGAAACCCACCAAACAGCAATAGAACCGGCCAACATCAGCAATAGCCCAGATAACAACAATAGTCTCGTCAAACTCGCCACCAATCACAGAACACCCAACATCCGGCAACAACAACACTACAAACACAGCAGCCCATAGAACCACGACGCAACATACTGACGCCATCACTACTAACCGAGCAAACCCGGGATAAGGTCAAAACAAAGGGAGGAAATGCCCTGAGAAACAAAGTGTCTGTCTGTGCACTTAGGCACAGACCATACGGCAGTGAGCCGTCATACTGTTAAAAAAAAAAAAAAAAAAAAAAAATAAACCAATTATGAACTCCAAAACAAATAAATGAAGAAGTATTTTTAAAAATCAACAAAAATCATAAACGCGTAATACGTTTTTAAAGATGAAAATATGAAATACTTAACGACATTGAAATAGACACATAACTCCAGGTATTGTAGTCAATATACAGACAGAAGGAAACAAACAGAAACATACCAATTGATGAAAAATATAGAAAAAAAAAACACTTAACAGCAAGTAGACAGGAAAAATTATATTCATATTTCAAGATATTTTGGATGGCAAGTAAAAACTCAGAACAACAAGCGATGGCTCGTTTAAAACTGCACAAATATATTTCTGGTCTCATTTTCCACTAAACATAACAGCTTAATTGTCTTGACACATATAGTTTTTCTCCTTCCCGTCCTAAGTATCTGTGGTTGTCGTTTTGCTTTATAAAACAATTGTTGGTTTACCGTCCAATAAATAACAACCAAAGAGTCCGAAATAAACCGAAACGGCTACACATCGATTTGAAACCGATCAGAAATTGATTCCATCTGTTCCTCAAATGTTTTTTATTGACCGTCGTTTTGGGGGCATAGTTTGAAAAGTCTTCCTTTGAAATTGAATCAATCGTTAAAGTGTTTTTCTTCAGCGTTTTTCCTTTGGGTTAAATTTAAAGAGTAGATCGGTTGCAGATTGATTACACTAAACCGCACCAGTCATTCGATTCTCATATCTGTTTTTTTTTTAAACCTCGTTTCACACCGTTGTATGTTTACTTAAAGCTTGTTGCAAATGTTGGTTTGCAGTTCCTTACCGCTTACTGCTCACCTTTCCTTTTGCCGGACATCGATAATTGTTGGACATTTGACACAGACGGAGAATGTGTTTCAGTTGGGTTTTCTCTCCCGACCAATTCATTACATACATAATGTTGGGCAACATTCATACAGCTACATAATGGTTCACTAACACACGTCACGTTTCTCACAGGAGAATGGTTTTTCGTTTAATTATTTCATATTCTTGGTATCACGCTGCGATTTTTTTCCCCCAGCGCAAATGTTTTTGAAATCTGTTTCCATTTTGATTCTATTCCCTCGCGCACGCGATCGTATAAAAGTTGAGCACAACAACGTTTTGCCAATGAAACAAACTATTCTCTAGCTAATTTCTATGCTACTGCGCTTGGCACAAAGCTTCCTCTCTGTAACGGTGAGCTATGCAAAACTCAACACGTCTTTGTATGACAAAAACGATTCGTTTTCTCTAGCGCTGTCGCGCATTTCGGTGCACTTTCCCGGGAACGCACAATTCCCTCTTTAACAGAAAACAAACTTTCATGTCGACCCTTGTGACGTGCAGTGGATTCCGGCGAACTTCAATGCATTTTTACTATTTTCCTTACATTTCTTTAAATGTTTATTTAGCTTCTATTTCGTATCCCTGCTTAGTTCCTTTATTTGAGTAATACATACATCCTTTTTCCTATCTGCTTTCTTGCTCTCTTTTCACAAACTTTTATCGTATCGATCGTTCACTTACAAACTTACAACTTTTACAAATCTAATCAAAATCCTTTCGTGTTTTTTGCGTCAATTTTCGGAGCACATTCCTTCCTTTTCTTGCTCCGGTAGTGCGTTCGAAAAGCGGTTCTCAGCTCAACATTCATCCCCGGGCGTATTGCAGCCGGACACACCGTTCGGATCGCTCTGTAAGGTGACTTTCGGTTCCAGCGGGATCATTTCTTCCGGTTTTGATTCTCGCCGCTCGACTGCTGCGTGTTGGACCCATGCGAACAACGAAAGCACAAAACAACAAGGGAAAAGCGAAAGAATCGAGTTGAATTAATGGCAACACAAACGCGGTTCGGTTGGTTGCGATCGTGTCGCAAGCCAAAGCATCTCGTCTTACCCAGCGGAACGAGCAATTTCGGCTGTAATGGGAGCAATAAATCCACATTTCCGGTCGTCGGTTGGCGCGGCTGCAGTGAGCTCAGCTGTGGCACGTTGATGAAATCGCCTGTTGGAGGGGAAAAAACGGAGTGGCAAGAGAGTGAGCAGGAGCGACAAATTGGTTGTCGTTGGCAGTTCGCAACGGATGGATTATTATCGACAATATTAGCATGAAATTTGTTTGCTGAAATGAAGCTTTAAAATAGGGGGAGTTTGATTTTTTTTTTGAGGTTAGAGACATTACCCTGCTGCAGTACGGAAGGTGGCTTGAGGACTGCCAGTCCCGGTACGGAAGGTCCTTGCAGGGTGAGTCCTATCACATTGACACCGTTCACGTGACCTGGGTGAGGGTGAGAACATAATTTAAATCAGGAATATACAACACAAATATTCTTTTAAAGCTTTTTAATACGTTGAATCCTTGAGCGGAAAGCTCTCGAAAGCATTAAAAAAGCTTCCAAAAATCAAACTTTCCGAGCAACAGCAGATGCTGCCCACGAAAGCTCACTCTAAAATGGCGAAAGCTTACCGATTTTCGCTCCACCGAAAGCATCCTTAAAGATGGCGGGATGGGTCGGTTGGGTGTGTTGGTGTTTGAGCGCATTTACCCGCCGGTTGGCCGCACCCATGTCACGCTTCCTTCGCGGTTGCTCCACCGGCAGCACACGGCGACGCTTTTTCGGCAGCTTCGAACGAGCCTAACGACGACGAGAGCAGAGCGAAAACAAATGACCATCAGTTTCTTGCGTAGTAGTTTGAGGTGACGATGACCACAACAGAAATAAAGTGTCCCCTTGCGTTCTTTTTTTCCTTGACGAAAGTATGAGAAGCCCATACCCAGCAAGAGTTGTCGCTCGTTGACGGACACGAGCAAAAGAAATAATCACCAGATAACAACGTCTTTGTTTACACTGTGTTTGTTTTGGGGGTTTTGCGTTTTTTTTTTGGAGCTCTCTTCGGGGGGAGTATGAAAGTGTTTTTTTCTTTGTGGTTGTCCCCCGTGCACAAGAAAAAGTTACCCCAAGCTGGGCTGTTTGGAGGAAGTTTTCTTTTCGGTTACCGCTACCCTAAAACAAAGAGAGTGTTGGTTCGGTGGTACGACGTGTAAATTTGTGCCCGGTTTTCGTGAAGGGTAAATTATCTGATCAGCACACCAGACAACACCTTTTCTAGTGCCCTGGGGGAGTTTTGGTGTGTTTGGTGGTTTTTGTTTTTTTTTTTTGCGGGCGAAACATCGTAAGGAAGGGTGAATTTCAATTGTCTTCAGCCGTGGGGGAGGATTCAGAATTTTCATCGCACCTTCTGTCTGCTAATTGTTTGATAACGAAGGAAGGCGTGTGCTTTACAGTTGACCTGGTATAGAGAGATTTGTTTTAAGTTTGTTTTTTCAATCGAAACTATTAAGAACGAAAAATAATAATCGGTTACTAGCCATAGGTGTGGTCAGAACTGTCATGCACTTTGGGATATGGGTGAAGTTTATATTAATTCCTTTTTTAAGGAAGTATTTTGTCTTGATTTTGAAGTGGCTGTTTTCTTCAACCTGTTGCAAATTCAAGCAGTTATCGAGGAGTTCTTTGAATCGAAGGACAACCAGACAGTATTATGATAGTGTCAAAGGCATAACTCTAAAAGACATGTTTATTCGGATCGTAACAAGAACTTTAACTAAGAACTGATTATTCTTCATCTTTGTTTGGGTAAGTCCAGAAGATCATGGAAAAGACTACCCTATCTAAGAAAATATTTTTCATTTTCTGATCAATTTGCATCGCTTTTAGAATAATCTGTTCAGATTGCATACCTTTAGGAGTATAAACACTATCGTTAAGGACTGAACAACGTTCAGGAGAAAAATTCTTTCATTTAAGCCACCAGCAATCAGGCTGTGTATTTAACACAGGATGTGTAAAGTTCAACAAAATTACCATTATAGATCAGAAAGAAAAATAGATTGGTAGCAAGCAAATTTTAAGTTTAGCCTTCGACCGTTGGTTAAAACGTAGTCATGGCTCGCTTTAGACTGATTAAATTGCAATAATTTATTCTCTCCTGAGACTAGTTCTTAATGAATAAGTTGAATAAAGTCTTCACGAAGAGTTTTAACAACTCTTTTGCGATTCGAATCGTTTAACAACTCTTTGAGAGTTCAAATCGCAAAGGGTGTTTATTAAACGATTCTAATCGCAAAAGAGTTGTTAAACGACTTGAATCGCAAAGGTAAAGGAGTAAGAATGATTTAATTCTACGAAAAGAGGTCTCATCCCTACCTGGAACCTCCGCACCTCTCACAATATAGTTCTTTTTACCTCTTCTCGTTCTTTGCTATGCCCATTGCATAACATTAGGCGCACTGATTGTCTAAGGCGCAAGCAAGAAGCTAACCATTTATGTTAAATTGCTTGCTTAACCAATATTTACGAAAAAGCTTCATTTATAAAATTTATGACACCTTTAAGAAAAATTAACGATTTAAAAAAGTATTTAAAATAATAACCTAATAAGTCTACTAAGTATTATTTCAATTCTTTTCGATTCCACTTCCCGAGTATATGCCTTTATTTGACAAAGTTCTTTTCCTATTAGTTTTTAATAGTTATTTTACTTGTGTTGATTTTATTTGAAAGAAGCATAAGAGGATAATAAACGTACAGAAAGATCTACGAGTTTGTCTAGGGAAAATTATATTTTCCTTTTTTTTTGCACCGACGAGCAGTTGATACTCGACTGTAATTTAATCTTTTTTATAGTGATTGAATTTACACTTTTACTGACTATTTTGAGCTATCCTTAAACATCAACAAGCTTTAGATAAAAGACCAGCTTATGACTCTCCCATATATTATAAAATTCCTTTGAGTCGCTACCCAAACATTCTAATAAAGATGCATGTTAACGAAAAACATAGTATGAATACTAAGAGTTTACCGTGATTCAATAAGCAAACCTCTTATCGTAACGTTGCACTTTTCAATGCTCGCCTATTCTCCTTTCTATTATCCAGCTATCAACTCAACCCACCTGAAGTACTAATTTGTGCGGTTAAATGTGCAACCAGTCTCATCATCTTGCCAGAAAAAAAAATCCCGCTCTCAAGACATCGCCCGTTACCTTTCCAATGTCCAATCAGGGCGATTGTTTGTTCAGGTTCGCCCGTGCAGGTGGACCGAATTGCTTTGCATATAAATGACGGCCACACTTTCTCGCTCAACAGCAAACAACCACAAAAAAAAAGGGATCAGTTACATATTTACGGTCCAGAGGTTTAAGTCGACGAACCCCCGGCCCAGCCTAATCGGTGAATGTAATCAACAGCGTATTATGCAAAATTAACAATAAATATTTTATCTCGTACACGTGTGAAAATAAAAGTTATGTCAGCACCTTGTGTAGCACGCGGAAGTTTCAAAACAAACCTCCGGGCCGAGCTTGTTACGCAATGAGGCAATAAATCGCTTTTACACGAGTGCGCTCCAACTAAGCGCTCTAACTAATGCGAACCGACCATTGAACGAGCGCATACAACAGCGGCCGAAGAAATACAGCAAACCGTAACAAACGGGATGAAAAGCGCTGATAAATTTCCACTAAAGCCAGACACACCGTTGCGCAATGTTTATCTTGGGGCATCCAAGCATCCGGACAGGCGGACACATCATGGTGGCGAATCCTTTTTACTTTTTTGTTCTACTCCAACACCGGTTCACTGGGAAGAAATGGAGCCAATTTGAGATACTGCCAGAGTCGATAAAAATTTAAATGAGAAAATTATGTAAATCGAACAACACCACCAGAGTGTGTGTGTGTCGCGAGTCGCTTAGTGTGTACAGACAACACCGAAAAAAAAAATCCCGGCAAACATGATGGCGGCACCTGTGACTGCGACAGCAGAATGGTGGAACAGAGACACGGGCATGGCAGCGGCCGTTGCAGTTTGGTAATCTCTTTTCCCCCTTTTTAAAAGGAATTCATCCGTACACACACTCACACGATCTGACAGCGTTTTTTGCGGTTTTCCAGCGCGAGAAAAGATACTTTATTTGTCGTTACAACCGGGACTGAAGTGGTGTGGAACGGTGCCTATAGAAATAAAAATAGAATTCGCTTTTGTGTGGCTACAGTGCGCCTGAATGTATGCCGCTCACAACATGTCTTGTCGCTCACTTGTTGAAAACACATCATCCGGCATCCCGCCGCACACCGGCTGTCGCTAGACTAATGACGTCAAATGTGTTTTTCATTTTTCCAACTGCCAACCGTCACGCAACACGAACCCGGCCAACAAACAAGCACCCCGTGAATGGTGCGCCAACAGGTAAATGAGCGCACATTAGCCTGCCGGGCGGACCAAATGAAGTGAAACGAACGCCCGAGGATGGCATTAGTAGTCAATAGTGAAGCTGCCGGCTGTCGGAGGATTCGGGTCAGGATGAAAAGATGGCTAGTGTCTCGCGCGCCTGAAAGGAGATCTCCATCTTTGCGGTCCCTCCACAGGATCGACCGGCGCTGCGTGACCCATTCATTCGGGCAGATTTTATGCTAATGACCTTGAGGGTTGAAGAAGCTTGCTTGCAGTCGCCGCTCCGGCTCGAAGCCATTGAATGGACCTGGTTGCTGGCCTTGCACAAGCGTGCAACTGTCAGTCGGGGCTTTTGTTTGATCAACTTTCTCACCACGCCCTGTAAAAGGGATGGCCAACTCGCTTGGCAACTCATTTTCAAGTGTGTGTGTGTGTGTGCGCGCTGTTGTTGCTGCTACCCAACTGTTGGAAAACCTTATCGAAATGGTAGCATCCATTTCTTCCCAGTGCGCCGGGGTAAAACGAGCTGTCAAGTGCAGTTAATTAGAACGGAACAGTTTTTTTTTTGGACCCGGGTCACTCGATTGGATTGCCGGGACCAATTTATTGAGATGGAAGTTTTTTTGTGTGTGGTGGGTCTCGAATATTTATCACTTGGAGTTTGGAACAGACTTTAAAAAGTTCGATGAGAGGCTAGTCTGAGGTTTGATTGAAGCAATATTCAATGATTTTATTCCATATTTAATGTTTTTTAAGGTTAAGAAACGCTTATGGTATTATATTTGAGTGACTAAAAGTAAACATAATCATAATAACAGGGGTGGATTCAAGAATATTCGAAATGATCGGATTCGTCGTTCAAAGAACCACACTATTTGCAAATTATGATGTATCAATTATATGTAAACTTCGGAATCGTTGGAGATATTTATGCACCAAGAGTTCTGATCATCTAGGCTATATCTTCCATTAGTCCTCGTAGTTAAAGAGACCTAGTCTTAAAACGAAAGAACCGGGTATCGAATCGCGTTTGGTATCCTCCCCGTACCCAGAACTGACTATCCAGTTTCGGTTAAAATCAAGTCACAGAAAGCTCTTAATAGCAGAACAAGACCCTTGGAGGTTGTCGAGCCAAAGAAGAGAAATGTTCGTAAAACCTCAGGTAGATTCAATTCTAGGCGTAATGAGGGAACTCGTCATTCAGGAAGCTAGAAGTTCAGAAGCGTCTCATCGTCCAACAGCCCCATCTTGTAGGCATAGATGCCTCATTTACCACGATAACCTCGTAATCGTAGATGCCTTATTCACCAAGAAGTCTGGTTATATAAGTCGTGTCTACTTCGTCCTCGTACTTTATGAACCATTATTGTCCGAGAAAGTTCGTGTCGCAAACGACTTCGTAGACAGAAAGGGTTCATCTTCGCAGAAACTTTGTTGTCCAAGGGACTTTATTGTTCAAACATATATTGCTGTCGTCTAAATATTGCAGTGGTCTACGGGTATTTAAAGAATTCAAGAGTTATTCCTTATGCAATTTGTGCCAAAGAATCACTAACTTCCACTACTTGCTATTAAGCTACTATCTAACCGAAGCTACCGCTTAAAGTATATGATGAGATGAGGTGGCGTGTAGAATTCCTAATATAAAGCCTACCAGTATTTCATTGAACAAGAGGACAACCTTAAAGCAGCTTCTTCAAGCACTCGAAGCTTCATGTCTGCGAGTTGTTGGTCAGTGCTTTAAATGCTCCATATTCTACCAACTTAAGATCCCCAGTAAAGTAAGTTATGCATATTATCTTGATATAAAAAGATTTTTGGACGATTCGAAGATGCAGAAGAACTTATTTGAACTGCAAATCCATAGATAGGTGAAATATTTTAATCTATAAAGCACCATAAAACAACCGAAAGCTATCATTTACATGTTCTTGGGCAGTCCCATGAAATTCAAGAATATTAAAGCCCCTAAAAGGTCGTAAATTTTAAAATGAAACTGCTAACCTATGCCTTAAATCGACGTGCCACAGTCGCGATTACAATTACTCTGAAGCTTCCTGTCGTGCCTCCTGAACACCTATCGCTTTACGCCCTCTCGTCCACAAACACGATCATTTATCAAAAACCCCGTAAGAAACCGGACATAACTCTTAGCAAACTTCCATCTGAAAGGCTAGACAGGTTAAGATTGTGATAGAAAATTTAGAACCACCATAAACTGGCAAAGCGAGCGACAGGTACATAAATCATAACTGACGCGACGGAGTGGAACATAAATCTACAAATTAAGGTCAAGATTAAGACAATATCGGTCTTCACGACACGACGACGAGCCTGCGAACCTGTGAACGAACAATCCGAGAATGATGAATTGGTAGCCATTACACGACCTAAGAGCGGAAGATTTCGTGGCATAAGCTTATTGAAAAGAAATAATTTTGATGTATCTCCTCTTTGCTCGGTTTGTCGTGCACAGCGGGGATGGCACAACTAAATGGAAATGATTTTCAAATAACAATCCATTCAAATACTAACTGCAAAATGTGAAACGATCTTGCCAGTCTGAAACTTCCACCCGCGGGCCCACCAATGAAACTATAAGCAATTTCTCACCCGACAGCATCTGGTTCCAAGGTAAAAGATACTACTCAGTTGAAGTTTTCCCTGCGCGAGAAAGAAACCTACGCCTGCACCAAGATAATGTTTCCGGCTGTGTGAAAGTTACGCTCAATGGTCGTTTTTTCTTCTACTTCTGCTACTATCTCCCCAGTCGGCCATAGTTGTCGGATGAAGGTTGTGCCGGCGAAGTCCGTGCGGAAAGACTTGCAAAACAAGAATCAAAGTCTGCACCAAAACCCGCTCACGCGCGAGTTCGCGTGAAGTACGGAAAAGTTATCACTATGCAGAATTCTTTCGCACTTTCCTTCGGCGAAAACTTTCCCATTTCCCGAGGCACACTTACTTACAGGGGGTTTGCTCACTGCTTCACTGCTCAGAACTGGTAAAACTCCGGACAGACAGGGATAGTTTGACAAATTTGCTTGCTCTTGCCCGGCACAAACAGATTAAAGCCCGTTAATCATCGCATCAGCATATCGGTCAGCATTGAACAGAGTGTCAACTTTATCGGAACATCGACACCAACGTACCGCCCATCGTTACTGGAATGTCTTGATTGCTTTTCTGCTACTTCTTCTTCTAGTGGATCTGCCACCAGGAGCAACAGGAACTGTTCGTCCATAAGCTCCGTTTTTACCGAAAGGTGTCGGAAACGAACCGCAACAAGCTTTTTGGCTGGTTTTCGGGAGGTTTAAGGGTACAGTTTTTGTCTTCTTGTGTGAGGTTAAAAGTTCACTAACGCTGCTGCTACTTTCGGTCATAAATCGTAGCTAACAAGCACCC